>JAAFCE010008833.1:7220092-7256489 GCA_013389805.1 Trigoniulus corallinus
CCCCCTGTGACTTCCCCCAGTATACCCCTCAAAAATCCCAGAAAACTTAATAAATAAATTAATTGCCAACCCCCACACTCCCTAACTTACCTCAATTTAAAAGTCACCATAAATTTCAAGCAATTATGAACACTTGAAAACCCCACCAAAATTATGAGGATTATCAAATTAACTCAACCAGAACGTCAAGCCCATAATAAGCCCTCTAAAGTGAGAGTTATAGCCCCAGACGACTCCTAGTCTGTAGAAGTCAAATAAAAATTATGGATTTTTTCATATTTCCATACAAGATAAATGGCCACCCTGATTAAAGTAAATTTGAGGAGGGTTAAAAACCTTTCATAGAAAACATCTGCCCCATTTTATGTATCAGCCATATTATATACAAAGCCCTATTATTATTTTTTTTTTTTTGAAAATTATATATTATTATTCTATCAACCAAGATAAATGGCCACCCTGATAAAAATGAATTAAGGAGGGTCAAAAACCTTTTATAGAAAGCAACTGCAAACCACCCCAAATTAAAAAACCCCTCCCTGAAACCACTGGAAGAGGAATACAGGGACTATAAAAATGAATGCCAGAGGCGATAGAGGATTCATTCGTTTATTCATCCAGAGAGAGAAAGAGGAACGTTAGCCAGAGGAGATGCTGAAGGTGGAGACAAACGTTAAACCAGAGGAGATGCTGAGGGAGTGAAACTCCAATGCCACCAGTGATGCCAACATGCTGAGGAACACTGAACGTTAACCCCAACTGGATAAGAGACCCACATCAAGTACAAGCCCTAGGAGGATGCCACACCAGAGGATCCTGAAGAGGACCACCTGTACCAACCCTGGAAGTCTACCATAGGAAAGAAGATTCCACAGGACAACTCTGGAACCAACAGCACCAGCAGGCAGGTAAGAAACCCTTACTGACTTTTATATCAGGTTTCCTGTATAAAAAAGCAGTTGTGTTTATAGCATGCATTATAGTGTTGAATATGTTTAGCTAATTAGTAGCGTTTTTGAAGGAACTAATTGAGATCTACTCACTTTAGATCAGTTAGGTCTTTTTGATTTTAGTTAAAGAATGTATACTTTACAACTTAGGTATTTATAGCATGCATGATAGTGTTGAATATGTTTAGCTAATTAGTAGCATTTTGAAGGAACTAATTGAGATCTACTCATTTTAGATCAGTTAGGTCTTTTTGATTTTAGTGAAAGAGTGTATACTTTACAACTTAGGTGTTTATAGCATGCATGATAGTGTTGAATATGTTTAGCTAATTAGTAGCATTTTGAAGGAACTAATTGAGATCTACTCATTTTAGATCAGTTAGGGCTTTTTAATTTTAGTTAAAGAGTGTATACTTTAAAACTTAGGTGTATATAGCAGGCATGTTAGTATTGAATATCTTTTTTGTTAAATTGTAGCGTTTTTGGAAGAACCCATTTAATCTTGTATTTAGAAAAAACTATAAAATCATTGGTATCCAAGAATTGTAACATGAGGAATTATTTGACCTAGAGTATTAGAAATAAAAGTGTGAATGCCTTTCCATTGGACATGACTTTCTTATAAAAATAAAAGGTTATTGTAAAAAGGAAAAAATGCTTAAGAATTTTCTTGAAGTTTACTATTATCCCAATTGGCAAAGGACCTAAGGAGGGAAATTGATAAGGAATAAACATAAAAAATAACAATAAAATTAACAGGTGTAGTTCGTTGTGGAAATGAGGTGCTACCAGCAGTGAGTGAGGTTAGGTATCTTGGATCAGTGATGCAGAACAATGGGAAAATCGACTCTGACGTTACCCACAGAATCAATGCCAGATGGCTAAAGTGGAGACAGGCAAGCAGGGTGCTGTGTTACCACAGGGTCCCAATAAAGTTGAAAGGTAAGGTTTACAAAACTGTAGTTAGGCCCGCCATACTGTATGGATCAGAGTGCTGGGCAGTGAGGAAGAACCACAAGAGGAGAATGCAAGTGGCCAAGATGTGAATGCTGCATTACATGAGTGGGGTGTCGCATGCTGACAGAGTCTGCAATGAGTATGTTAGAGGCAGCTTGGGGGTGGGGGACATTGTGGAGAAGAGGAGAGAATATAGGTTGAGGTGGTATGGGCATGTGATGCAAAGGGGGAGGAGGGGCTCACACAGTATATTATGAGGTACCAGGATTAGGGGGAGACCCAAGAGAACGTGGGAGCAGGTGGTACAGGGGGAGATGATGGCATGTGGGGTGGATGAGGGCCTGATTGGGGATAGAGGGGAGTGGAGGATTAGAACCCACAGACCCGACCCCACCATAGGGGGACAAGGGTGTGATAATGATGATGATGATAATACTTGTATCCTGAAGACCATCATCTTTATCCTCTATATAATGTATTGGATAGGAAAAGGTACTTTAGAAATTTTCATGGCACTAGGAGTCATAACAGGTGATTTTGTTGGAAAACACATAGCCCACCTTCAATAAGCTGTCCATGATAAAGCTTGGATGACCTTGAAGCCTTTTACTGAATGGCTAAAACAACTCTATGCAGACATGCAAAAGAAAAATCGACAAATTTTAATGTTGTGGATAACTGCCTGGCTCATCCCTCCAGTGTCCTTCTTAAGAATATAAAGTTGATATTTTTACCCCGAAACACTACTTCTGTGTCTCAGCCACTTGACCAGGGTGTTATTCAAAGCTTTAAAGTTCACTAGCACAATGATTGCTCAGACTGATGCTGGATTATCAAATAAAATTGACATTTTGAATGCAATATTTTTATTTCTGCTGCTTGAGACGTCTCTGTTTCAACAATGCAAAACTGTTCTAAAAAGGCTGGCTTTAAGTTGGATGAGGATGTTTCTGCTGATGTTGAAGTACTTGAAGGCACTCATGCACTACCAGTGGCACTGTAAAATAACTTGGTTGGGGTTCATTGCCAAGATGCTGATGATTATGTTTGAGTTGATGAGAATGTCATTACCTCTGAGGATCTCAGTGAGGATGAAATTGTGGCAAACCTGAATCCAATTACTAGATAGGTTTTGGTAGTCAATGAAGAGGAGGAAGAGCAAGTTGGAGGGGTTTGTAACCCTATATCACCAAAGATGCATTTGTGGTATTGTAAATTTTGTGATGTTGGCTAGTTCAAAAAGGAGTCAAGGAAGGAATCAATCACATTGATTTCTTGGATCAAGTTTACTTTGATTGTCACTTCAAAACCTCCAAACATACTAGAATTGATTCCGTTTTTCAGAAATATTAATACGTTTTCTTGGTGAATTACTTTAATTGGTTGTAATATAACCATACTTGCATGTGAATGAAAAATATAATTTTTTGGAATATTCTTTGTAGCCATAAATTATCATTATATGGAAAGTTAGCTGTAGTGAACAACACTTTATAGTCATAACTTATTCTTATAGGGAAAATTCCCCAACAAGAAACTTTATAGTCATGCAAATTTGATTTCCCCTGGGGTATGCTTATAGAGAGTGTGGAGTGTATGCCAAATCATGTAAGAATGTAGAATTGTCTTTCTGAGTCCATAATCAAGTTATCCCAGCCAAATATTACTAATGACTCTGGAAAATCATCCCAATCACCTGGAAACAACTTCTGGTCTGTGTTTACAAATCCCCTCAGGGGTCACGTTTTAATTTTTCATTTACCTTTATTTTATATAGTCAATGGATGCATTGCATTATTTTTGATCACCTCATGTTTTTTGTCTCACTGAAAATGAGAAATTAACTCATCTCTTTATAGAATCCTTTTTCCCTAAAAGAATACTAGAGGGGGTGGTGAATTGCACTACATTACAGAAGTAACAACTGTCGGCTGCACTGCATTACAATGATAACAGTTGTTGTCTGCACTGCACAGAAATCACCACCAGCATTGCAATTAATAGTTGTGCTACTTGACAACTATCACATAGTAATGTCAAAAACCGATGGAAACGATCACCCTCTCCTCCTTGTTCCTTTTTTATCCTTTCGTTCCTTCTCCCCCTTTTCAAAAAATAAAGGAGAAGCACCTTTTTTTCTCTTTCTTCTATCTTTTTGCTTTGTGGGTACTGCATATATAATTATATATATACCATAAAAGCTCACATAAAGTCTGCATTTGCGATGGGTATGTTTCAAATATAGCCCGCACGTTAAAATTCCCACTGTAGCCAGTGGAGCAACTTGTAGGGGCAATGGGATCAAATGAATATGAACATGAAATGTCAGAGATTTTATATTGCATTATCATATAAATAAGAACGTACTGTGTAAAATCATGTTGTTCAGTGTAATAAAATGTGTAATAAAATGAGCAGTTTTCATTGAGAACCCTTGGTTTCATTTATAGTCCGCACTCATATATAGTCCGCCCTCACATACAGTCCACACTAAATGACCCTACGTTTTGCGTATAATCTGCGGGCACTACGTGAGATTTTACGGTAATAACCATCTTGCCCCATTGCATATGCGCTGGTTTTGTTTTGAACCCATTAACCCTCTCTTTGACTTCAGAAAGAGGCTTTTTCTTTCGGCGTGTTTCCAGCATTGGAACGCCCTCCCCTATGAATTGAAGCCTTCCTTTGCGCGCACTATCGCTGCCTCTCTGTCGGCATTTTAAGGCGAAATTATACGCCTTTGGGCTCAAGAATTGTGCTAATTAAAAGGTGATTAACTAGTGGGACCCTGTCGTTATAATTCAAGGAATGAAGGGTTTAACACTGAAGCTTTGTTTCCATGCCTTGGTTTTATCTGTTAAGGCCGGTTTACACGCTACGTCTTAACGGACGTTTTGTCGTAAACGACAAATTTTATCAGTTAAGAGGGAGCGTGTAGACCACAAAAGGGACGTCTTATTGAAACTGAAGCAAGTCCAAGGTCACAAAGGAGAACTGATGGAAGGGGCATCCTTTTAGACGCAAGACGTCCCTTTTCAGTGCATTTCACTCAATGTTGGACTTCACCAGAGACGTCAAATTGGAGGTCCGTGAGCTACATGCAGCCCTTTATGCCTAGATTGTGGCCATCACAATCGATATGATGCCCATAGTATGTTATGGCAATGGGTTGGGAAGTCAGCCAAGCAGCCATAACGGGCTTGATCCTGTGGAGGCTGGTTGCAGGTGAGGGGGAGGTTGGAGTGGGGGATTTGGGAGAGAGTCAATTAGCAGAACCCAATGTTTCCAACCAATCACCCAGGTACTGTATTATTACATATCTGGTCTGCTACTCAGAGAGGGGGACAGTTGCCCCCGATTGCAGTTGAAAGGGGTAGCCAAGGGGGGGTTAAATTCCCCTTGGCCCTTGATTGAAAAATTTAAAACGTTTTGAAAACGAATATAGTTAAGTGCTATAGACCCTGTCAACCACCGTACACCCCCCCCCCCCTTCAAAAAATCCTGGCTACACCAGTAGCACCATGCGTCATACTTGAATTAAAACTTTTATTACACCATTTCAAGGATTGTCATGTCACCGTTGAGCTGGGCCTCCTGGTACTTTTGAAAATAAAATATATTGGGCAGTGTTTTTCCCCAGCCGGTTGCTTATTTATTGTCGGTCTACTGTTCGTTAGGGAATTCTGCAACGCCAAGGAGCGAACCAACGATCACGCAAACGCTAGAATCACAAGTTGGAAATGTGATTGAAAACGGAGTAAAAGACGTTACGTGTAAACACCCAACAAAACGTACATTTTGTCTTCCATTTTATATGATGGACAAAATGTACGTTAAGAGGTAGCGTGTAAACCGGCCTTTAGAAAGTTTGATCAAAGTGTACGTGATGTATGTAAATAAATAAATAAATAATTTGAGTAGACCAATGTGAACCAGTCTTTAGTAATCTAGGTTATATAATTAAGTAACGCCCTCTCTAATGAAGCATGAGTTTTTAAATACTTCATGGCTTTGCTTCTCATATATACTTCATTAAAGACCCCCCCATACGGTGTCCTGACAATTGGGCGAAAAACATGTTTTTGTTTTTTCATGGTGACAAGAAACAAAGATGTTTTTCAAATCAAGCAATTTGCAATAACGACATGCAAAATCGTGAAGCATTCCACATTTTTAAAAACCCAAAAAACTCCCAACCTATGGTGAAGGAGATTAAAACCCCAATGCGGCGGCCGTCAGAGGTGTGCGAGTGGACCCCGGGTCGTCATCATCCGTCCACAATGTCACGGGGGTGGGGACCTCGACTCACATGACAGAAATGCACCGAGTGTCCTTTGGCGGCTAGGCTGGCATCCCCCCCACAGACAACCCAGCCGATATTCCTGCAGGTTCCAGACGCCTGGCTGGGGTGCTCCCAGTCAGATGTTTGTTGGAGTTTAAGGTCCCGTCAACTACGAGGTCATTAGAGACCCATCCACTGTATAGTTCTAATGCATATACTGCACAGACACTACACTAATGCGACGATTATTGGGTATTAGCAGTACTCAGCTTACCTGAGCGACCACCCATGTCAGTGCTAACTGGGCTCGCGTTGCTTAACTTCAGTGATCAGCCAAGAACTGGTGTGTCCAACGCAACTCGCCGCTCACTCCCAGTCAGAGCCAGTTCAGAAAGAATAGGGGAAGTCTTTGATTAGGAACGTGAAATGTGGGGACCATTACAGACAAGACAGGGAGCAGGTTGACCATGAGGATATGGTAATGTGTGGGGTGGACGGGGATAAGAGTATGATGATGAATGACAACAACGGTTTAATCCCCTGCTGTGTGGGTTGGGAGATATTGTTTGGGCTTTTAAAACGTGGAACGCTTCAAGATTGAGCGTGTCATTTTGCTATCGGTATCGCAAATTGCATGATTAGAAAAACATCTTTGTTTCTTGCTATCACGGAAAAAAAAAAAAAAAAAAAAACAAAAACATGTTTTTCCCCCCATTGTCATAGAACCCCCCCCCCCCCCCATACACTGTCATTTTCATCTTTAGTTGTTCTACTGTGGAGTAAAAAACTCAACAGCAGCCACGCCATTTCGTCGTTGATTCCTTTGTGGCTTCTGCCCATGTGCGACAGCCTTGGAGGTTTCGGATTGTCACCACGTTACCTGCACGGGATATCCGGCGCCTGATTTTCCTGATCAACAGCTACAGCACCTGGATCTCTACCTTATTCCATTAGTGCTAATATTTTCTCCTGTTCTCAGTTCAAATGCCTGACTAGTTGGAGACACTTTAAGAGTCACCTTTATGCTGTTTATTAACTTCGTTTAAGAATGAGAATGCTTGAGTTGTGCTTTTTTTGGCTGTCATTTATTGTACCTTGGTACATCATCATCATACCTTTATCCCACCTGTGGCAGGGTCGGGTCTGCGGGTCCAATGAACCAGCTCTGAGTGAGGACACCCCAGCCAGGCGTTTGGAGCCCGCAGGAAATATTGGCTGAATTGTCTGTGGGGGGATGCCGGCCTACCTCACTGTCCTAACACCGCATTACACAACCACAATAGAAATTTTTGGCAGGTAAATTAATGCTTTGTTTGTTATAATATTGCATGGTGTCTGACCTTTTGCACAATAACTAAAATACAACAGGAATCGGGCTCATTCCCATTTATTGTGCAGTACCTTGGTGCGTGAATTAAAATAATACAGCTAGATCGTACGTGTATAGGCAAATACCATAAAATCTCACGTAAAGTCCGCATCTCAAATATAGTCCGCATTAGCGATGGGAAGGTCCACCATGGAACCAATCTTTATCCTACTCCAGATGATAGAGAAGCATAGAGCAGCAAGGAAGGACCTCCATGCAGTATTCATTAACCTGGTGAAGGCATATGATAGTGTCCCTAGACAGGTGTTATGGAGCGTTCTAAGGAAGAAGGGGGTCGATGAAGGCCATATCAGGATAGCGCAGGATATGTATGAGGGTGCCATTGCTAGGGTGAGGACAGTATGGGGAAACACTGCAGGCTTCAACGTGCAGGTTGGTGTGCATCAAGGGTCAGCACTTAGCCCATATCTATTTGCTCTGGTAATGGATGAGCTGCTGACAGGGATAGGGGAATGGGCCCCTCAGTGCCTGGTATTTGCGGACGATGTGGGAAAGCTTGAGGGGTCAAAGGAGGATGCACAAAAGGGCCTACAGGACATTAAGATAGCAATGGAAAGAGGGGTCTCAAAGTAAACATGAATAAGACAGAGTACCTAGCTTTCAATTTTAGCGGCCAGGGGCAAAGGGGTGAGATCCGTTGTGAGGGGAGGGTATACCAGCAGGGCAACAGTTTCGCTACTTAGGATCATTTTTCCAGAGCATTGGAGAGATAGATTCAGACGTGACCAATAGGATTAATGCAGGATGGCTGAAGTGGAGGCAGGGAAGTGGAGCCCTGTGTGACCGCCAGGTCCCAATAAAGTTGAATGGCAAAGTTTACAGAACGGTCGTCAGGCCTGCCATGCTGTATGGCTCAGAGTGTTGGGTAGCTAGGAAGAACCATGAAAGGAGAATGCAAGTGGCGGAGATGCGTATGCTGCGCTACATGACTGGGGTGTCACGAGCTGACAGTGTACGAAATGATTATGTTAGAGGTAGCCTGGGGGTGGGGGACATTGCAGAGAAGATGAGGGAGAGGCTGTTGAGGTGGTATGGACATGTAATGAGGAGAGAGGAGGAGCTTATTAGGTCCATTATGAGTTTGCATGTGGTTGGTGGTGCCAGGGGTAGGGGAAGGCCGAAGCGGACTTGGGAGCAGGTGGTGCAGAGGGACATGGAGACGTGCGGGGTTGATGGGGTCATGGTGGGGGATAGGAGGGAGTGGAGAATGAGAACCCGCAGACCCGACCCCACCACAGGCGGGAGGAGGGTGAGATGATGATGATGATGATGATGATTAGCGATGGGTATGTTTCAAATATAGTCCGCACTTTAAAATTCCAACTGTAGTCAGTGGTACAACTTGTAGGGGCAATGGGATCAAATGAATTTGAACATGAAATGTAAATTGCTCTGACGATGAAATTGAAATGTGAAAGATTTTATATTGCAGTATCATATAAATAAGGACGTACTGTGTAAAGTCATGTTGTTAAGTGTAATAAAATGCTCAGAAAATGAGGAGCAGTTTTCATTGAGAACCCTTGGTTTCATTTATAGTCCGCACTAAATGACCCTATGTTTCGCGTATAATCCGCGGGCACTATGTGAGATTTTACGGTATATATATGAAACCCTCCTCTGACCTAAATAGCAGAAACGAATAAAAGAAAAAGGTAGAAGAACCAGCCCTACACTTCCACAACCGAAGTTAAGAACAACTCCCTCTACACTTCCCCACCTAAGTGAATGACATATCAGTTCACCCCACCACCAGCTCAAATAAGAACACCACCAAGACAAATTTTTGTTTTGTTTGTAATAGCAACATATTGCTTGATGGAAGCCTCTCCTTTTCCATCAGCATATGAACAAGGATTAAAAATGTTACTTTGTGTAATGAATTGGAAATCCGAAAATTAAAGAGAATTCCTTTTCTGAAAAGACGAAGTGTTGTTGTTATATCAAGCCCACATTGGCAAAGAACCTAAGGAAGGAACCCCAAATACTTACAAGAAAAGAAATAAACTAAAACATAACATTTCCAGACCCAGTGAACCCTGACCACTCCAATTTGAAAGCTAGGTATTCTGTGTTCTTCATATTCACCTTCAGGCCCTCTTTCACATTGCCATGGAACGAAAAATTATTTTGAATGAACTAATGCACATCAGTTGCAGTAAAAAAGAAGAAAGAAAGTTATAACAAAAACATATAAAATTGCAAATCATAAAGGAAAAAAAACACATACTAAAACGCAACAAAAAAATATTTAAAAGATGGATTAAACTTCTAGGAGTAGGCAGTTTCATCTCTTTGAATGAAATGATTCTTAAAGTGAGTGGTTTGTTTATTGAGAGTCGATTGTAATTTATTCAGGGATATGTTTGTATTCAATGAAATAAATCAGCAATGACTCCTAGAAGATGAAAAGAATTCGATTATGGGCTTTTTTCCTGTAAACTTCTTAACATTTTTCATGTAAGAAAGAAAACAATATTAGAATCCAGTGAAGGAATATATTAGTGATAGTTTATGACGTTTTCCTAAAGAACTTAATGACACTTAAGTGTTCAGAGCCACATTTTCTTGATATAACAATTTCAGAGTGAAGCTCCATTAACTGCATCATTGATCGGATCTCATCTGAAATTAAAGCAAAGTAAATTACGTCACATTGAGACTAGGCTGATGGCTTCTCATTTCATACAACTGCAGGAGTAAAAGAAGAGGGCTAGGTGAGGGTGCCACTACACAAAACATGATCGCTCGCAGAATGGCAACATGGATCCATGATTAGGTATGGAAGCTCATACAGAGCAGCACCATAATCAGTAATCATTTCTGAATCGTTGTTAACCAAAACTGTATGATGTAGTCATTACTCGTTGCTATGTTCAGGATGTTGTTGAATATGCCAGGGAACGTGGTCATTATAATTCTAATTTACTACACTGCAAGCAGCCTTTTCTTTGGCCAATATGGTAGTGGAGAGTCCAACTCTCAATCCTTCTTATGATAACATAATACTCCTAAAATCCTAAAGTATAATTCAGGTGCCTCCCCCTTCACAATACTAGCAACGGCAGGCCTGGAAAGCCAACGTCATACACCTGGAAATTTTGGTGAATTACACATATAGTGTGTAACACGTAGGGATGCTTTTTACATGCTGGTGGCATGGCCACACCACACATCTGCTTTTGTCAGAATCGATCCTGGAGACATGGACTGGGAGTCAAAAACTCCACTACTGAATCCCTCAGGTAGGCTAAGGCAAGTAAATGGATGTGCTTATGCAGTTGTGTTTTATGTAACCTCTTGAAGATGAAAAACTGTAAAATGGAGCATATAGCCCATTCTCATTCAGATTTTTTTTTCACATCTGCCTAAGGAATAGTTCAACATTTAAGAATGCATGGCATATACCATAGTAGTAGATAATGCACACCTTTTGTATTATACAAACTTCTAACTTTTTTGGCCTTCTGTTTTATGTATAGATAACACACATGGCATGAACCAGTGGTAGAGTTAAGAAGTACAAACCATTACTGCCAGAGGTGAGGATTGGGTGTGATTTCTGAAAGTGTGGGTTATTAGTGGTAAAATTTCCCAAATTTTTCCCTATTTTTTGTATTGCTGGCAAGAACTGTGCAAAATTTTTTGTGATGTAACGTATAACGCACAGATTCTTATTTTATCAAATCAACTTTCTTGTGTAGATAATGTGCGCATTACCTACCAAAAAATATGGTATTTCATTTACTCTATTAAACACAATGTACCATCTTTTGGTCCTGTGTCAAAGTGCACAGTGTTGTCCCTGGCCACGGTGGCTTACTCTAACGGCAGGGGAAAATTTTAACTGGGCCTTGCATCTTACCAGACAGTTAACGGCATTATAAACTGATCTGGAGTCTACCTGGATTGTTTTCTTTTATGGTAACCAAGTAAAATAAGCCTTTGGTGGATAGAAGTTGATTTACTACTGGAAACATTCGGTCCATAACTTCTCTGCCATTGTTTCCTCCAGCCCACGATGCTGTTATATCTTTATCTCCAATCTGAAAATGCATGATGAAAAACGAAATCAATATCCTGTAAGTGCACTTTCTTATTACCCTACCACAAGGTTATCAGTTCTGGAATGCAGAAAGCAGTAGCGGATCGAGCACTTCGGGGCTCCAAGCCTAACCTAGTTCAGGGGTGGAGGGGCGAGGATATACTAATAATGCTTTATATAACTTTGTTATTTAATGTATAAAAAGCTAATCAATCATTTCCCTAAACAAAAATCTCAATCTTTTAACTTTTGCAGTAACATATCTGAAGTTTCCAACTCTCGCAGATCCTAAGCATTAGTTGAGCCTTTGCAATGACCCGCCACAGGATGTGAACAGAATTAAACTTGCAGTACAACGCAAGCTTTATTAAACTATCAGGCTCTCAACTATACTGATTCCGTACTATCCGGCCGAGTTAAAAACAATAATAATATCCATAGTGTAATGATAACTAATGTTAACAACACTGGAGGGGCATGGTTGCTTCAACCATTTTTGTGCAGCTGGGAGAGGGCAATGGAGACCAATGTGACAAAAGAACGAAATTGGTTAGGGCTTAGGACGGCTACGACCTACACTTTTGACCAGTTGCTTTTATATAATGTTGTAAAATAGATGGTTTTGGTATAAAAAGGGTGTTTTTGTAGATCTCTGTTCTATCCGACCTGCCCTTCCACAATATTATGTCAAATAATCCAGTCTACTGCACTTCCTAACTGCAGATTTCTGTAGAATAATTCTTGAATTGCATTGGCATGGTTAACTATGAAAGTATATTCTTACATATAATGAACATCCAGTGTTTGAAAGGATGTTTTTGTCAGATTTTTAGGCATACTATCACTGATATTAAATAATTTAAAATTCTTTCAAACTACCTGCTTGTACAAGAGATTATTTTTTGCACAATTACACAGGTCTACAAAAAACATTTTTTTCTCAGTTGCCAAGAATATGAGAATGAATTTAGATTATTTTGAGGGTGCTGATTTCAAAGATGCCACCACTTTTGCGAAATTGGCTCTACTTTTTGAGATATTGGACAACCTTTAAAATATGATACTTAATACTAAATTTCTTATATTTAATCAAAATGAACGTTTTCTTTTATGACTATTACATGTATATACAGTATCATACAGGGTGCATTTTTAAAGTAACCAATGACTTCATTTCAAAAACCATAAGATATAGGATAAACTCTTTTGGAAAAAGTTATAGTTGATGGAGGAGAACATTCATTTCCTAAAACAGTTGAAAAATTTCAGCAGTTGTGTTTTCAGGATAATGCAAAGTTACATTATTTTTCAATAGATATGGGTATTTTTAACTATCACATCGCAGAGTTCTTTAAAAATGAGAAACTTTGATATAGCATGTTCCTAAACCTGAAATTAAATATAAGCCTTCAAATCTGCATTTATGAGGATTTGTTAATGGCCTGTGGCTACAGCTTTCTTTTGTCTCAGGTATGCAACTCAACAGATTCTTGCACTTAGCCACTCCAACTAGCTAACTTGGAGTGCACACTTGGTTTGAGCTCCAAGATAGCAAAGTCTGCACTCCAATTCTGTGTTCCCAGTTAGCTAGTTGGGGCACATAACAGTGACAATTTGCCGAGCTGCAGACGTGAGATAAAATCCTGCACCTACAGGCAATTAACATACCCTCATTAATGCAGTTTTGAAGGCTTATTTTTAATTTGAGGTATAGAAACATGCTATATCAAAAATTTTATTTTTTAAAGCTTTCTGATGCAATAGTTAAAAATACCCACATCTATTGAACAAAATGTAACTTTGCATTAGTATGAAAAATCGACTGCCAAAATTTCCAAACAGTTTTAGGAAATGAATGTCTCCTCCATCAACTCTAAGTTTTCCCTAACGATTATTTCCTATATGGGGTAGTTTTTGAAATAAAGGCATTGGTTACTTTAAAAATTACCCTATATAAACTTGTGCTATAACTTTCTGTATGACTTTAAACAGTCTCACTACCATTTTTAAGCATATGATATATATTTCTGGCGAATCTGGACACCACCATGGTGCAAAACATTAATTAATTAATTATTAATTATTCCAAAAACTAGAGCCAATTCAGCAAAACCAATGACATATTCTTAATCAGCATCATTGACTTTGTATAAAATCACTCAAATATCATTGGCAATAAATTCACTGCTTACGTGTTATTAGTAATTCTTTGTTGGAAAGAAAGCACGAATATATGGTAGGTCACTAACAGAAATTATTTCAGTAATCTTAGTTTAAATTCCAACTTAAAAAAAACCCATATAGTAGTCATTACGAAGCAATTGGTCCCTGCCCATTAATGGTCGTCACACTTAACATTAGGCTATACGGTTAAATCGATATTTGTTAAAATCGCGAAAGAGCACATAAACGCCCAAAGAAAAATGGCAACAAAGACGGAGAGTCCCTAAAGAGAATGATATATTGTAAGGGGATGATACGTTACTGTGAAAGAGTATATACATACTTCGTCATGAGGTGTCAAAACGTAGGGTGGGTTGAAAAGCAACAAATCCACCATACCCTTTAGTCTTGGAAGCATACTCATAGCCTACAAAAATATATTCACATACGTTAAGTTATAATGGTAATTTGTTATCAGTATTAAATAACAATTCAATGGGATCGCAACGATTGGTAGGAAGAGAGATCGTTAGGTATGGTAATTAATAGGACGCAACCTGGTAGAAATTTTGGATCTGTGGCATACGTTGGGCACTAACACGCCTTATCTAAAAATTAACAATAACGCTGGTCAGGTCCATCAAAGGGGATGCAGGTTATCAAACACTACGCTTTTACGATTATTTTGGGTCTTAGTAACACCCAGTGTTGCCACTGTCACCCATGCTAGTACTAGTTGAGATTACTTTAATTTGATTGACTTGTTGGTGTTTTATTGCCCTTCAACTACGAAGGTCACCAGAGCCTCGTCCACTGCATAGTTCTAATGCAGAGTCTGCACAGACACTGCGCTATTACAGCGATTTTCGGGTATTAGCGGTTCCCACTGTTCCCAAGCCACCCATGCTAGTACTAGCTGGGGTTGCGTCACGAAAATTCTAAGTTGACGTCCTACCAATTGTGGTAGACCCCATTTCAATGTGTGAATAAAATACATACCAAATCTGCAACAATGGTTTCCACCACGACTCCATTAACTCTCGCAGTATGAATTGTCGCTTGCGCAGCTTTCTCATTTATATCTGTGCTTCTGAATTTAAAAATGCGATCATTACCATATCTGCATGCCTGCTACCTCAGCATAAAGGAACTAATAGGAATTTTAAGATTAATTTACAATCTTACAAAAAGTAGGATCCATTTCTAAAGGCTGAAGCAAGCGCTGTGATGACAAGGCCGGATCCACTGCCGATTTCTAAAACAATTAAGGGGCTGAATGTAAAAAGTAATGTTAATATTATTTTGAAAAGTGCACATTAATATTTCTAATATACTATTAACACCGAGAAATGCCATAAAAAACATGCATTTCTATACAAAGTGTACTGGTACGAAAGTAGTTATAAAAATTGCGAAACGCTGAACAACTTACTTCAGTCTAACGATGATTTCTAAATCCTTCTCAATGGCATCAAGTAACAAAAATGTATCCTCAGCAGGCTCATAAACAGAATTTTTATAGAACTCTGAAATATGATTATAATATGGCGTTTTAAGGACATGATCTAAAGTTCGGTTGGCACATGCCATACTTCCAAACCCCTGATGAAGCAGACGATGTGTCATGCCGTGTTAATGATGCACATGTGGAGTATGCGCAGTTTGTTGCCTGCTTAGCATCAGGCGCCTCATCATGGTGTTCATCTGTAAGTTATTTTATCCTTATAATTTGTCCATAGGAGTGATTTTAAAAAAAAAGTTTCCATTACTTGAAGCTTAGTATTTAGTAGAGGAAGTTAGTTGATTTCATGATCATGTCATGAACTCAATTCCAAACTGATGGTGACGTCATGGTGTTACTTGTAGCAATGTTTGAAGCAGCGTCATCTAGCGTGAAGTCTCTAGATTAAATTCGACTGGCAGATGTGTACGAAATTTGTCGTTTGACTTCTTAACGCGTTGAGTAATCTGTCATTAATTATTTAGCTATACTAACACGGAGGCAAAAGTTCAGTTGAAAATGAATCAAGCAGGAGTAAATCAAGGTAAATATGATAATTATTGCTGTGTAGCCATATCATGTTTTTTTAATGCGTAGGTAGTTCTCCGGAATGTCATACTGTAACTCAATGGAAGACACTTTCTTGCTTGATCGGGCAGAAATTCAAACATGGTTTATAATAGTTATAAAATAATTTAATTGTTATATATTGAATGAAGCGATATAATATCATTCTAGTGTCATTTTTGATGCTGTTGGTTCAGAAATCTGTTGTAGTGTTGTCTTAACTAATTGCGCCATACGTTTGTTGGTATGGATGGGTCGTAGAAGAAAGTTTGTGGTGGCATGTACTGTTCAGTATGTCATCAGGGCGAAATGAAATGGTTAGCAAATAGATGTAATCGTGGTTAAAAAATACCTTGATTTAGCGTGGAACTCCTTGTCATTAGAGAGGGTTTCCAACAGATAAAATATTTGTGTTGTGGGTGACATTTTGAAGGTAGGGACGTACAAGTAGCCACTCTAGTGTGACTCTCATAGGAATGTAATCGAAGAGCCTTTGGAGTCACGCAAAACAATATTCCTGCAGCCGAATTAAGTAATAACTGCTATTTACCGTGAGACAAATATTGAATATATATATTTATAACACAAGATGCATGAACAACTTTTATATTTCGTCTACCAATGGGTGCTACTGAAGTAGGTAAGTCAATGAAATGTTGTGGATTGAAAATCAAAGGTTCTTTTTCAGTTCATTTTCGCCAAAAGTTATCTATCATAATACATTGCATGGCTGTGTAAGAATGAGAAGTAAAACCTGCAATTTATTGAGAAAAAATATCTTTCTGCTGAAATAAACTTCTGACGCATGACCAGAAAGAGAGAAGCAGTCGAGGTTCAGGATAATTTTCTGATTCCGTTTCTGTCACAAACAGGCATGGCATCGTTTTGTTGACAACTACTGCAGGTTATTCAATATTCAAGAACATCTATAAATAAATGGGATGTCGACGTAATTTCACGGTATAGTTATAAAGAGAATGACACGAGGAGTCATAAATTTAATTAAAAGATTGTTGCATTGTTGGCATTGGTTTATCTAATATTGAAGGCCCATTATGATATTCTGCTGTAGATGATCTTTTATACAGTATATTTGTGCCCTTGTCGCAACGTGCCTCTATCTTATCTTGATATATTCAACACCAGTTATTCCCTTGGGACCCCTGGGTTTAATATCTTTTAAATGATGCTTCAATTAAAAGACAGCGTGATTTATTAATGATTGCCACTAGGTCGGCAAAGTGGTTACATTGAAAACGTAAGTTTTTACTATAGGGGAAACTTGGCAGTTGCCACTTCATTCTGCCACTAAGTTTACAAGCAACTACTAGCCTTTTTCCCGCCTTTGACAGGGTCGTATTTTTGTCCCATTGGCAGCTGTTGAACGGTACTTTCACTCAGCCGCTTGCCAGGTTTTAATGCTGCGATCCCCCTGCCTATTTATCGTCGACCTATTTTTTTCCTTAGGACACTTGACAATAGAGGAGGGCAACGGGGAGAACTCCCGCACCTGGAAATACAGAGAAATTAAGCTGATGAACCATGCCATGAAAATCTGACAGGGCTGAAGAATACAGGCGACGAGGAAGCGCTAGTGTGAAGGGAAATCAGTTCGGGTTCATGCCAGGCCGGTCACCTATGGAACCAATTTTTATTTTAAGACAGTTGAGAAATATAGAGCACTTAAAAAGACCTCCACATCAATTTTATTGACTTGGGGGATGCATACGACAGTTTCCCCACGAAAAGTAGGAATGGGATGTATTAAGGAGAGAAGGGAATGAATGAATGCTATTTAAGGATAATTCAGCACATGTGCTAAGGGTCCATTGTGGGAACGCAGTGAGAAGAGGGGAGCGCTAGTGACTGGAAGCACCCGGGGCAGGGAACACCAAAGCAGACGTGGGAGCATGTTGTCCATAAGGATATAGTAGTAAGGTCAGAGTCAAAATGATAGCACCATCCCACCGAATGAAAGGCATGTAATGTCTGGTGATAGAAAAAGAATGGAATTGAAAGAACAACAAATACAATGTGCATGGCAAAAGAAATTGTACTCGTACGTGGCTTGAGTTGCTTAGACCTGGGAAGATATTGAAACGTTTCACCTCAGACAACTCGTCCATGCCGACACGTGTATTTAAAGTTATCTCTAACAAAGACACCTTCATTGGCTATTAACAATTTGTTTTGCTGTGGTTTATGACTTTTTTTGCGTGTGGTGCTATCATTTTGACTCAGGATGAATCTCAAAAATGCCCGTTCTTTCAAGGTTGTAAGCTACTTGTCCCAAGTACGATTACAATTTCTTTTGTCATGCACATTGTATTTGTTGTTCTTTTAATGCCATTCTTGTTCTATTACCGGACATTACACGCCTTTCATTCGGTGGCATGGCGCTATCATTTTGACTTGGACCTTACGTTGGTGGAGGGAAACCTGGTGGAACATAGGCTGGAGTGAAGGGCTAGAACCCGCAGGCCTTACCCTGCCACAGGCGGGATAAAGAGGTTATGATTCAGCAAGAACCCATTGCCAGGATTATGGCTTCATGGAGAGATACCAAAGACTCACTTCAAGGATGATGTACTTCGGGGATCAGCACTCAGCCCTTATTTATGAGGGCTATTTTTTCAAGGTCCGATCGGTTGCAAAATAAAAATCGCAGTGAAACTCCAAAGTGTTTTATTTGGAACATTTAGGTACCCATTCCAGCTATTTCTCTACATAGTCACCTCTCTGATTGAGACATTTGTCATAGCATGGTAGCAACTTGTCTATACCCTCATCATAGAAGGTAGCCGCCAGTTCTTTCAGCCAACTCTGTACAATGGTCTGCAGCTTGTCCGATTCAAACTAGTGTCCATTCAAGTATTTAAGATCACTGTTACACAAATGTTACACATAGGATCACTGTAGGGTGGACAAAGTGGAGAAGGGCGATTGGGTCAGAGCAGTGTCGAGGCAGGTTCAGTGCGTTAACAGAATCTGGTCTGGCGTTTTCTAAGGCCCTGCGCATGCGCATGGACCCTAAGGGGTAGTCTAGCAGTAGGGGATGTGACAGAGAAACTAAGAGAGGGTAGGCTGAGTGGTGTGGGCAGGTTATTAGGAGTTCGTTAGATCGATAGGGGAAAACAGATGGGCGTAAGTCTACCTGGGAACTGGTTATTAAACGGGATATGGAATCTTCTGGGGGGGGGTGAAGGGGTGACTGGCTCAAAATATCAAGTAGTATAGGAGCAGGACTAGCGGACCGGACCCCCGCCATGGTTGGGACAAGGGTCAGGTGATGAGATTATGACAGGCTTTGGATAATGTGGAAAACATGGGTGACTAAATTGAAGTAATGAGTATGAATATGTAATGAGAAGAGGTGAGGAGGAGTTGTTTACGTCCGCTACGGGGACGCAGGTCATGGGAAGCATCCGGAGCAGAGGAAAGGCAACGAAGACATTGGAGCAGGTTGTACTAAGTGGTGGATGGGACCAAGTCAGATCCGGCGGGGATGGTAGAAAGGATTCTGTTACGTGCACGTGGCATCTTACATAACGCACAGCGCCACGATTTTGTAACTGGGAGCCGCCTTCTTTCTTTCTCTGCTACCAAAAACAAGTTAAACCACTGTGAGACCAAGGTGGGTCTAATTCTGCTGCAGTGTGTAACAGTTGCAACTTGTTTTGGGTGATAAGCAGGAGTGGAGGACTGGAACCCGCAGGCTACAATCGAGATCAGGATATGGCGGTGGTGGTGTTTGACAGGGTTTACGGAAGTTTCGCCCCTGGGAGGGTAAATGCCCAGTTTTTTTGTTGCTCTGTTTAATGTAATAAGAGAGTTTGGGCAAACGACGTAAACGCAAACTTAAAACGTAAAATTTACGTCGTCAAAGTCTTTTAAGTGATGTTCGTCTGTTAAATTGTACTTAAAAAAATAGCGGCAGCGTGAATGCTTAAAACTATCAACGTAAAATTTGGCGCATGCGCGTGTCGCTACCTTATGTCCGAATTTTAAAAACGGAGTCGGCAAAGATATAGCCGAAAACACATCGATTTGTAGGGCACTAGTGGTTTTTTAAATTCATATCATTTTTTTTATTAGATGGTAAAGTGAATTTCCAGATATTTAGACTATGCCTTTCAGAAAGTCTATTAAATTTCTATCGTTGATGTCCTCCACAATGCGTAGCATTCTCGCCGAAATTGCTGAAATTTCACCTTACCTATTCCTTGAAACACTTAGAAAAAGGTCCGAATGAACAATGCTGTTTTTCTACGTAAAAACAGAATAACAAAAAAAAACCCCGGCCAAAATAAGGTAAAAATCAAGGGCTGGCATTGACTCAAGGGTCAGTTGGCACTAGCCCTTGATTTTTATCTTACCTAAAACGGAATAACAAAAATAAAACAAAAAACAAAATCGGCCTTTGGCCCTCCCAGGGGCGAAATGTTCTTGGGCGAAACGTGTGGGGGCGAAAGCTCCGGCGGCAAAAAGTACCCAGGGGCGAACGTTCCGGATCCCGTTTGACAGTTGTAAGCCAGAAAAGTAATTTAGACTTACGAAATGTGGCATAATCTTGAGCCTGAGTAACACGTACAATCAAGTGCTTTCATTTACTGTTATTGCTTAGGTGGGGCTTTAATGTTTAATGAAAGCAGACGGGCTAATGACTACATAACAATTGAGCATTTTAAAAGTTATGATCGTTTTAATCAACTGCAATTTATGAGATAGGTTTTATTTTAGATTTCTAGACGCCAGTATACAGTTAAATCGAGTAACTAACCCATCCGTTGAAGTGAATCAAGCAATTTTTTTTTTTTGATTTTTATTCCTACGCTCGATTTAAGCCTGCACTTTTGCTGAATGCTGGGAACCACCTGAGCGTGATGGTCCATGAATTAATAACCCTTTGATGTTACCGCTTCAAAAGCAAATGTACTAGGTGAGGTTGTTAATACAGCTTTATTTCTGACAGATGTTGATTACTTCTTCACAGATTATGAAATGAAACTCTGGTGCCATGGTTTGGTTTTTTTGTTTGCGTTTTAGGGCCCTTCAACTACAAGGTCATTAGAGCCCCGTCCACTGCTTAGTTCTAATGCAGAGACTATACTGTACCGGGGATTCCCAATGCTATGCTCGCGGGCGCCATGGCGCCCGCCGACCACTTCTAAGTGTGCTCACTGCTATTCCGTGGCGATAAATACTCGTATTTCCTTTACACTCACTAAAAAGTTAGGAGAGAGGTTTTTTCACTTGCAAATGACTTCGGTACACCACATTAGACTTCCGTTTTATTTCTCAGCGGAAGGAGGGTGTACGTGGGGCTTCTGCCTCGCCCAAAATATGCCAACCCACCTCGATCCAGTATCGAACATGGAACCACTAGCGCAATAATCAAGGACGCTACGGTGAGCAGCTCATTGCTTTGGGTTCACAAATTCTCGTCTGATCACTGAAGTTAAGCAACGCAACCCCAGATAGCACGGGGTGACCATTTGAGAAATCTGGGTACCACTAATACCGGGCTCTAGTGACCTTGTAGTTGAAGGGCCCTAAAACACCAACAAAACAAAGAAAAAAGACGCTACTCCCATGGATCGGGTTTAATGATACTACTACTACTCGGGGATTGTGTGAATCATTTTGGCCGTGCTGCTTGCCTTGTGTAAAGTTTTCTGAAAATAGCGAGTTTTCGCATATTTTATGACTTGCTTTCAGTGTTGCCAGATTGGGTAGTAGCGGATTGCGCTACTTTTTAAGTGTCCTTGCTACAAAAAATTCAAATTGGGCGACACGCTACTTTTTGGGCTACCTTTAATTGTGTGAGAGCTATTAATATTTAAAATGCACTACTTTGTTATAGTTATGTATAAAGGTGTAAAGTAATCATCATCATAATACCCCTTCTTGTCTGTTGTTGGGTCGGGTCTGTGCGTTCTTGCCGGCCACTCCCACCAATCTACCACTAGGTCCTCATCCACCCCACACACTACCATATCCTTAAAGGCCCTCCACACACTTTCCAACTTGTCACACTGACACACAGTGGAGTATTTTGTTGTAAAAGCTGGCCAAAAGTGATTTTCTGAACTTTCACACTAACACATGAAATATACTACAAAATGAATAACAATACCCAGGGATCAAACTTAAGTAAACATTAATTCTTTTTGTTAATTCAAATTGGGGTGAGGTCTTTCCAAACTTCACTGTCACTATTTGAAGTTTTTCAAGGCTTAATCATTCATTGTGAATTTCAATGTTCACCAAGGTGGTGTTCAAAAGTACATTGTTCTCAGCAAAGTTTTGTAAATGGATTTGTTTATGGAAAGTATGTTTTACAATATGTATAAATTTCAAATTCATGTGAAGCCATATTCTTTTACATTTAATTGGTTAAAAAATCACAAAATTTTGATGAATTATTTATAGATGCCCTGTTTTCTGAAATGATTACTTTATACTATTGAGCATTATTGAGTAGTGATTTCACTTTGAGAAGTTAGACCCAATGTTACTCTGTTTTGCAGCTGAAAATGACTGCAGATTTCTGCCCTTTTAATTTCAATGGTGCATGGAAACTGTTGGAAATAGTTGCAAATTAAGCAGTACATTGTGATATTTCTTTTTGGTTGGAAAAGTCAAGTGGTATGAAGGTATTGACAAGAAGGCAGTTGTATGACATCATGGAAAACCAAAAAGGATGTGATATGAATAAAAAATTGGACAATCTTGAGAAATACTCATTATTGATACATATTCAGGAGATGAATTAAAAAGTTTAAGATCTAGGATATCAAATCTAAAATTTGAATTAAGTGCAGATTGGCAAGGGCACACAGAAAGGATGAAGCATTCAGAAATGAAAATTGGCTTCAAGGAACTTTTGAATTGCCTATTATGACTTCAAAACCAGGTCGACCAATGAAATCCTTCACTGACTCAAGTACTTGGAGTAAAAGAAGAGTATTCAAGAAAAAATTGGTACTGAAGAATTAGCATGTGTAACAGAGATGAAATTACATGCATCTGGCAAAGCCTATGCTTCTAAAGTTCTTCATATGTTGGAATCTCCTAGAAGAGCACAGAAATATAGAAAAGCATATGCAGAAAGCCTGATATAATCAAACAAATGCAATCAACAAATGAATTCCCCTAGGTAAGATGCAGGTCTGTCTAGGAGATGATATGAAATCATTTTAATTCATGGCTCTGAAGTTATTGAAAATGCCTTACTTCCAATTGGACAGCTGTCTGAAGAAGCAGCAGAGACTAGAGACAAGCATTTCCATTCCTACTGCTTGAATTATTCCAGAAAATTCTCTAGAAAATGCTGCAACATGGATGTTCTTAACAGGCTTTAATTAAGCTCTGATCCACTCATAAGCAGTATGAGATATATTTTAAACGAAATTCATGTGCTTTATCATCTGTAAATTAGTTTTCTGAAGAATAATGACTTTTTCTATGGCTTTTGTGATTTTTTTTTCATATTTTGTACTTATTTCCTGCTCTTTAAAATGGATAAACACCTATTTTAGTTGATAACTTACTAATTTGTGAAGTTTTGAAGACATTGATACATGATAATAATTTTGGCCAGCATTGCCAAGCATTTACTCCACTGTTCGACAGTCAGTACAACCAATTTGGAGGTAAGACTACACATTGTCCGACAGAATAACTTAATTTGTCATAAGCGTGATTGTCGAACAAGTAGCGTGCTTCCGATGCTCTCTGAATGACAAAGAATCGGCATTTCAGTATTAGAGTGCGATGGTATTTTTTGGTATATTTCTAATAAATCATTAAATTCCTGATTTTTCACATCTGTAAGACCATACTATATTTCGCGAAATTTCCTCGTTGTATTCCGACACCATGTAAAAATGCCTTCAGTACTTGATACACATTCACTAATCATCATCACCATTATCATACCCTTATCCCGCCTGTGGCTGGGTCGGGTCTGTGGGTTCTAGCCCTCCACTCCTGTCTATTTCCCACCACGTCCCTGTCCACCCCACACACTGCCATGTCCTTGTGGACCACGTGTTCCCATGTCTGCTTTGGTCTCCCCCTACCTCGGGTGCTACCAACCACCTGCATTCCTGAGATACACCTGACTAGCTCCTCTTCCCCTGTTCTCATGACGTGTCCATACCACCTCAGCCTATTCTCCCCCATTTTTTTTGCAATGTCTACTACCCCCAAACTACCTCTAATATGCATATTCCTGATTCTATCAGCTCTAGACATGCCACTCGTATATCACAGCATATGCATCTCGGCTACTTGCATTCTATTTACGTGGCTCTTCCTCACTGCCCAGCACTCTGATCCATAGAGCATAGCTGGCCTAACCACTGTTCTGTAGAACTTACCTTTCAACTTGATTGGGACCCTCCTATCACACAGGACGCCACTCGACTGGCTCCATTTCAGCCACCCCCATTGATTCTATGAGTCACGTCGGAGTCTATCTCCCCATTGCTTTGGAATGTGGATCCTAGGTACTTTACCTCTTGCACCTTTTTCACCAGTTCATCCCTCGAGTGCACGTCACTGCCACTTCCCTGTCCTTCCCAATTGAAAGCTAAATACTCTGTCTTCTTCGTGTTGATCTTTAGCCCTCCCTTTTCTATTGCTTGTCTAACATCGTTTAGTCCCATCTCTATCTGTTCTCTGAAGTCTCTGACTTTTCCAATATCGTCAGAAAATGCTAGGCACTGAGGAGCCCAATCTTCTACCCCTGTAAGCAGTTCGTCCAAAACCAGGAGGAAAAGGTATGGACTAAGTGCATAACCTTGCTGCACACCTGCTATCACTGGGATGCCCCCTGTATTCCCCCACGGTGTCCTTACCATGGCTGCAGAGCCATCATACATATCCTGGATTATTCTAATGAATCCCTCTTCAACCCCCCTTTTTGTAATACTTCCCAAACTACCTGTCGCTGGACACTGTCAGAGGCCTTCTCCAGATCAATAAAGATGGCATGGAGGTCTTTCTTTGCTGCCCTATACTTTTCTACCATCTGCCTTAGAATGAAAATTGGCTCCATTGTGGACCTACCTAGCATAAACCAAAACCGATTTCCATGGACACTAGTTCTATCCCGAAGGTGACGTTCCATTACTCTCTGCAGAGTTTCATGGAATGGCTCATTAGCTTTATACCGCCATAATTACTGCAATCCTGGACATCCCCTTTGCCTTTGAAGAGTGGTACTGTCCAGCTCTCCCACCATGCAGATGGCATTTTATCTCCACTTGCTATTTTGTTGAAAAGTTTCCCTAACCACTTGGTATCTGTAGTCCCTAGGCTGTGCCATACTTGGATGGGAATTCTGTCTGGGCCTACTGCTTTATGGCCTTTTATCTTCCAAACTGCCCTGACTACTTCCTCCTTTGTAACACTGTCTACAATCCCAGATGATGCAGGATAGGTGGAGGGACCCCCCCCCCCCTCCCCCTGTTGCACTCAAGTGGTTCTGGAAGTACTCTTCCCACCTGCTCCTTACCCCCTGAGAGGATAGCAGGATCCTACCCTCACTATCCTTCACTGTTATGGCTTGTGGTGTATCTTTAGTTGCCCTGTCTCTAGCCTTGGCCAGTTTGAAAACTTCTCTCTCCCCTTCCTTTGTCCCTAACCTCTCATAGAGGGCCTAATATTTCTGGTGCTGGGCCAGGGCAATGATCCTCCTAGCAGTGGTCTTGGCCTGCCTATATTGGTTCTTTGACTCCTTGTCCCGTGTCTCCTGCCACCTGTGGAAAGTGGCCTTCTTTTGCCTGATGGTTGCTTCTACCTCCTCATTCCACCACCATGTCTGCCTGTTTCCCTGGAATGTGCCTCCTGATCTACCCTGTCCTAAAATGGCTTTCCCACACGTTCTAATTTTTCTGGCGACCCTGTCCCACATGGCGTCAGCTGTCCCATCCCAATCCCAGTTTACCTGCCTGTGCACTTCTTGTATAAATTCCTCAGTTTTGGCAGGTAGTTTCCACCACCTGATTGCCTTCTCTCCTTTCCAGAAATGTGCCTTGCCTGCTGCCTTCACTAAGATTTCTATCATAAGTAGCCTATGACCACAGTCCTTTTGGAAATTTTCAATGGGGAGTGCCCAGCAATCCCATACCTCTGATCTATGCCTCCCTCTAACCATAAAGAAATCTATCTGGGACATCCCTCGTGGTGACTAAAATGTTATTAGGTGCTTGTCCTTCTTCCTAAACCAGGTATTTGCCAATGCAAGGCCTAGTGCATTTGCTGTGTCTAGGATTTGTTGTCCATCAGTGCTAACTGTTCCATACCCCCGACCCCCATGGACCTTCCATAACCCTGGTTATCAATGCCCACATGGCCATTAAAGTCCCCACCAATAACCAGGCGCTCATTCCCTTGGCACTGTCCTACCTCAGCCTCCAGTGACTGCAACAAGTCCTCAAATTCAGTTTGGAAACCCACCTTTGTGGATTAATCCAGACCTGCTTGGGGGGGAGCATATGCACTGATGAGGTGCAGCACTACTCCCCACCAAACCACTGTAACCAACAGCAGCCTGCTGTTAATGCTTTTTACAAGTGTGACCCCTTGTTGTAGTTCCTTATCTAATACTAATCCCACCCCGTTCCATCTCCCCTCACAAGCTGTATATATGAGCTTGTACCCCTCCCAAAGGGCCCTTGACCTATTCCCCTTCCACTGGGTTTCTTGGAGAAAAGCTACCTGAATCCTCCTCCACTTTAGTATATTTACTAATTCCCCTGTTTTACCTGTAAGTGTCCCCACATTCCAGGGTTGCCCCTGCGCTTTCAGTATGTGCCCTGGCTGGGGTCACCCCAGCCAGGCGTCTGGAATCCACAGGATCGTTGGCGCTGCTTGCCATGGGGGGATGCTGGCCTACCCCATGATACACATTCACTAAGAGGGAGTGAAACAAAAGAATGTAAAACAAAATTTCCTTTTACTTGATTGGGGGCTTTCCTATCACACGGAACACCAATTGTCTGTCTCCAACCATTGATTCTATGGGTAACTTTCAAATCTATCTCCCTGATGCTCTGGATCGCTGATCCTAATTACTTCACTTCCTGTACCTTTGTGGCCAATTCCCTCAGAAGTTAACCCAACTAACCGGACCTAACCATATAAAATTAACCTAACTAAGAACAAATGAAAATAAAATTTGATCAGGAAAATTTCATAGTAGCATGGATTGGTTTAATGGTTTTGGGAGTAAGTCAAGCAGCCATTACAGGACAAACCCTTATGAGACTGCTCGTGGGAGATGAGGAGGTAGGTGAAGAGTACATAGGAGAGGGGAAATTTCCAGTACTCAGCTTTCTTTACCATCCACCCATGTTGGTACTGACGTGGGCTTGCGCTGCTGAACTTCAGTGATCTCACGGGAACTGGTGTTTCCAACGCAACTTGGCTGCACTTTTTATTTGGGCTACAAATGCTTCAAAGCTGCTACTTTTGGTGTACAGCAATGCTACTGTTTAGCCTTCAGTTGTGGCAACACTGCTTGCTTTAACTGATTTTCTATTTGATTGTATTTGCCGCCCCTTGTCCTGGAAGATATGCGTGGAAGTGAAAACTAGACTGGGGTCATTCAGGTTATACGAGAAGCAACTGTCTGCTTAACTGAGAATTCAAGACTAATCTTGGAAATAAAGCCATTAAGTTTGGCGAAAGTTGTATTGTAGTCTCTAATCTAGCATTGAGGAGAGTCACTAGTTGACGGAATTCCGGACTGAACTTTTCAGTTATAAGTGTTATCATCAAAGGAGGTTTATTTTGGGTTGTACCTCGACCTTCACCGCGATCAGTGATTGTCTTCAGAGCATTGACTCTGTAGTGTAATCTTGTCAGTTTGTTACTGTCTGTTTAGCAGGTCAGTATGAGCCTAGGTAACTGAATTGACATTTGAAAATGACTGCAGGAGTGAGAGAGGCTAGGCTGAAGAGGGATGGGCCGAAATTGTTGCCCCTGTGACGCATTTTAGCCAGAGGTCAAATCCCTAAAAGGATGCTGTCCTCAGGTAGGCAGACAGCCACCCTCCCTTAAAAAATCTTTCAATGTTTTTGTTCAGGAGTTGTTCCTTTATGTAGCTTTCACTTTCTATCTTTGCTGATTTTTCATTCTTCCTGCAACTTTTCTTATATTTCATCCTTATGGGTCTGTGACTCTGCTTTAGGAGGCAAATAAATTGCAGTGTTATTTTCCTTGGAAACAGCAGGCTAAAGTCCTTCAAGGTGCCAATGAGGAAGAGGAGGAGAATCATGACGGCGAAACACTCATAGCCACAGCTGATGGTCTTAGTTCGTCTTCACCCTTCAGGCAGATACCGACGCAATTTTTGGAGGCCTTAGAGAAATAGGGATCTAGGAGTCTTTGCACCATCATGTCCTAATCGCACCTATGACAGGGTGGCGTCCGCTAGTCCTCACATTTTATTTCTTACCACTATCCAACCTGTTCCAATGCTTGTCTTAGTGAGAAATTAAATGTGGACCTAATTGATAGTCTTTTAAACCATTAAATTGGTGCGCCCACATTTGATCGCATCCTTTTAACTATGAGCTTGTCGAGTAACGCCTCGGTGGCGCAGAGTTAGTGTTGTGGCTTTCCGATCCTAGATTCGATGCTGGGCCGAAGCGGTTGACCTCTTTCTGACAGAAGTGCACTTTCTGTCGGATTGGCCATGGTCCCGTGTGGTTTGTACGATGTCATCTGCACGTAAAGGAACCCTTCTTATACGTAGCGTGTATAATGGCAAAATTCCCCGCTGTTGGAGCTCGCCCTCTACTCCAGCAACTCCTAGCCCCTTTTTCACGCATATGACCGGGTGAGGTACCCATCTTGTCCCTCTGAATGGACATAAGGGTTATATATTGGACGGTGTTTTTCCACAGCCGTTCCGAAGATGTTTTGCCTCTTCTACCCGTTGCATAGTGGAGAGGAATCTTTTATGTGGAAATGCCGTCGTACACTACACGGGACCTCGGATTTACTTCTCATCCGTAGGTTGCTGCACTCAGGGCTTTTCTCTCGCCCTGTAGAAGCCAACCCAACCCTCGGGGCAGTAAATGGAACCTCTCTGTAGTGGGGATGAACTGTATTCCGTTGGACACCCCAGTTCGTTGCAGTAGTGTAGTGTTTGTACAGTATTCCGTATTAGAACTACGCAGTGACGGGGCTCTAAATGACCTTGTAGTTTAAGGGCCCTAAAACACCAGCGAAACAAGAACAAAAATTCCAGTGGGGATGAGTTCAACTATATACGTATAAACTCGCTGTTGTGTCCCGTTGGGATAAAAATGGGAGGGAAATGGGAGGGAAAAGGGTTAGTGATGATGATACCTGAATGAGGCCAGTGCAGTCATCGGTAGCCAGTATGGAACTGTTGCTCTTGTGACGAATAACGTGAAACTTAGTCATGCTATGAAATGGAGAAACTCGTTTGCGATTTAGTTAACATGAGTCACTGCTGTTTATTATTTCTCGGAATGGTGGAACAAATGGCATTTTTGGGACAATACCCCTACCTCATAACGTGTACTAGGTATTGCAGATGTGTTTAGTCAGTTCATTGGTAGGCTAGTTGCCGTCTACTCACTGCATGTTTTGAAGCGTTTTTTAATGCTTTATTTCAGAGGTGAGTGCAGGGTGGAAAAGTTAAAAATTTTTACCTCGTTACTCTCCCTTGAAAATCTTGATTTTGCAAAATGAACCTGTCCTTTTAATCGCAGGTAAGCCATTGTGTCTAGGTAGCTTTGTGGCTGTACGTGGATGGGAACATAAAAGCAAATGTGAGTCATCGTTACCTCCTCTCTTTCTTGCTCTCTATCCCGATTTTGCGGGTCGGTTCCTGATCCAACTTTCCTCTGCCTGTCACCTCTTGGAGCCGATATACATTCTGCATATGGTGGTAGTTTCCACTCTGAAAGAATTTGTAAAGTTGCTCGAAATTGTATTCACGCGTTTTGCACATGAATTTTTTGTTATCCGAAATTAGTTTCTATCAAGTTTTTTTTTTCCTAACGTCTGTTTTTGTGCGGTACGTTTCAAATGTGAGTCGTTCCTCAAATTGTGTGTTTGAATGGGGCCAAGCAAAAGCAATTTTGTCTTTTAACTGACAACGTTTTTCCACTGTGGAGTCATCATCATGGGATGGAGACCTCGGGCAACTTGAGTGATTGTGATCAAAGTAGCAGTCAAGAGGGAGAGTCTCGACCGACCAGTGCGGTAGGCAGTTACGAAGACGATTTTGAAAGGGAACTGGAATACCAAGTGCCATGTTCTTATGATGACGACAAACTGGAGCCATTCGAGTTGGAGAGTGACAAGGACGGTGGTATCAAGTGGAATGGACGCGATGGTGCGCCCGTCATTTTGGACCATGCTGCTTATCGCGATTGTGATGAAGACCTGGAGAATGCTCTCACCGTAGCTTATACAGAAAGTATGACTGAAAGCAATGGACACTTCTATCTGTTCAAGAGGGACATCCATAGTGAGGGGCTCACCAGTCGTGGTAGATGGTTTTTAGATATTTTTAGGAAACGGTTCAAACACTATAACTCGATGAAGGAAAAAGGTACTGACCCATTTTGAATTCACGCTATTATTCGTGTTTTTAGGATCTATGAATTTCAGAACCGATCCCGTGAGAAAGACTTGCCTACTGCGAGGCTTTTGTGCAGCACCCTTCGGTAAAAATGAAGCCAAAATTATTAATGGATTTTGTAGGCGTGGATCATGCAGGGCCGCTGTACCGTTTTTAAACCCCTCAGATTTCTTTTTGTTTGGTTGGTGCTCAAGGGCCCTTCAAACTCCCATTATCATTACAGCCCCGTCCACTGGGTAGATGTCATGCAGAGTCTGCACCGACACTACGCTGTTAGGACAGTTTATCACACCAGAAACAAATGAACTTGGTGAGGTTGTTAATACAGGTTCATTTCTGACATGTTGATTATTAAATGAAACACTGGTGCCATGCTTTGGTTTTTTTTCTGTTTGTGTTTTAGGGCCCTTCATCTGCAAGATCAGTAGAGCTCCGTCCACTGCGTAGTTGTAATGCAGAGACTGCGCAGATACTATACTAATGCGACGATTTTTGAATATGAGCAATACGCAGTTTTCCCAAGCGGCCACCCATGTCAGTGCTAGCTGTGGTTGCGTTGCTTAACTTGAGTTATGAGACCAGAGCTGGTGTGTTTAATGCAACTAAACGCAGTTTAATTTTACTACGAAGCGACCAGAAAAAGGACATAAGATTTTGACAAAGGTAACTAATAACGTGTAATGAATTACCTTTGAGGTAATTTACCGTACTTGTTTAGTTCTGGCGGATAAAGGTTTTTTTCTGCAACTTGGCGGTAGTATTCGAAATTCTCTAGTTTTACCGATGGTGTAATTTAAGTAATTTTTCTAAGGTATGCACCTCATTAGTATAAGGAAGTTCAATGCTTTTACTAGAATTTTAGGAAAGCGTTACCTATCTACCGTACGATTAGGGGAGCGTCGAGTTGCGTTGGACACGCCGGTTCTCGTCTGATCACTGAAGGTAAGCAACGCAAGCCCAGTTAGTACTGACATGGGTGGTCGCTCGGGAAAGCTGGGTACTGCTAATACCCAATAATCGTCGCATTAGTGTAGTGTCTGTGCAGTCTATGCATTAGAACTATGCAGTGGACGGGTCTCTAATGACCTTGTAGTTGACGGGACCTTAAACACCAACAAACAACAACCGTACGTTTAGGAAAGCGTTTGACTATACTGTACGGTGCATATTCCAGTTGCACGTTACAATTACCGAGACCTGCACATTGCGTGTTGTAGCTTTGGTAATGAGGTAAATGATTGCGTCATACTTTTATAATGTTTAACCCATGGTTGGGCGATCTCCGACCCTGAGGCGCTAGTGTATTTATCACGGTGTCTAGTCCGAAATAAAGCCGTACTAACCTAACTATTAACTGGATTGAAAATGTGGTGCAGGTAACAGATGAGCTAAATTTTGTAACATTTGGTTGGTAATTTTTTTTGTTCGGTTGTGGCCCAACCCTCCTCAGTGGCGCAGGACGTAGCGTTAATGCGTCAATGGTTTCAGATTCTATACTGGATAGAGGTGGTTGCCTTCTTTCGGGTTAGATATCCCTAGTTCGCCTTCGGTTGGATAGGATGTAAAGCCATGCCCCCCTGTGGTGTACGATTTCATTTTCACGTCAAAGAACCCTATTTACGATGCAACGGGTAGCTGAGGCAAAATGGGGGTGCCACCATCGAACAGTAGACCGGCGATTGATAAGCATAGGGATTACAGCTGTGGTCGGCAGCCGGCTACAGAAAAGTACCGTCCAACAGATCGCCCATGTGTCCCTCCAGAGCGACAAAGGGGGTACCCAATCCTGTCATAGGCAGGGAAAGCGTTGGTAGTTGCTTTTTTTGTTTGGTTGTGGCCCATCAGTAATCTATTAACCATATAATCAGTAACCGTGACCCTCGTAGCGAAAAGTTTACTTATCCCTGGGGTTGAAGCTAATCACTGATGAAAAGATTTGGAAGACTTTCCGGCTTGGAATAGATTTTTACTCCTTCATATATGGAATTAGAGAGTTTGCCGGGTGCGTAAATGTGCTTCACACGTAATGTATTGGGAAAAATTTTGAAATGTGCATGTGTCAGCTGTCCCGTTGGGTGGAGCTACCGCATGATGCTCCGTGCAAGTGAGGCTTCGTGTGAACTGATACGGACTATGTGAGGTAGTTGTTAATTTGAAATTATTCGATTTGCCCCTAAATGGCAGAACAAGAATCATACGAAAGTTTTCTACACATCCTTCAAACGCTTTTAGTAGCTGTATTCCTATGCAGATCACATGATCTTAGTACGTAGGTATATACATTACGTGCGTAACGCTACCAACAAACTCTATTGTGCGGTTTGACTCGTGTCTTCCGTGGTTTTAAGTTCGATTTTGACCTAGGTGACTGCATTCTTTCAAACGAAAGAAAGGCCCCAGGTGCACGTTCCGTCAGATTGGAAGCAAAGATTTGGCTCCATGCGGAGTTTACTGTTTGACCTGCACCTGTGCAGTAGCATCACTAGGGGGGTGCGGGGAGTGCGGGCCGCACCGGGTGACACCACTCGCACCATAAGAAAAGGGGGTGACACCAAAGCAGAAGAAGCGGTTTTTTTGGGAAGAGGGGGTGACACCATGGTGTCGCCGCACCGAGTGACACCAACCCTAGCGACGCCATTGCACCTGTGCAGTCTCTGAATTAGAACTACGCAGTGGACGGGGCTCTAATGACCTTGTAGTTGAGGGAACCTAAAACACCAAACCAAAGGTACAAGATGGGTACCCGACCCTGTCATGGGTTTAGGAATTGCTTTGTTGAACTCGCTCCCATTCCTCGGCAAAGGAAGTGTGTCGCGTATGCAAGAGGTTGTGGCTTTTAAGTTTGCAATCGGCTGCGCAGAATGTTGCCCAATAGACCGCTCGTATGCTTCCGGTTTCGGTGGGTTGAATAGGTACCGTCCCTGTCATGGGGGGAGGGGGTAAACGTTTAAGAATGTTGGTGAAATAATTGCTCCGCCGCTGTGGCGTAGTGGTTAGCACGCTCGGCAACTGCATCAGTAGTTCTAGGTTCGATACTGGACCGAGGTGGGTTGGCCTCTTTCGGGCGAGAGAGAGGCCGTGAGTGTGCCTTCTTTTGGATGAGAAGTAAAACCGAGGTCCCATGTTGGTGTACGATGTCACTTGCACGTAAAAGAACACTGCTATGCAACGAGTAGTACTCGCCGCTTGGCGTCGGTAGCATTCCCCGACGAGCACTACACCGACGATAAATAAGCGAAGGGTTGCAGCTTTGGCCGGCAATCGGCTGTATATCGCCCTTGTGTCCATTCAGGGGAACAAGATGGGTGGGATCCTGCCGTAGGTGGGGAAAGGGTTAGGAGTTGTTTTTGGTGAAATAATGGCGTTTTGATTGAGTTTTGTTAACGTTGAGATCTAGCAGCTGTCAGGTAGTGATTGATAAAGTTTGCCATGTCATATTCGTGGGATTAAATTTTATTTGACTTTATGATGCAAGTGGCCAACAAATTTAGGTTTTGTCGCATGGTAACTGTAACATTTCCGAGCTATTTAGAGACAACGTTCTGAATGACAGGTTTTTTTTTATTTTTTTTTATTTTTTTATTTTTTTGACAAAGGGGACTCATGACACCTTTTAGACACGCAACCAAACTCAGGTAACTAAGTCGAAATTTTGATTTAAATTATTCGGAGGCTACTTTCATTGCTGTCTTGTGTCCTCTTGAACTTGCCAAAACTGGTCCTGGTATGTGCAGGAGCGGCTGTATTGCTTTGGACAGCAGTTCTCGTCTGATCACTGAAGTTAAGCAACGCAACTCCAGCTCGTACTAGCATGGGTGACCGCTTGGAAACTCAGGGTACTGCTAATTTCCAAAGTCGTTTTAACAGCGTAGTGTCTGTGCAGGCTTTATTAGCGCAATGGACGTCACTCTAATGATCATTGTAGTTGAAGGACCCGAAAACACTATGTGCAGGGTATGTGCAGGGAATTGAGTAAGGACCAGCCGTTTGTTGGACACCTCATCCAATGTTTTTGGGTTGGTTTAATCATGAAGTGGCATTTGGGACTTTTCAGAAGACTTGACAACATGTTTCTTCTGGAGTTGACCATCTGCTAATAATAACATTCGTTACCTGCCTAAATTATTTTGGTTTGTGGTCTTTTGGGGTGGGGGAGGAAGGGGAAAACTCAATTCAGTCGACCTTCACGGGAAATTTGCCAACTTTTAATGTGCCCTAAGAACATCGGCCATTTGCCCCTTTCCTTCCTGAACAGCACCCATACTCTTTGGACAGTGGATTTTACCGTACGTACAAGTCTGCGGTTTGACAACTCCCGCTCTCCCATTATTAATTTTCGGTAGATTTGGGAACTGAAAATGTGCGTTTGGAGTGAATGGGGAAGACTCATTCTGCGCGTGTAGCATTCAATCGCATCTTGTAGTTACTGATAATTTCATGCCATGCCAGTGTCCTAGTGGAACAGAAATGGTAACCCGAATCTGCCATAGGCGAGAAAAGGGTCTGGTTTTTTTCTGACTTTAGGACTAGATGACAAGCTTCGGGACTTAGATGACAAGTCGGGTATGGTAGTTTGACAGACAACATTCAGTGAGTGGACATGGTAGACTGATGTTAGACACTGGTGGTTAGCGTAGGGCTGGGATGGACAGACATGGCTTACAATTCCCGAGAAAACAATGCAAAAATGCTGAAAAATTCATGGCAACCTGTCCTACACATGACGACTTGTAGAAAGAAATGTGAAAACTCCGTATTTTATGAATGACCCTCATTTGATGACCTTAAATGCCCACACTAGTCGAAGACCTACCTAAACGTCGCTCATACCCATTGTAATGGCTGTACCCATATTCGATTGAGTTTCTGACGTCACAGGCAGGTGGCAACTACACTCCCGAATGAGATGGTAGACGGATGTCAGGGGAGGAAAAAGTTGAAGGATGCACGACAAGAAGGGAGGAAGAACTGATTGTGTTTATCGCAGAGATACAGGCCCTAGGTTAGTGGTGGCGAACCTTGGTTTTTTTGAAAACGGATCGCAATAACACGAAATAAAACCAAAACGTTGTTCGCAGGCCAGGTGCAAACACTATTTAATTTTATGAATGAAAAATGATAATTAGTAATGAGTAACTTAGTTTAAAAAGTAGCAAATGGAGAACATCATAATACCGTTATCCCGCCTGTGGGAGGGTCGGGTCTAGCCTGCCAGGTCCCCGTCCACCCTACACACTATGAGATGATAAACTAGATATGATCCACGTTCGGGTCCCTTAAAATTGTACGGTGGGTCACAGGTTCGCCACAACTGCCGTAGGTCATTAAAGCGGCAGGAGTAAACCCAAGGCAGAACATGGCACTAGGTTAAGCGAACAGGATAATAGAGGACCAGTATTCACTGACCCGACCCTGTCGAACTGAAGTAAGGTACAAGAGCTCTTTTTCAAGGTCTGATCGGTTGCAGAATGAAAACCCCAGTGAAAATCCAGTGTTTTATTTGGAACATTTCGGTACACATTCCAGCTATTTCTCTACATAGTCACCTCTCTGAGACATTTGTCACAGCGTGGTAGCAACTTTCCTATACCCTCGTCATAGAAGGTAGCCGCCAGTCCTTTCAGCCAACTCTGTACACTGGTCTGCAGGTCGTATGAGTCAAACTTCTGTCCTCCTAGTCAGCGTTTCATGTTAGCAATGAGATGGAAGTCAGAGGGAATCCAGTACAGGCTGTATGGTGGGTGCTGAAACACTAGCTAGGAGGACAGAAGTTTGCTAAGATGAAACTCTGACTAGGAGGACACTAGTTTGACTCATACGACCTGCAGACCAGTGTACAGAGTTGGCTGAAAGAACTGGTGGCTACCTTCTATGACGAGGGTATAGGAAAGTTGCTACCACGCTGTG
>JAAFCE010008833.1:7266489-7349270 GCA_013389805.1 Trigoniulus corallinus
AGATTTGCCTGAAATCGAAATACCATATTTATTCTACTAAACGGCGCGCCGTTTATTATTATTTTTTTTTTTTTTTAAGGTTTTTTTTTGTTGTTATGCCGTTCATTGGAGGACGCCGTTTATATTTCTGTACCTTTAATAAGGCACCCCTCATAGAGAACCAATATTCCTGTGGGTTCCAGACGTCCTGGGAGTGGGAAATTGCGTTGGACACACCAATTCTTGTCTGATCCCAGAAGTTAAGCAACGCAACCCAAGTTAGTACTGGCATGGGTGGCTGATCGGGAAAACTTGTTGTACCGCTAGTATCAAAAAATCGTCGCATTAGTGTAGTGTCTGTGCCGTCTCTGCATACGAACTACGCTGTGGACGGGGCTCTAATGTCTAGTGACGCACTGATATATCGGCCGATTTATCGGCCTGTCTTTGATATCAGTATCGGCCAGCTTTTAGCCGATAATTTTAAAATTTCATAAGTATACTATATTTGACATGGATTGTCAAAAGGACCAATGCATATATCAAGTAAAACTTTACTAGAAAACTTATTTCACAATATTCTCACTTACAGCCCTGACGGCAGTCTGTGTGATATGTAGTTGTCAATCAGTTTTGTCTATTCGACTCCTTGTTTCAAGTGTGCAGACACCCAATGGTTTTTATTACCGAAGCTGAGCACATAGACTGTCTTCATTCATTTCCAAAACATGAAATCACTAGGCATTGACTATATATCGGCCGTGATTTGTCAATATATCGGCCAAACCCATATCGATGCATCTCTACTAATGACCTTGTAGTGGAAGGGCCCTAAAACAGACGCCTGGCTGGGATGACCCTAATTGGAGCATGTTCAGTGGGCTCACAGACCCGATCCTCCCACAGGCGGGATAAGGGTATTGTGATAATGATGATTAATTCAGTACCTTTAATAAACAATGTGCTGTTTATTATTTTTTTCACCTTGAAGGTGCTCCGGTTATTGAAGGGCGCTGTTAATTAGAATAAATACTGTAGGAATACAGGAGGAGGACCTGGTTCTCCTCCACAAGGATGCAGTTATCGGAAGTATCCGGGGTAGAGGAAAGCCGAGACAATCATATGAGTAGGTTGCACAGAGGGCCATGGTCCTACGTGTGGTGTATTTTCATCCCTGCTTTTTGACCCTACTTCACCTAAGCACATCTAAAATCCTGAAAAGGGTAAATTAGTTGCTTGCATATTCCCTATGAAACCCCTAGAACCACTGGTAATGCAAAGAATTCACTGTCATTGCAGGTAACACATTCTCGAACTCCCCCATTCACGCGGACATATGTCCCACGTTGGGAACCACGGACCTTAAAGTGAGATAGGAATGAATGGATAACCACAATTGGCGGAACCAACCCTACTCTAAAAGGAAGAAGGGGCGTATGGTGATTCGTTTGTAGACAAAATTGTGTTTATTTCCTGTAAAAAGCGTTATTCACTTCCAACTTCTCGTCTCCATTAATTATTCAAGTGCTTTCAAATATCAGTTTTTCATTATTACGAGGTGCTTCTGATAATTAGATGTTGAATGCCTGGAAGCGTTTGGAGGTTATTACCCTGACCTCGGACTAGTACTGTACGTTTTGGTTGGTTTTCAAGAGCAAATTGATATTATGCTACTTCCGGATGGTGTGATTTTGGATTGCCAGCTTAGGATTGTATTCGAAATTGTATCTAAAAACGACTGTTATTCGCTTGGGAAGGATGAGATGAGACATTCGATGAGAAGCACCTAGTGTGCTTTTTGACCATGTCACCATCATTTTTTCCCCGCCTATGGCAGGCGTCCCGTACCAATAATGTTCCGTTGCGATACAGACAGTCATTGGACGGTATTTTTAAATATCCAGGTTTCGACCGAATGCTACAACTCCTAAACTTATTTATGAGTGGCCTATTTTTTTTTTTCTTCGTCGGTCAACTTTCCTTCGCTGACGCCAGGAGGGCGAGCTTCAGCACCTGGGAAGTTTGACGCTGTACACGTTCCATGTAGGAAAGTTTTTTTTACTTGCATGGGACATTGTACACCCCACACGGGGCCTCGGCTTTACGTCTCATTAGGAGAGGAAGGCCTAGCTTTCGCCCCCCCCACCCCCAAAAAAAAGACATTCCACCTCTAACATCGAACGCGGAACCACTGATGCAGTAGTCCAGCCTTCTGCTGTCTAGCAAGGCGGGGTGTTTACAATGTCACTACTACACGTAAAAGAATCCTTTCTTATGGAATGGTTTTGGACCTCAACTTCTGGCGTCTGTCCCCAGAATGAAGATAGGCCGGTGATGTGTCGAAAGCCATCTACCTCATTGTCTTGGCGCGGCAAATTGCGCTGGACAAATCAGTTCTCATCTGATCACTGAAGTTAAGCAACGCAACCCCAGTTGGTACTGACATGGGTGGCCATCTGGGAAATACTGGGTACCGCTTTTACAAACAGAGAAGATTGCACCTCTAGAAATAATCCCGTGAAGTACTTTCTAACCCCTTTCCCGCCTATGGCAGGGTCGGGTACCCATTTGTCCCTCTGAATGGACACAGGGTCATAGTTTTTTCTTCAGCCGGTTGCCGGCCAAAGCTGCACTCCTACGCTTATTTATCGTCGGTCTAGAGTTCGTTGGGGAATGCTACCGACGCCAGGGGGCGAGCTCCTACACCTGGGAATTTTGCCTCATCTACCCGTTGCGTAGTAGAGAGGGTTCTTTTACGTGCAAGTGCCATCGTACACCCACACGGGACCTCGGTTTTACTTCTCATCCGAAAGAAGGCACACTCGCGGCTTCTCTCTCGCCCGAAAGAAGGGTACCGCTGGGTACCGCTAATACCCCAAAATCGTCGCATTGGTTTAGTGTCTGTGCAATCTCTGCATTAGAACTATGCAGTAAACGGGGCTCTAATGACCTTGTAGTTGATGGGCCCTAAAACACCAACAAACAACCTCATTGTCTACTTAAATTGCCCACCAGTTCGTTGGTGTCCCTCTCCAGTTCTACCAATGATAAACAGACATGGAGAAAGCGTTGAGATGGTTGATTAGCATTGGATTAGCCCTCCAGTGGTCGCATTCAAAGTGAAACATAAATGATCGCAATGCATCTGACAGATGCAAAATTTAAAATTATTCCAAACATTAATTATTTATCTATATGCAGTGACAATTGGGGTTTTGAACTCGTACAACATTTATTTAGCTGCATTAAAAATTTTATTGAAATATTCAATTAAAAAATGCAAAATTTGAATATATTGCTATAGGACCAAAAACGTGCAAATTTCTACAGGATAACCTAGGGAACAAATTTTTCGTAGATCGGGGAGACTATTGACCATTGTAGTTGAAGGGACCTAAAACACCTACAAAATCAAATCAAGTCGTTAGGCAGAACTCCTACAACATCCGTGTTAAAGCAAGTATTGGAACCTTTCCTTTTCGGTGGCCAAATTATTATCATGGCTGTGCGTCAAGGGCCAGGCCGCTTGTTCTTCAGTTATGAGACTGCTGCAGCGGGTCAGGAACCAGATCACAAGCTGAGAGCCGCGGGTAGCTCGTACGTGGGTTAAAGCAGCACCTCCTATATATGAAGGCCTACACATAAGTAGGTAGCAATCGTATGACGTCACTATAAGTAGTCCACTACAACATAGTCCCCGTAGATCATTCCAACATGAAATGTGCTTCAATGATTGTGCCCCACGTGTTTTAGTGCAATTAAAATAATCGAAGTTTATTTTGTAATTAATCAAATATGATTACAGTGCAATTAATAAGTGATCAAGGATTGGATTTTGTGTTCAGCATCATATTTAGATTAGTTTGTTTGGCATTGGATTTGGATTTTGTTTAGCGTCGAGGTAATTATGTCGGAATAATTATAAAAAAGGACCCACAGTAAGTGTTCTTAAGTATCAATCTGATCCAGACCTAAACAAGAAGTGTATAAAAGGAATTAACAGAAATTCTTTTAACTAATTAACAGAAAACTCCAGGGTATGTATTTTCAAATATATATTTGAATTTTATTTTTAAAGGGGAGGTGAACGAGTGGGCCCCGGGCCGTCGTCATCAGGCGTCTGCAATTTCACTGGGGAGGTGGCCTGGGATCCCATGGTGGGTCATCAGGTGGTTGAAAATGGAGGAATTTGAATAAGTAGACAGGCAGGTAGACTAGGATTAGGAAGGGACAGCTGATGCCATATGGGACAGGGTCGCCAGAAAAATTAGAAAGTGTGGAAAAAAAAACCATTCTAGGCCAGGCTAGCATGGAAGGTACATTACAGAGTAGGCTAACATGGTCATGGAATGATGAGGCAGAAGCCATAACAGTCAATAGAATGTAAGTAGCCAAGATGTGAATGCTGCAGTATATGAGAGGGGTGTGTTGTTGTTGATTGGTGTTTAAGGGCCCTTCAACTACAAGGTCATTAGAGCCCTGGCCACTGCATAGTTCTGATGCAGAGACTGTACAGACACTACACTAATGCGACGATTTTGGATACTAGTGGTACCCAGTTTTCCCAAGCAGCTACTCATGCTAGTACTAACTGAGGTTGCGTTGCTTAACTTCTGTGATCAGACGGGAACTGGTGTACCCAACACGATTTGCCACTCCCATGAGATAGACGAGAGTGGAGGGCTACAACCTGCAGACCCGACCCTGCCACAGGCGGGATAAGGGTATGATGATTATAGTATAGATCCACTCAAATTAAACACTGGTATGAGAAAAGCATTATTATAGTCCAGTGGTGGCAAACCTGTGACCCACTGTGAAATTTTATGTGACATGAGCGTGAATCATATCTAGTTTTCCATCTTCTAAACAACAGCAAATAAGCTTTCAAATAAGCTTTCAATAAGCAAATTTGTTTTCAATATTATTTTGTTCTCTATTTCCTACTTTACCGAAGCAAACTTGGGAGCAGGTCGTCCATAGGGTTTTGGTAGTGTGTGGGGTGGACGGGGACCTAGTGGGAGGTAGGCGGAAGTGGAAGGCTACAATCTGCAGATCCGACCCTGCGACAGGCAAGATAAGGGTATAATGATAATGATTATGATGATGATGCTCTCTATTTGGTAGGCCTCCTTTAATGAACTTAATTCATTATTAATAATAATTTATTTTTGTTTATAAAATTAAATAGTGCTTGCACCTGACCCGCGAACAACTTTTTGTTTGTGATTTTCGTTTTATTGTGATCCGTCTTCGAAAAAAATTCGCCACTACTGGGATCATCTCTATACTAATGATAGTCTTGTTAAGCAATGGTAAGACTAATGGACTACCTATGCTGACGTCACTACGCAATGTGTACGCCTTCATATATAGGAGGTGCTGGTTAAAGCGTGTTCATCAATGTGTTACGTGGATATTCATCGTCCATTTAAGCAAACACCTTCCTTTCTTTGGCAGGGTGTGGTACCCATTTGTCTCGCCAGAGCTGGGAGCATATGAAATGAGCTGTTGAACAATATTTTGCGCAGCTTTGTTCGGTAACATCGTCAGTGTTTCTAAGTTCGAAACTCGAGTGCGCGTTCTTTCCGATGAGAAGGAAAACTGAAGTCCCATGTGGTGTACATTTGTACATAAAAGAACCTCCTCTGCTATGCAACGGGTAGATGAGGAACTCGCCCCTGGCGTCGGAGGAGTCCCCCAGTTCCCCAGCGGGTTGCAGCTTTGATCGGCAGCCAGTTGCGGAAGAATGCTGCCCAATATATCATCCGTATGCCAATTCTGAGGGACAATATGGGTACCCGACCCTGCCATAAGTGGGAAAAGGGTTAGCAGTTGTTTGACTGCGTGTGGTGTAGCTGTATGCTTATTTATCGATCTCCACCCATCGTAGCGGTAATGTCAGTAACTCACCCACAGGTCCAGCCTCCAACACCTGGAAATTTTGCCAATTCACGTGTGGGTTGTTTTACTAGCTTTGACATGAAAACACCCCTTTAGGTGCCACAGTTTACCTGCCATCCAACAAATGGTTTGGAAGGGCACTTTCAGCTTCAAAATATGTCATCTGTTTCAGCCAGGATTGATCCAACAACCTTGAACTCAAGCAGCAAAGTATTGCAACTACTAATCTCCCTAGTTCTGTTCGAACGAGGTGAGTATCCGACTCTGCCATAAGGGTTAAGCCTCCAGTTTCCATAGGTGCACTGGCACAGGGCGGGCATAAATCTATAAATTTAAGTATGGAATAATAAATAACTTTTTTTATATTATAATTCAACAAAGCAGCTCCTAACCTCTTTACCGCCTATGGCGTGGTCGGGTCTAATCCTTGTCCCTCGGAAGCTTGGGTTTATTATTCATTGGGGCAGTGTCGGCCTTAGGACAAGGCAACCGAGGCAATTGCCTTATGCCCACGCTGGTGTATCAACAAAAAATTTAAATATTTTACTAAATTTAAATTTGCATAGAGCTACAGGTTATGATATTGCAGTATTTTGATTTCATGTGAGTTTAAAGACATTAAAATACTGCATTGCATAGAGCTACAGGTTATGATATCGCAGTATTTTGATTTCATGTGAGTTTACAGACATTAAAGTACTGCATTGGTAAGCAATCAGCTTCATTAATCTTGGCACTGGGGCCCCACTATCGCCTGCTGCCTTGGGTCCTGCAAACTCTAGGACCAGCCCTGCATTGGAGCACCACTGTTTGGACGATTTGAAATTGTCAGAACCCACATCCTCTGTAACGATAGCCTAAGGCTCAGTCAAGCAGAATAGAGAGTTTGCTGGAGACGGAAATGAGCTTCACACATAACGTATTGGGAAAATTTTAGAATTGCGAATGTTTTCAGCTGTTCCACTGGGCGGAACCACAGCATGATGCTCCTTGCAAGTGAGGCTTTGTGCAAACTGATGCAAACTTTTCACTGGTATGGCCAGTTGTGGAGTACTGTAGTCCAATTTGGTTTCCGTTTTGGCGAAACTTATCTTGGGAAATTGAAATGGTCCAAAAGAGGGCAGCAAGAGTTGTGCTAAGTCGGTTCTCTCGCAGGTTGAGTGTGTCAGGCATGATCAGAGAATTAGGGTGGGGCTCACTGTCAGAGGCGGGCATCTGATAGCATTAAGCTGTTTAGCAGACTGTTGAAAATAGGTTATGAGAGTCCTCTAGATAGCAGGTTATCCTTTGCGGAATATAGGGGCAGAAATTATCATCTGTTCAAACTAAAGGAGATCAGGGCCCGAAAAGATTCGTATTTCTGGTCCGTTTTCCAAGGGTCATTCGGCAATGGAATGCTCTTGATGAGGACAAGGTGAAGAACTTTCTGGAAGCAGGCGCTATTATAGTGGGCAGGCTATGTATGGCAGAATAGATGCTGTGCTTCAGGTTCCTTGGGGTTTTAGAATGAGTGAATTTTTAGGAATGAGAGATATTCTCTCCACTGCCAATTTGGCCTATCACGGCTGCTTGCAGTGTATTCAACTAGAACTAGAACAATGGGGAAAGTGGCACAAGCAGTTGTTAAGTTCACATGTCTTTGATTTTCACCTGGATGACGGCAAAAAAAACCGTACAAAGTTATCTACTTATCCAGCAAACTTTTAGTACATGTATTCCTAAGTAGATCACATGATCTTTGTACGTAGGTATGTTACGAGCATAACACTTGGAAGCCTTCTGTGTGGCGGAGATATACCGTAATTATTCTAATAAACGGCGCCCTCCAATAACCGGCGCACCTTTCAGACGAAAACGGCGCCCTCTAATAAACGGTGCGCCGTTTATTTCAAAACTGTCTGGAAGTGATTGTGCAAGCTAACTTGAATTTTTTTAATGATTAACCCTTTAATGCTACACAGGGGTACTGGTATCATCATCATCACACCCTTATCCAGCCTGTGGCAGGGTTGGGTCCCTGGGTCCATTGAACATGCTATGACTGGGAACACCCCAGCCAGGCGTCTGGATCTCGCAGGAATATTGGCTGGTTGTCTGTGTGGGGATGCCGGCCTACCACACTGTTCCAACACCACATTTTACAACCAAAATATAAATTTTGGCAGGTAAATTAATGCTTTGTCAGTTTTAATATTGCATGGTGTCTGACCTATTGCACAACAACTATACTGCAGTAAGGAATCAGGCTCATGCCTGAACAGAGGTACTGGTGTACCCCAAGGTTTTTCTTCCTCCTCTCTGTTCTGTGGGTGACCCTGGTGCAATGCGATTCACAGTATTTTCACATGATAAGTTGAACTTCCTAATAAGTCACAGTCGTGTAAACTAAGCTTTAGTGCAGATATTGTTGAAAGAAAAGTTTCAAAGAGAAAGTATTCTTTAGCATTTAAATTATTGGCAATTTCTGCAGTTGAGAATGATAGTAATTGTCCTGTGGCTAAACCTCTGCAGTTATTTGAATTTAGGATAAGGATTTAAATTTTAATTGAACCATTGATTATTTTTCTCAGTTTCAATTCCCAATAAATTCAGATGCGAGAGTGGCATGAGCAAAAATCGAAATTAATGATATCAACTTGTCTGGCTAAAAAGTTTCCATTTATAAATTGAAAAAAATAATAAACGGTGCAACAAAAAAAGCCTTTGAAAAAATAAACGGCTCGCCGTTTATTAGGAGTTTTTAGGAGTATAGGAGTTTTTTTAGGAGTTTTTGTGTAACATTTATAGCCAACATACACTACATTAACCCTTATGTTCATACCTGGAGGTTCCACATTGTTCAATAGCCAGGTACCCATACAAAATAAAATGGAATTCAGGCAAATACATGTTTCAACATGCATGTATATGGTCTTTACCCATTGCCCTACTACAGTCTATGGGCCACAGGTAGCCAATCTTTCATGCAACTAGGCTTCCTGGTCGTTATTAACCCAAAAACCCACTGTGCTGAACATTCAAAGATGCTTGTTTCATGCATTTCGTGTCCCACGCAACAGTTATCTCTTATGCTTCATCATCATATCCTTATCCCGCCTGTGGCAGGATCGAGTCAGCAGACCCAGTCATAGGCAATCCAGAAATTCCACCCCCCCCTCAGTGCCTCAATGGGACGCATGTTTAAACTGATGCATGATTCAACTTGCATCTGTTGAGGCATTTTCACATCGCTATCCCCATTTCTATACTGCAAATCCACAGTTGGCTAAACCACTGAAGATAGGACACAGTCTTGAAGATGCTCCCCCTAAACCCACCATTGGTTCTAGCTCTCCACTCCTGCCTATCTCCAAAATAGTCCCGAGTTTATTTTGGTGCTCCCCTGCCCTTCTTTCCTCTTCACATTTCACGACCATACCACATAGCCTACATCCATTCATCATCATTCCCTTTCCCTGCCTGTGGCAGGGTCATATCTGCAGGTTGCATCCCTCTACTCCCAACTATCTCCCACTAGGTCCCCGTCCACCCCAAATATTACCATATCCTTATGTACAGCCTGCATCAACGTCAGGTTTCGGTCTTCTCTTACCATGGAGGTTTCCACCTGCATTCCCTGAAAGTACCTAACGAGCTACTCCACTGTTCTCATTATATGTCCATACCACCGCAATATACCCTGCCTTATTCTTTTTCACGATGGCCTCCACCCAAAGCTACGTCTAACATATTCATTCCTAATTCTAACTGCTATCGAAATCCCACTCATGCATGGTATCATTTGTATCATTCACAGTAAAACTAGAGAATTTCGAATATTATGGTGGGGAATTGCAGATTTGAAAATTGCCCAAAGTTGTAGAAAAATCCTTTATCCGCCAGAACTAAACAAGTACGGGAAGGACATTACACGATATTAGTTACCTTTGTCAAAATCTAATGTCCTTTTTCTGGTCGCTTCGTAGTAAAATTAAACTGCGTTTAGTTGCATTAAACACACCAGTTCTAGTCTCATAACTCAAGTTAAGCAACGCAATCCCAGATAGCACTGATGTTGGATGGCCGCTTGGGAAAACTGGTACTGCTAATACCCAATAATCGCCACATTAGTTTAGTGTCTGTGCAGCCTCTGCATAAGAACTATGCTTTGGACAGGGCTCTAATGACCTTTGTAGTTTAAGGCCCCTAAAACACAACAACCAACAACAACCACCATACTGTAAATGAAAGTCATTACTTGCTGAACATTTGGTCAAAGTAAGCTGATTGACTGTCAGTATCCGCTTTTGGGAGCCAGTAGCCAGTCACTACTGTAGTCAAGTTATTAATACCAAAAAGCTGAGATAAATCAACTCATAACAATGAAAGTATGGGGAATTGGTGTTATAAAACAATAAGTGTTTTCAAAATAAAGTTATTTCAACTCAAAGTCAAAAAGGATACCCGGGTATGGACATAAGGGTTAAGCAGCTGACAATTGAACTACACAAGTGCAAACAAACACTGTGTGCATTTATCTTATGGTTTCACGCAATAATCGCCAACTGTATTTAGGCAATGCATGCTAAACACTTAACAAAGAAATGGCTGGAGTCATCAGTCAATAGGTAACACACCTGTATCAGCCATTATGTTGTAAGTGTAACACTAAGTTTTACAATACAGTCGAACTTCGGTATATTGAACTCGCTTATATGGAAGCCAGTCCTTTCCAACATAAATATTAGCTTTATGTAATTTCCACATTTGGATATATCAAAATTGATATTCCAAGTGTTTTTCATGGTCCCCTGAGGTTTGATATAACAGGATATTACTGTAGTTTTTTTCCCTTACTAACTGGTCTGTTAATCAAGGACGTCTGTGTATAGTCCGTGCACCCAAAGAGTGCAGTTGGGAAAAATGAACTGCCCCAAGAATAGGGGAATAAGGTAATGCATTTACAATGCCCATCACAGCTTGACCACACTTGACCAAGCTTTAATGAGCATTGTAAAACTTGAAATGTATGGGCAATGGGATAAAGACGAAGGGGGTGAAGGGCGCCTGGACAACTTATAAATGCGTTACATTTAGGGGGCGGTGGTGAAGTACCTGATTGCCTAGGGCGGTGGTGAAGTACCCGATTGCCTAGGGCGGTGGTGATGATCCTTTTTTGAACACGGGTCACAAAGTTTTGGAAAAAAAAGTTATCTATGGGTCAGGTGCAAGCACTATTTAATTTTATGAATAAAAATAAATTATTTTTAATAATGAATAAAGGGTCAGGTCTGTGGGTTCTAGCCCTCCGCTCCCACCTGTCTCCCACCAGGTCCCCATCCACCTCACACACCACCATAATCTTACAGACAACATGCTCACACGTCTGCCTTTTTCGATTAGATTAGTTTCATGGGTTGGGGAGTAAGCCAGGCAGCCATAACAGGATGAACCCTTAGGAGGCTGCCCATGGGAGATGGGGAGGTAGGTGATAGGATGAAGGAGAGGGTTAATTTGCAGCACCGAACGTTTTTTTAACAACCACCCATGTTGGTATTGACGTGGGCTTGTGCTGCTTAACATCAGTGATCTCATGGGAACTGGTGTGTCCAATGCAATTTGGCTGAACTAAAGTAGCAAATGGAGAACAAAGCATCTCCTAACCCATTTCCCACTTATGGCAGGGTCAGGTAACTATCTTATCACTCTGAATGGCTCCCTATAGTGACCAGTGTTTTGCCACAGCCAGTTGCCAACAAAAACTGCAATCCGTATGCTTATTTATTGGTGGGTCTACTTTTCGTTTTGGAATTCCACTGAGGCGTCCCTGGCAGGGGCGGATCTAGGTTACTCATGGCTTAGGGCTTATTGAAGTTCAATAATGTCACAATTATTAAAATTCATGGGGTTAAAATTGGGGTTTTCGACCATGCAGTAGACGGGAAACCTGTATACTAGTGAATTTGATGTTTGACAGCAGTCGTCATTCGTGTAGTTTGCGAATGGCGCCTGAAAGCAATATTGTTTCTCGCAAGTCGTTTTTATGTAGGTTTACATTTGGCAACACAGAAATATTTATGTGTTCATTAATGACTCACGGAAACGTGTGGGCAAGAGTTTGATTCAATTCTTTGTTCTTTTTTTTTGTCATTCACGCGTATTGAAGTAAGTGTTTGTAAATGGAATGCCAAGCTTTCGATAGGGTAAACGAAGTTGGATGTCTCTGGATAGGGGCAGTGCAGCCACTATGACTTTTTGGCAATCATTTTCTCTTCGAAGCAGTCATCATCGTACCCTTATAAACCCACGTGTGGCAGGGGCGGGTCTCCGGGTCTGGCCTGCCTGTCCAGGAACCCTGCACTATTATATCCTTCTGTACAATCTTCTCCCATGTCTGTTTAAGTGTTACCCTGCCCCGGGTGCTTCCAATAACCTGTATCCCCCGTCATAGACCTCACCAGCTCTTCCTCCTCTCTTCTCATTTACATGCCCGGTTTACGGAAGTTTCGCCCCCGACATTTCCCCCCTGGGTACTTTTCGCCCCCGGAGCTTTCGCCCCCACACATTTCGCTCCTCGGACGTTTCGCCCCCGAACATTTCACCCCTCGATGTTTCGCCCCTGGGAAGGTAAATGGCCGGTAAACGACGTAAACGCAAACTTTAAACGTAAAATTTACGTTGTCAAAGTCTTTTCAGTGATGTTCGTCTGCTAAATTGTACTTAAAAAAAAATAGCGGCAGCGTCGATGCTTAAAACTACCAACGTAAAATTTGGCGCATGCGCGTGTCGCTACCTTATGTCCGAATTTTAAAAACGGAGTCGGCAAAGATATAGCCGAAAACACATCGATTTGTAGGGACTAGTGTTTTTTTAAATTAATATCATTTTTTTTATTCGATGGTAAAGTGAATTTCCAGAAATTTCGGCTATGCCTTTCAGAAAGTCTATTAAATTTCTATCGTAGATGTCCTCCACAATGCGTAGCATTCTTGCCGAAATTGCTGAATTTTCACCTTACCTATTCCTTGAAACACTCAGAAAAAGGTCCGAACGAACAATGCTGTTTTTATAGGTAAAAACAGAATAACAAAAAAAAAAAAACCGGCCAAAATAAGGTAAAAATCAAGGGCTGACATTGGCTCAAGGGTCAGTTGGCACTAGCCCTTGATTTTTGCCTTACCTAAAACGGAATAACAAAAAATAACAAAAAAAAAACGGCCATTTGCCTACCAGGGGCGAAATGTTCGCGGGCAAAAGCTCCGGGGGCGAAAAGTACCCAGGGGCTAAATGTCGGGGGCGAACGTTCCGGATCCCACATGCCCATACCACCTTCGTCTATTCTGTGTAATACTTTCCGCAATGCCCTCCACCCCCAAACTACGCCTAATATATTCATTCCTAATTCTTTCAGCTCTCGACCCACCAGCAATGTACCGCAGCATGCGCGTTTCATTGGTGGTTCCAGGATCGATTCCAGTCAGCAACACTTAGGCCCACAGCCCCTAGCTCATTTCTCGATCGACGCTTTCATTTAATTTTTTTGATTGTTCGTTTGTTTACGTTTTAGGACCCGTCAACTAAAAGAGCATTAGCGCCCTTAAATTTTTGAAACTCCTTGTAGAAAAGATTCTTTTATGGGCAGGTGACAACATAACGCCGTGCCGTTTCCTCACTCGCTCAGGATTAGTGATGTAACCGTGAACTCAGGAAGCGAAGCAGGCCGCACCTGAACCAGTGCAGTGGTGGCGAACCTGTGACCCACCGTGAAGTTTTAAGTGACCCACCCGGACGTGAATCATATCTAGTTTATCGTATCATAGTGTGTGGGTTGAACGGGGACCTGGAGGTTAGAACCCATAGATCCGACCCAACCACAGGCGGGATAAGGGCATTATGATGATGTTCTCTATTTGTTACTTTAATAAACTAATATATTCATTATTAATGATAATTTTTTATTCATAAAATTAAATAGTGATTGCAACTGACCCGCGGACAACTTTTTTGCTCTTTTTTCGTGTTATTGTGACCCGTCTTCAAAAAAAGGTTCGCCACCACTGCTCTAGTGTCTTAGAAATAGGAATCGCAGTGGCCCAATGGGACGAAAGTGAGCGCCTGATCCTGATATAGGCCTAGGAGGAAAATGGGTAATTGATGGATACGTTATCCTTCGTTACATAGAATCTAAGGATAACGTAATTGGACCCGGCTTGGTGGCGCAGGAGGTAGCGTGCTCGATTACTGCATTAGTGGTTCCAGGTTCCAAACTGAATCGACGTGCTTTGCCTTCTTTCGAGCGAGGCAGGTCCCGAGTGCGTCTTTCTTAGGATGAGAAGTAAAGCCGAGGTCCCTTTTGAGGTACGATGTAATTTGCACACAAAGAAGAACCCTCACTTCTATACGACGCGTTGCGACGGGTCGTGGGAGCGGAAATTTGCGTTGGACACACCAGTTCTCGTCTAATCACTGCAGTTAAGCAGCGCAACCCCAGCTAGTGGGTGGAGGCTTGGGAAAACTGGGTACTGCTAATACCCAAAAATCGTTGCATTAGTGTAGTGTCTGTGCATGAACTATGCTGTGGAGGGGGCCAAACAGCGACTGGTCGATGAGGCAACATTTACAGTGGCGTCGGTGAAGTGCACCAGCGAACAGCAGGCCGATAATAAATAATCATGGGAGTTTCAGCTTTGATCGGCAGATAGGTACCCGACCCTGCCGTAGGCGGGAAAAAGGTTACAAGTAGGTTTTGCTTACTAGTGATTTTGCAAATATGTCATTGTCTATCTGATATCACATTATGCTGTTTTAAGTCTAGTGACTTTTTACAGGCCCTATTTTTTTTGTAAACGTGTGCCTCAAAATCACTGAAATTTATCTGTAACCACCCTCGTGGACTAGTGTGTCAAACTCAACGCAGCCCCTCTTGTAAGTTCTGTTAGAAAGATGTTGGTTGACTAATGAGTTATTTTTTTTCTCCCCATATCATAAATCTAAAAGCTCCTCTACTAGCCCCTTTTTCCCTCCTATGGAGTGGACGGGTGCGCCAGTGGCGTAGCTAAGGGCAGCAAGGGGGAGGGGACTTCAGTCCCCGGGCGCAGCATCTGGGGCCACCTAGTCATGCCGCCAAATGCTGGTTTTCATGTTCTCAAACTCGATTCTCGGGAAAGAACACACACCTTGTCACGAAGGGGAGGGGGCAGGAGGGAGCGCGAAATGTGACTTTGTTTTTGGGTGCTGAAAACCCTAGCTACATCAATGAACGGAACTTTTGGCTTACTGCAACATACGGACGTTCTGTTGGACGGTGTTTTTATACATCGACTGCCAACCCTATGCTGCAATCGATATGCTTATTTATCGTCGACCTTTTCTTCATTAGGGCAACCCGCTTCGGTGGCGCACTGGGTAGCACGCTAGGTAACTGCGTCAATAATTCTATGTTCGATACTGGACCGAGGTAGGTTGGCTTCTTTCGGCCGATAGAGAAGCTCCAATTGCGCCTTCTTGCGGATGAGAAGTAAAATGGAGGTCTCGTGTGGTGTACGATGGAATTTGCACGTAAACGAACTCCTTCTAATATGCAACGCGTAGATGACGCAGAATTTCTAGGTGTAAGAGCTCGCTAAATAAGCGTAGGGGTTGTAGCTTTTGTCGGCAACCGGTTGTGGAAAAACCATGACAAATATATCGCCCTTGTGTCCTTTCAGAATGACAAGTTGGGTACCCGAGTCTGCCATAGGCGGGAAAAGGGTGAGTTGCTTTGCCTTTCTTTGTTAGGTCACTTTTCCTTCATCGACTCGCAAGTGACAAATTATACCACATGCGGTCACGGCGTGTGGTCAAAACGACCTTTCTCTCCCGGAAGAAGTCAACCCACGTCGTACCTGGGACCAATGACGCAGTATTCGAACAGACTACCTCTGCTCCTCGAAGGCGCGTTTTTGTCTCTATCATGATTCTGAAAAAGTCCGATTACTGGATCCGCGTAAAGACCCCCATACACGATCGCTCCATTTGGATGATGTCCAAAAAAGCAGCACACACACCATCGCTCCATGCTGTTCACGCCATTTTGTTTGCAATTTGGTTTGATTTCTGGTAAGAACAGCATGGATGAAGAAGAATTGTTACTTTTGGTGGCCGCTGTGTGTATAATTTCAAAGAACCAGCGTTAACTAAATAGGGATTTCCAAACGCAAAAAAGGCATTTCCTAAACATTTTCTCACCTATGGCAGGGTCGGGTACCCATCTTGTCCCTTTGAATGGACACAAGGGTGATATTTTGGTCATTGCTTTCCACAGTCTGTTGCCGACCAAAGGTGCAACAAGTATGCTTATTTATTTTCAGTCTGATGTACGTCCTTTTGGGGAATTCCACCGATGCCAGGGGGGGGGGCGAGCTCCTACACCTGGAAATTTTACCTCATCTACCCGTTGCATAGTATAGAGGGTACTTTTACGTACAAATGACATCATACACCACACTGGGCCTCAGTTTTCCTTCTCATCCCAGAGAAGACGCACTCGGGGCCTCTCGAGGCCTAAGGAAGCCAACCCGCCTCAGATTTTTTCAATATTGTACATCATATATTTAGCATCGTTTTCACATTTTAATGCCATTTCAGTACTTATCAAAAATTTATGTACCAAAAAAGTCATTTTGAAGCAATTCTGGTATGTGAATGGAGTTATAACATGCTATATGTCAAGTGGTGAACAGAATTCACCACGCGCCGGGTGGTGTAACTGTCTTTGACGTGCCCGCCTGAGGGTTCAGGATGTATAATTGATGTTTATCATCAGTAGCTCTTTTTCCCTCTATTGACGGCCTATGATTTCTTCATTGAGTTACTTTTCTTCTGCCAACGTTAAGGGAAACGTCCCTACACCTGAAAAATCATTTTGAAAGGGTTCATTTTCGTACCGGGCATTAGTTGCTACATTATTCGGCAACCATGTGATTAAAAACACCCTACCAAACTTTTACAGGGGTTGGGAAATGGTGTTTGGAATGATGGATTAATTAGAGCATTAAAAACAAAGACTGTTTTTGTGACTAGAAATAACAGATAAATTTTGAGTCATCGTGCCGTGATATTTGAAATTTTTGACCACCACGAAATTCATAATGGAAATATTTTGGCAAACCATATCCAATGTGGAATGTCCTAAATAACGGTTAACCTTTTTATTTGTTCTTCCAACTATGTGCATTTCTTATTGCTGTTACACTATGAGGAGATTCATGTGGTAGCTGATGGATAATTTTTATATACTGTGGTGGCCAAAATAATAAGAGTGAACTGTAAATGTGTATTTCAAGGAAATATAACACTATTTTTCAATCAATTAAGATTCTAAAGTATTTTTACTTTATAAAGTAAAGCCTCAAAAAAATGGACACAGTTACGAGGTCAAATAATAAAGCAAACAAGAATGCGAGAAAATAAAGAGAACTTTGACGTTTTTAGGTGAACAAAATAATAAGATTGTTAAATATACCGTGTTATCTCGTGTATAATACGCACTTTTTTCCCAAAAAATTGGATGCATAGTCTGGGTGCATATTATACATAGGTGTAAAAATTTCAGCCTTTTTCAGAGGAACACTAAGCACATGTAAAGAATATTGGATCATCCATTGAAAGCAACATAAAAGACATTTGCTTAGTAACCTCATTTAACTTCTATTAGGTGCTCTTTTGAGTTATTTTTTATAAATATAATATTTAACTATAAATTTAATGCAACATTCGTTTTGACCATTTAAGAAATAAAAGGATAAACACTTTATTTACCTTCCCACTATAGATATATTAATGCAAGCATAACCATGGATATAACACAGATATTAAAATCCTAAAAATTATTCAGTCATCGTCTGAAATAAATTTACATTTCTGATCGTGTGATTATGTAGATTGCAATACCAGAATTTCATTTAATTTTGGCGGTTTAGTGCTTTATCTATGTTAACAACAATGCTAAAGTTAGTGGCAAACTTAACCTGCGTATTATACATGGGCATTAATATTTTTCTTTAACTAAGTCTTAAAACTTGGGGTGCATGTTATACACGAGATAATATGGTATTTCAAATGTTCAGAATACAGAGTTCAAATATCATTTGTAAAAATTATTTTGCCACAATATTTACTGTTCGTATTCAGTTCTGTGCAAAATGGGTAGGAGTAAACACTGTTCTGATGAAGAAAGGCACCTCATTGTTGAATTAAGAAGTCAAAATAAAACTTACAAAGAAATTTGTAAGACCATCAAACGGTCCCCTTGTGTTGTGGCAAATGTTTTAAAGGTGCTCAAGAAACCAAAAAAAAAACACCAAACCAGAGGATGCCCAAGAAAAACTACAGTCCCTGGCCAAATTATTAGACGCATCATGTGTTTTCAAATTTAAAATTAAAAAGGTTTGCAATGAAATTCAATTTGTAGCTATGAAGCAGATAAAATTTAAACTTGCAAATAGTGGTATTATTGCATCTCAAAGAACAACAATGTGACAGCCTGCTAAAATTAATTTAAAATGACACAGACCTGCCAGGAGGCCAAAATTTACAGCAGCCATGAAAGCCAAATTATTGAAGTGGGCAAAACAACATCAGGATTTTAATTTAGACTTCTATAAATCAGTAAATATTTATATTGCTCCATTTATCAACATTTTATATTAAATATTTAAGTTAAGGCAGTGCATATTTAACACTGGGTTAAAAGTTTTAGGTTTGCTTCAGTGTGGAAAGCACTTGTGAAATTTTAGCCAATAAATCTCAAGATGTTAGAAGGAGTCCAGAGGAAAAATTTTCTGATAAATGTGTTATTTAAACTGTCAAGAATCCTACAAAAGTGAATATATTGTCTGTAATCAGTGGAAAGGGCACTGGACGTTTGTATGTGGTGCAGGACATCATAAGAAAGCACCAATGCAAGCAAGTGCGGATTAACTGACTTTTCACTCAGTCAAAGGATTCTTTTTTAAATGGTAAATAAATTTACATTTATGCAAAATGGAGCGTCCTGCCATACTGCCAAGTATATAAGAGGATTTCTAGATAAGAAAAAAATATTCCCTTATTGCCTTTTCCGGGTAATTCTCCAGATATCAATCCAATAGAAAATGTTTAAAATTTCGTTAAGAGACAAGTTGCAAAAGAAGTTTTTACCAGCAGGGAACAGCTGATAAAAAATAACATCATTTATATATGCAAGAAACATTGCAAAAGTGTACTAAGAGTATGCCAACGTGAAATAAATTATTAATCGCAGCCAAAGTTGGCTTAGCAAAATACTCAAAAAAATGATAGATTTATTATTTTTAATATAATTTATTCTATAGCCATCAAACACTGCTTTTTATCCTTCCAAAATGTTGAAAAATGTTTTTAGTTGATGCTAAAAAAATTTTAAATTCAAAAAGTATCCTGATTGAGCTTAAAATCGCAAAAGTCGTAAAAATACAAGGTGCGTCTAATAATTTGGCCAGGGACTGTAGTTTAAAACTTGACAGATGTGTCATTCGTGAATCCTTGAAAGATCCATTTGCTACGTCCACAGCAATTAAAAATAGTTTTCGTCTTAACATCAGTGCAAGAACAGTTAGAAGTCGTTTGCAAGGTAATGGATTACATGGCTGTGTGGCAAGATAAGTGCCATTGTTAAGTGCAAAGAATGTAAAAGACAGGTTACAATTTGTAAACACTAATGCAAACCGTCCTCTTTGGTGATGAAACTAAAATAAATCTATTTGGAAGTGATGGCAGACAGTTTGTTAAAGGCCAAAAAATGCAGAAATGATTCCAAAGTATACAATTAAAACGGTAAAACATGGTGGTGGTAACATCAAAATTTGGGGATGCTTCTCCTATTATGGTGTTGGTCCAATACATTGGATAAAGGAAAATATGAATAAGGAAATGCACCTTGATATTATGGAGAATGTAATGCTACCTTATGCAGATGACAACATGCCTTTACAATGGATGTATCAACATGATAATGACTCGAAACACATGACCAAGATAGTAACCAAGTGGTTCACCAGCAAAAATATTTCAAAACTACCATGGCCATCTCAATCACCAGACTTAAATCCCATCGAATATTTGTGGAAATACTTAAAGGTTCGAGTTGGGACCAGTGGAGTCCAGTTGTTGTTTGTTGGAGTTTAAGGTTCCGTCAACTATGGGGTCATTAGAGACCCATCCACTGTATAGTTCTAATGCATATACTGCACAGACACTACATTAATGCGACGATTATTGGGAATTAGCAGTACCCAGCTCTCCTGAGCGACCACCCATGTCAGTACTAACTGGGCATGCGTTGCTTAACTTCAGTGATCAGACGAGAACTGGTGTGTCCAACGCAACTCGCCACTCCCACTGGAGTCCAGAAAGTCAAGTAGAGTCCTGTGTGACCAGGAAGGCCCAATGAAGCCAAAGAGGATTCTTGGGGCAAGTGTAGAAAAACTTTATAGGTCCATATCGGTCCATCCATCACATAGTTTGCTTGTTGGCAAAAGCTTCCGTGATGAAGGAAAGGAGAGCGACTGTATTGTTTTGGACGCACCACTTCTCGTCAGATCACTGAAGTTAAGCAGCGCAAGCCCAGATAATACTACCACGGGTGACCGCTTCGGAACACAGGATACTGCAAATACCCAAAAATCGTCCGAACATCTTTGTGTCTGTGCACACTCTGCATTAGAAGTATGAAGTGGACGAGGCTGCAATGACCATTTTAGTTTATCATCATCTCACCCTTATTCCACCTGAGGCAGGGAAGGGTCTGCGGTTTCTAATCCATCATTCCCGCCTATCCCCCACCACCCCGCAGGCCTCGATGCCCCTTTGCAACCACCTGCTCCCACGTCCCTTTTGGTCTTCCTCTACTGGTGCCCCAATTATCTGCAGCCCCATAATGGGCCTAATAAGTTCCTCCTCTCTCCTCATCGCATGCCCATACCACCTCAACCGAGTCACCTTTTTTCCGTGATGTCTGTCATCCCCAGGCTACCTCTAACATAATCGTTTCGGGTTCTGTCAGCTCGTGACACCCCACTCATGTAGCACACCATTCACTTCTCAGCCACTTGCCGTCTTCCTAGCTGCCCAAAATTCTGAGCCATACAGCATAGCGGGCCTAACGACAGTTCTGTAGTTCAACTTTATTGGGACCTTGTGGTCGCATAAGACCACACTTGCCTGTCTTCCCTTAAGCCATTCTGCATCAATCCTATGGGTCACGTCGGAATCTATCTCCCCATTGCTCTGGAAAACTGATCTTAAATAACGAAACTCTTACACAAATGGTATCCCGTCACCCCCACAAAGGATCTCACCCCTTTCCCCTGGCCACTACAATTGAAAGCTAGGTACTCAGTCCTCTTCGTGCCCACCTTAAGGCCCCCTCTTTTCATTCCTGTTTTAATGTCTTATGGGCCCTTTTGTGAATCGTCTTTGGACTCCTCAAGCCTTCCCACATCATCAGCAAATACCAGGCACTGAGGGGCCCATTCCCCTATACCATCCTTGCCCACCTGGCCATTAACGTCACCCCCAAAAATTAGACGCTCATTTCCCTTGCCCTGTCTAATTGTGCTGATTGTGCCACCTCATCAAAGGAAAGCCAAAGCAGACATGGGAGCAGATTGTACGAAGAAGTATGGCAATGTTTGGTTAGATGGCGACCTGGTGAGAGAAATCTCGAAGATTCTTTAACCGAACTCGTCGTACTGACCTCGCCATGGCAGGACAAGGGCCTCTCATTTTATTCATTTGTCATTTGAGCAATTCTCGACCCGCCTTCGTGGCGCAGGGGAGGTAGCGTGCATCGTATGTGCCTTCCGTGTGAAGGGAGTAAGGCCTCTTTCACATGCAGCGTTAGCTACCGCGCGATTTTGTAACGCGCGTTGGGGAAGACACAGAGGTGAATAGCTGCTTTTACATGGAAACGCGCGATTTTGGCTAACGCGCGTAGCAACGCACGATTCGAGAGTTCAGCGATTTTCTAGCGTTAGCGTGCGCCTTGAAATACAAGGAACCCAATTGACCTTTTCATATCACCGCGCGTTTTCACTGTAGGTTTTAATTTTTTGAAAGAGGGAATAGCGTTACAGAGAAGCCACCACGTAGGCAGTCCACCTCAAAATCGCTTTCATGTGAAAGGTTGTAACGCAGCGCTAAACGCAACGTTAATCGCTGTATGTGAAGGAGGCCTTAGGCGATGGCTCCGCGAGGTGCCATCTCTGTATACCAGACCTTACCAGATCTCTGTATAAATTAATTTGGAAACCTATTTTCGTGAAAATTAATAGGTATCTGAGCTTAACTCGTGTTCCCCTGTCTTCCTTTTTCTTACTTTATGCATGGGATGGATATTTAATTAGGCTGTCTTGTTTTGTACCGAGAACAATGGTTTCCTTAACCAATTGAATGCCAGGTAGTTATTTACTTTAAGGCACCCCTTTTCTGTTACTCCTTTTGCCATCATATCTTGAAATTGCCTGGGGTAGCTTTCCACCACCTCTACTAAGGTTTTTCAAAAATCAGTGAAGATGGCATGTTTCCTAAATTTGTTCCCTAAATTTTCTACTATCTTCTCCAATATTAACATTGGCTGTTTTGTAGGGTCACCATTTTTTTCCGAGGGCCAATCCGGGATATTGACCCCCTCCCCCATCAACCAAGAAAGACTTTTTTTTCTCTTTTCAAAAAGTTATTTAAAAAATAAATGAGAAAACGAAACATACCATTACAGTTTAAAAATACTGAAAGTATGATTAATTCGCACAGATGATTAGTTTTATTTTTCCGATATGTCACCCCCCCCTCACACATAAAAATATGCTTCAAATGGCATATTGTTATTTGCCCAATGCCGCCAATGAAAGGCTCCGGAAATAATACGATCCATATATGTAAATACTCATCATCCTCTCACCCTTATCCTACCTGTGGCAGGGCCTGGTCTGAAAGTTCTTATCCTGCGAGGTCTTCCCCTACTCCTGGTGCCACCAATCACTTTCAATCCCAGTCCTCCTCATCACATGTCTATACCACCTCAACCTATTTTCTCTAATGTTTTCTGCGATGTTTCCGACCCCCAAAGCTGCCATCGATGTAGTCGTTTCGGATGCTGTCGGCTCATGACACCCCACTTAGGTAGCGCAGCATTCGCATCTTAGCCACTTGCATTATCTTTTCATGGTTCTTCATGGCTGCCCAGCAGCCATATAGCATAGCTGGCCTAACGACAGTTCTGTAAACTTTGCATTTCAAATAATTGGGATCCGTTAGACGCACAGGACCCCACTTGCCTGTCTCTACTTTAGTCATTAGTACGGGGAAATACTATAGAGGCTAAATTTTTGACAAATCATTAAACGGATTGTTAATTCCAGGACGGGTATCCATACGGGACGCAGAGCTGAAATCCGGGACTGTCCCGGAAAATCGGGGACGAATAGTCACCCTATTGTTTTGTGTACCTGCCAGCAGTGCCGTAACGGGGGTATGAAGCGCCTGTGGCAAGTGTCTAACTTTCGCTTGCCCGTAACCCAATAATGACAAAAACTTAAACATTTTGCGCCCGAAACCCAGTTGCGCCCGTGGCGGCCGCCTTCTTCGCCACGCCTTCGTTACGGCCCTGCCTGCCAGGCGTGAATTGAATGTTATTATTGCTTACATCGGTGCTGGCCCGTAGTCGAAAGCAGTATACCGAGACGGTCCTTGTAGTACCGCTGCAGTACGAAAAGTTGTGGCAAAATACGGATTACAACTCAATCACCCAGCAGTGCGGGAACAATGAATGACTCACTGAACGTATCACCGGTTCCAGCTTTCCCATTACCGCTGCTCTGTTTGACCTGACGAGAGCCGGGTGCTATCGCACTATCCTTGAGCGGCTGTATTCCGATTGACACACCAGTTCCCGTCTGATCGCTGAAGTTAAGCAACGCATCCCCAAATACTTCTAACGTGGGTGACCGCTTGGGAACGCTGTGTACTGCTAAATCCCAAATAGTTGTAACAGTGTCTGTGTAAACTATATTGGAACTATATAGTGGACGGGGCTCTAATGACCACTGTAGTTGAAGGGCCCTAAAACACTAGCAAAACAATCGGTAGCCTTGCCAGTATGCTTCTGCTGTGTGATCAGGCCTGAACTCTCTCCCGACGCCTCATGGAATAGCTCGTAAAGTTGAATTCTTCTGTATCTACCACAATCCTGGGCATCCCCTTTATCTTTGAAAAGTGGTATTACCCAGCTGTTTCCTGAAGCAGCTGACTTCCCATCTGCGTTAGCTGTTTTTGAGTTCCCTGGCCACCTGATATCCGGATGATATAACTTTCGTAATTGTTAGCACGTGGATATAGTGTCAATTAGGGTATACTAAGTCTCGTACAGTAAATACTTTCTATGGTTCACTTCTGTTTCAAATTACAGGAATAGAACGCTATTTGGTTTTCATGTTTGAAAAATGTTCGTGAGATAATTATTGTGATGTTTTAGTAATTAATTTATTTACTTGTCGCAATATTTTTTGAATGTAGATAATTTTTTTGATGCTGCTGAGGAAGTGGGATGTGACTCAACTCCAGACAGTGCCGCTCACGAGAGCCTTCAGAACATGGATCCAGTCGAACGTGCCAGACAGGAAGAAGAATGGAGGAATGAGCTTGCAAAAGTAGGTTAAAGAAATTCAAATACCGATAATTTTTCTTCTCTTATTCTGATAAGAATTGTTGCGTTTTTGCTAGAATTTGTTTTCTTTTTTTCTTTTTTTTTTCTGTCTTAACATTGATGGCATATTTCATTTATGAATTTTTAAACTATTTACTTAACAGCGGTACCCAGCAGTGCCTCTCAAAAAATTTCAAATGATCTACAGCGTTGTTGTTGATAACACTGGTCAGCATGAGTTTTGATGTCTTTGTGATGTTATCTGATTTGAAACCAGTGTTTTATGCTAATTTCAAATATGCAATAATTTTTTTTCCATCACGTATAGTTTTTCAACAAATCTGCTTTAATAATGTGCTGAGATATGCTATATTTCACGATTATTGTTTGGCGTCTGAGTTTACAACAGGTAGAAGGCCACATTTCTGGGTTGAAGAATAAAGGGCTGTGAAATAAAGTTACCTTGCATGAAGTTGGGAGATATCATAGCATTTGGCACCATGGGGAAGTTTTTGGGCCCAAATAACTCATCTATTCATGCAGGCAGAACTTAATGATTTGGTGAGAGATTTGAACTTATATAAAGGGTATCTGAAATGGAGATATTTTGAACAAACTATTGATTGAGCCCACAAAGGTATTACTTCCACCTTTACATATTAAACTCTGATGAAACAGTTTGTCAAAACATTGCACCCAAATGGAGCCTGCTTTCATTATCTTGCAAAGTAGTTTTCAAACATTACAACAGAAAAAATTAAAGCAGGAATTTTCGTGGGTCCTGAAATTCACAAACCCCCAATTTGAGGATTCTATGAATAAAACCGAAAAATATGCATGGATTAGATTTAAATCTGTTGTTCAAGGCTTCTTGGGAAAGAAGAAGGGCAAAATTACCAATACTTAGTGGAGACCATGCTGGAAAAGTAGAAGAAACTTGGATGCAATATGAGTGTTAAATTGTACTTTTAACATTCCCATTTGAAATATTTCCCAAACAACCTTGGGGATTTATTGAGGAGAATGAGGGAAGATTTCGCCAAGATATTTAAAGAGATGGAACAGAGGTACCAGGGAAGGTGGAATTCTAACATGATGGTGGACTACTGCTGGAACCTCGAACAAGACTGCAAGAAACTTCCAAAATGTTCGAGGAGGTCAAAGAAAGGGAAGTTTGAAGTAGAATAAAAGCACTTCAAATCCATTCCTCACCAATCCACTTTATATAAGTTCAAGAAATCTGACTAAATATTGTTTTTTTAACATTCCTCTTAAAACTATTATAATTTAAGGAGATGCTTTTGTGTAATAATATTTCCAAGAAATCAATCAAAATTCTTGTAAGTTGAAGTAATTATTAGCGATTTGTGAAAAATCTGTACGTGCCTGAGAAAAATTAAACCCATATTTGAAATCAGAAGCCAAAAACGATTCAGAATCAGCTGAATTCTTGCAATCATCAGAAAATTTATTTCAAAATGCCGTCCTGTGTATTCAATCCTCACACTGATCCAGTAGTTTGGAATTTGTTAATCTGCGATCGATCATCATCATCATACCCTTATCCCGCCTGTGACAGGGTCGGGGTCTGCGAGTTGTAGCCCTCCACTCCCCCCTTTCTCCCACCAGGTCCCCATCCACTCCACACACTACCATATCCTTGCGGGCAACCTGCTTCCACGTCTGCTTTGGTCCCCCCTGTCCCGGAGTGCAACGCAACCTCATCTAGTACTAACATGGGTGGCCGCTTGGGGAAACTGGGTACCGGAAGTTGGGTACCGGTCGGTACCCAAAAATCGTCGCGTTATTGTAGTGTCCATGCAGTCTCTGCATTAGAACTGTGCTGTGGACGGGGCTGTAAAGACCTTGTAGTTGAAGGGCCCTTCCCAGGGTGCTTCCAACCACATGCATTCCTGAAATGGACCTGACGAGCTCCTCTTCCCCTCTTCTCATTACATGACCATACCACCTCAGCCTACTCCATCTTTTCCACGATATCCCGCACCCCATGCTACCTGTGCACTACCTCTAATTTGTTAAATCCGTGATCGGTAGAGACAAAACCCCGACTCGGTGGTGCAGAGGTAGCGTGCTTGTACTGCGTCGGTTGATCCTGATTCGACTTTGTGTGGAGGTGGGTTGACTTCTTTCGGGTATGAGAGGTCCCCGTTGTGTATTCCGTCGGATTGTAAGTAAAGCCTTGGTCCCGTGTGGTATAAGATGTCTTTGCACGTAAAATGAACTCGCTTCTATACAAATGGGAAATGAGACAAAATTCCCGGGTAGAGCTCACCCCTTGGCGTCGGTGGATGCGTCAACGAACAATAAGCCGACGATAAATAAGCATAAGAGTTGCAGCTTTGTTTGGCAGCCGGCTGGGTAGGAATACTTTCCTAGATGTCTTCGAGGGACAAGTATCGGTATCCTACCCTGCCATTTGTTTTGGTTTCGTTGGTGTTTTAGGGTCCTTCAACAACATTGGTCATTAGAGCCCCTTCTACAGCGTAATTCTAATGAAGAGACTGCGTAGACATTACTCTAAGCCCACAGTTTTTGGGTATTAGCAGTACCCATTTTTCCGCAGCAGCCACCCATGTTAGTACTAGCTGTGGTCCTACCCAGCCATAGGCTGGTAAAAAAGGTTAGTATTTGCATTGCAGAAAGGGAGTGTTTTATACATGCAGGAGAGATAATACGCAGACCGCTGGCGTGCCGGCATAGTGTGCAAATTGTGCATCGCACACAGGCGCCAGGATATTACAGGTGTTAAATATGTCAGGGGAGAAGAAAATATTTTCATTAGCTCTAAACATCTATTAGAAACTCTGCAAGTTTTCCACTTTATCCTGCATTCTGTGCTGTTAGAGGTGTGTAGTACAGCTTACTGTCCAGTGAAACTTCCCTAATCGGGCCACCCCTGTGGATATACTAAAGTGGACCCATCAGAGGAATGGACCGATTAGGGTGCTTAACCAAAATACAGTACATGTACCAGGGATTTTCCATTCTTTAAAAAATTGGACTTTTGTGGGGGAGGGGTGATTAGATATGGCAGCGTGTGGGGTGGACAGAGACCTGGTGGGAGTTAGACGAGAGTAGAGGGCTAGAGATCACAGACCCGACCCTGGCACAGGCGGGATAAGGTTATGATGATGATGATGATGATGATGATGATTGGTGGTGCATTACGTGAATTAAGGCGAGAGGGCTGGGTTAGGGGCGCCAAATAAAGTTTTGCACACAGGCGCCAGACACTACAGGAACGCCACTGACGCAGACCAAACGAAGTCATGACTCCCTCACGATTTGGGGGCCTCTTGTTGCCCGAAGGAGGCCAACTGTTTCACGCTGTATCAAACTTGCAGCCTGTGAATGGCAGCGTTTCGTTTCTCGTCAGATTTATTAGTATCTGTTGTTAGCCAGCTGCATTCTACAAAATAATTTGCAACTTTTCATTACTGGCTTTATCATGTTGGGCATGTTGCTGCAAACTTGTTGTTTGCCTTTTGTTAATCATAATCATATGACTTTACAAAGTGACAGTGCACGTCACGTTTGATGAATGGCAGTGAACTTTGAAAGAACTTCGACAGGCATCGTTTACCCTGGGAGTTGCCCCTCGTCTGCGCACTCCCTGTATCGTCAAGCATTATTCGCAGCACCATCTGGCGATAGCTGCAGCCGTATCAACTACTGTGTAACTTTTTCCTCAATATTGAATTTTTAAAATTACACCCTGTATTGTTTATTCAACACCCAGTCAACCGACTAGTGTGATTGCTTTATCAGTTCTTTGCAATTTTTATTTTGACTCGTGGAATCCCCAGGTTTGTACTGCGGAACCCCGGGGTTCCGCGGAATACAGTTTGAAGACCACTGGAATAATTTTATAAATATAAACTATCTAGCACGTTAGTACATCGAGAGAAATATAACTTTTTAAAATTTTGGCACGCCAGTAGACATAAGTTCGCCACTCCTGGTCCCCGAACTATCTGAATGATACCAAAGTCAAACTGCCTGGTAATACGATTTGAACACTTCTTGAGTAAAACCTGACTTACAATTCCCAGAATTTTTCAATGGTACAACCACTGTCACATTTGCATGTTTTGAAACCGATGCCAAATGTTGGGGCCACGCAAAACTGTTATATATACCGTTATGAATTAAAGCTTATTCTAATCAAATCTGAATGAACCTAACCCCATACAGTTAGAAACATGAAAACTGCAGTGTGGAAACTTGAAAAACCGAAAAATCCAATCTTTGTGAATTGCCTTAAATAACTCCACAACTTGAAGACCTAAACGTTACGTCTATATCCCTTGTAATTGCTGAGGTCAACTGAATTTGCGTTTGCCTTCTCCTGAAACCTTCCTCTCTAATATGAAGGAATGACATGCATCTCAGGTGAGCACTTATTCTTTACAGAGTAGCGTGCCTTTGTATCAGTGAGTGGGGGTTGTACTCTGGCGGAATCGGGTGACTTCTTTTAGACAAGAGGGAATCACCAAGTGAGCTTTCCGTTAGAGGGAAAAGTTGTTGTTCTGGATTAGGATTTTGCAACGAGTCTCGAAAAAGCAAACATGTTCGGGCTTCTCTCGGTTAGCATAGTATTTTTAAGTAAACGAGTCGAGAGTGAGTCTCGACTCACATTGTGGGCGAGAATGCGAGCAAGATGTCGCTCAAATCAGCTGACGTTTCTCGTCTCCTCTCCACAATCCGTGGAGAGGTCGACGTGATGACTGTTGCTGTTTCAGTTATTCTGTCATAGGCAAGTTTTGTTCACCATTCCAATGAAAATCGGCATGATGAGAAGGATCGGGAAGTTATTTTATTTAATTGTGCTGTGATTAAATCTTCGTTAGAAAACTTACATCGCGTGAGTTCTCCTGATTGCCATTTTGATGTATCATCGACCCTACCTCGTGGCGGCAACCATGTGGAGAGTCAGCAGGGCCCGGATCTTAGCCTTATTGCTCTTGCACTTTCTTCATTGGTGGAAAATTTAATCCAACTCAAGCAGGACTTGTATTCCAGGTTGGACAAGATTACAGCTTCCATTGATGCCTGTCAGGTTTTCTCTAGTGTGGACTCACTCTGTTCGGGGGATGGCAAAGAGATTCGTAGTGAGTGGGCGGTGTCCCCACCTGTCGTTTCCACCCCCAGAAAACTGAAATTCTGGAGACGAAATCTTATGGTAAGCAAAGGTACCATTTCTCGGCAAGTCCCTGGCCCTGTGCCTTTTGACCATGGGAGGTCTCAAACTAATCCCACTGTCTCATCTGTGCGTGGAACAAACCAGCCCTCGTATTGCCAAGTGGCTGCTAAGGGTCCTCGCAGTCCTGGTGGTGTTTCCCCTGCTGTTGGGGGTCATCCTCCCTCGAAGGTACGGCCATCTGCAGTGCAGGGGACTCGCCAGGCTGAGGGGGTAACCTTGTCAAACTCATTTATCCATGGTACTGAACGTGTCATACTCAACAATATAGCCTCTGATGCACCAGTTAAACATCTGGTGCAGGCTTTGGAGCAGGCTGGTCATCAAGTTGTGGAATGTGGCCGGTGGACGACCAGAGATGGACGAACGTCTCGTGGTATTTTTGTGAGGATTGCGAAGATTGATGGCAGAGACTTTCTTGACCCTGCCTTTTGGCCGGTGGGGGTGTACGTGCATGTTTTCCAGGGTCCTAATCCCCAGCTTGTGGACCCAGCTAAACGTAGCAAAGATCCGTCTCTCCAGGATTGATGCCAACTATATTCACTTTTATATGTTACTTTGCAGTGCTCAATCATTGTTACCAAAGATGGACTTGATTGAAGCTTTCATTGCTGATTTGGCTCCTGATACTTTAATTCTCATGGAAATGTGGCTTTCGTCAGGGGTCAATGACTGCTTATATGCTATCCCTGGCTATTTGTTTTTCCGGAGTGATCGGTCTGCACGTGGAGGAGGTGTGGCTGTCTATGCCTCAAAAAATTCCTCTCCTATCTTATTGAGTGCACTCTCTGATTATGAATGCCAATGTATCCACTTAAAAGTTCAATTTTCTAGGTCAACAGTGGCAGCTGTTGGCCTTCTACCATCCTCCCCGTGCATCGTGGCACTCTTTCTTTGCATTTGTTGCTGAGAATGTGGATGTAATGTTTCCTACTTTAGTGGTTGGTGACTTTAATTGCAATCTCCTAAGGCCATCAGTGGCTACTACCAATGTGCTCGATATGCTACATGTTCTATCTTTAACCCCTGTTGTCAAGTGTCCTACTAGGGTGACTACTCACTCTTCTACTCTCTTAGATCAGATTTTTGTCCCTCCTCAAGTCTTTAATCCATGTGTTACCTTTTTCCAGGACTATTGCCTCGATCATATGATCCTTTTCCTTAGATGTTCAGTTGCTGGTAGGGACACTATCAGTCTTCCACTGCAGCATGGGTGTAAACTAAATTATCACAAAGCTGATGTTACACTTTTGAATCAATACCTTCACTCATTGGATGGTCCTGATTTCTGGGGTACCACTAATCCTGATTCCTTATCTTCCTTGTTTATTGGAAAAGTCGTTACTGTCTTATCCTGGGTGTGTCCAATTATTCCTCACTGTTCTCTCTGTAGATCAAACTCCTGGTGGACTCCTCACCTTACCTTTCTTCGTAATTGCTGTGTGGAGTCTCACCGGATTTGGAAACCCAACATGGACTCTGGTGCTTGATGTATCTTTGTTTCATACTGACACGAATTTAAGTGTGCTATCCGGATGGCTCGAATTTCCTCTTATCTCTCCTAATGCTCCTACCCGTTCCCTGTGGGCAGTTGTCCACCAAGTTTCTGTTCTTCATACTCAAGTTCCTGAGAGAATTGCCATGGGGGTATTGGATCTTATGGTGAATCCTCTAAACTCTCCCCTGCAAGTGGGTGACTGCTACTCCCTCAGTCATTGCACATCTGGGAGTTTTCCCCTTGTTCTTACATTACCATTCCTACTCATCTATATAGCGAAACTAAAATCTGGCTCTACTTTGGTTCCTGACGGTATCCCTGCAGTCACTGTCAAAGCTCTCGACTTTCACTGTCTTAATTTCCTTCTTCATGTTTACAATAATTGTATGGTGCTTGGTTCCCCCCCCTGGCTTGGCAGGAAGCTTTTATTGTCCCTGTCCATAAAAAGGGATCCTACGAGGACCCCAACAATTTTCGTCCTATTGCTGTCCTATCCCCTTTAGCACAAGTATTTGAGAGGTGGCTATACGACCTGGTTCACGATGAACTGTTAGCTGTTATCCCTCCAACTCAGTTTAGTTCCCACCCAAACTCATCCGTCACTTTTGTCATCTTTTCTATTCTGGCAGAAGTTGGTTCAACACTTGCCTCTGGCAAGTTGTACCTTCTCCTCCAGACTGACCTATCTAAGGCTTTTGACATGGTAGACCATGCTTGTCTCTTGAACATCTTGTCTTTGGCAATATCAAATCCTTATACTTTTAATCTTATCAAGTCTTATCTGCATGACAGGTCCGTGCACAGTAAGTCCTCCCTATACTCCAGGATGCTTGAGAGGGGCGTCCCACAAGGCACTGTTCTTGGCCCTATTCTTTTTAATGCTTCCACCTCGGGTTTGCCTGATGCCTGTCAGGGGTGGCGTCTCTGGTCATTTGCAGACGACAGTTACTTTGGACTGGTGATTGACCCCCCCAATTCTTCCCTTTATCATGTACCTTGTTGAGAAGTTGATGGGGAACCTCTTATAGTGATATCACTCACTTTCTATGCATTTACATACTGACAAGACTAATATTATTTTGTTCTCTTCTAAACCTGTGTTTCCTCTTCCTCTTAAGCTATCCTCCTCTCTTAGGCTCCTGGGTGTTACAGTGGACTGTCACCTACAGTTCCGAGAGTATAGGGACCTAATAAAGACTAAACTTAACTCTCTACTATAGCTTTTCAAGCGCCTTAAGCCCATAGTAAGCAATCGTCATCTCCTATTGATCGTTAGGGCCAAAGTAGTAGCACTCCTGCACTTTGCTGCCCCTTTTTTGATGAGTCTCACTCAGACTCATCTGAAACCTCTTCGAATTCTATACAATTCAATTCTTAGAACTATATTTTGTATCCCTCCATGGGTCAGCATTCATTCACGTGCGGAAAGATATGTCTTTTCCTTTGCTTCTTTACTACCATATTGTCAACTTATTGAGCTTTCCCGTGTCCAGAAGAACTCTCAGCATCCTCTCCACTCTATTGTTTGTTTCTTTCATGCCGATGTATCAGTAAGGCGGGACCGCTGCGTCTAGTTTGCTCCGACACATCCTTTCCACGACATACGGTCTAAGTTGTTTCCTTATGCTCTGTTTAGCTGATGGAATGAGTTGCCTTATGCTGTAAGGTCCTGCTTGTTTCTTTGTTCTTCTTTCCATTGTTTACGAAGTTGTAAACATTTTTGTGCTGAGCTTTGTAAGGTTTATTTGCCCAATATGTAATTTTTCTTTTTGGTTTTGTGTACAAGCAATTTGTACATTAAATAAATAATAATAATAATAAGAGTCAGTAACTAAATATGATTAATTCAGTCATACTTTTATACAGTAATTATTTTGTTTTTCTCAATAAATTAAATATGAGAGCAGCCGAGCCCGAGCCCCAATTTTTGTTAATTGGTAATAAGGGTTGAGCAAGACTCGTTCACAAAAAGTCCCCGAGCGAGAGTATTCCTGATACCCCTACTACTCTATGAGCGAGTGAGCTACAAGCATACTGTACGTTCATTTTGAAATATGCACAACTTTATTCTGGATGTACAAGGACTATTTTTTTTTCAAGGTCCGTTCGGTTGCAAAATGGAAACCACAGTAAAAATCCAAAGTTTTTTATTTGGAACATGTAGGTACACATTCCAGCTATCTCTCTAGATATTCATCTTGCTGATTGAAACATTTATCCTAGCATAGTAGCAACTTTTCTATACCTTTGTCATTGAAGGTAGCTGCCAGTCCTTTCAGACAACTCTGTACACTGGTCTGCAGCTCCTCTGAGTCAAACTTCTGCCCTCCTAGCCAGTGTTTAATGTTAACAAACTTCTGTCCTCCTAGCTAGTGCTTCAGCACCCACCATACAGCCAGGGCTTTACTCCCATCTCTTTGCTAACGTGAAACGTTGGCTAGGAAGACAGAATTTTGACTCAAACGCAGTGGACATCATTGTGTTGGTGACACAATGATGTCACCCCCCCTCTCCTCAAAAAATCTGCTTCTTCTGCTTTGGTTTCACCCCCTTTTCTCATGGTGCGAGTGGTGTCACCCGGTGCAGCCCCCCCCCCATCCCCAGTGATGCCACTGCTGAAACGAGCTGCAGACCAGTGTACAGAGTTGGCTGAAAGTACTAGCAGCTACCTTCAATAACACGGACATAGGAAAGTTGCTACTATGCTAGGATACATGTCTCAGTCGGCAAATGGATTATCTAGAGAGATAGCTGGAATGTGCACCTACATGTTCCAAATAAAAAACTTTGGATTTTTACTGTGGTTTCCATTTTGCAGCCGAACGGACGTTGAAAAAAAAATAGCCCGCGTATTTTACCATGGCACTTGCATATAAGAGAATCCTTTCTGTCATCATCATACCTATATCCCGCCTATGGCAGGGTCGGGTCTGCGGGTTGTAGTCCTCCGCTCACACCAGATCCCCGTCCACCCCACAACTACCATATCTTTACGGGCAACTTGCTCCCACGTCTGTTTGTCTCCCCATGCCTTGGGCGCTTCCCTATCTACACTACTGAAATGTACCTAACGAGCTCTTCCTCCTCTCCTCTTCTCATTACGTGTCCATACCACCTCAATCTACTCTCCCTCATTTTTTTTCGTGACGTCCCCCACCCCCGGTCTACCTCTTATATATTCATTTCAAATTCTATAAGTTCTCGGCACCCCGCTCATGTACCAAAACATTCGCATCTCGGCTACATTTCCGGCCCATTTCCGTCGATTTTATTTAAATTTGGTCCGATTTTTAAAAATTGTCATTATTAGGAATTGTGTTGTTAAAGTCCAGGTGGAATTTCATATTTGCCAGTCTACTTTGCGTTGCCGTCATATTTTTAACGTTTTGTTTGTTTTATTGTCAAAACTTCCAACAATTGACATACTCGAGATGCCTTAATAATAGAGGAATTGTGATATACAGCGGGGTCCAATTTAAGTGTGGAATTTGATCTCTGCCTCCTCTTCTATGGGGGTTGCCAAAATGGTAATTTTGTTGCCTGTTAATTTTTTTTATCCTGTGCAATTTTTTATTTCAGCCCATATTTTCAAGGATATAATTTGTCGTTTCGGGGCTATGTGGTCATAATTATTTGATTGTAGACCTCCTCGGTGATGCAGAGGTAACGTGTTGGCGTGTGCATCCGTGTTTGCAGTCGTTTTGGCCGAAGCGGATGGTTTCTTTCAAACAATAGTGGTCCCAGGGGCGGACCCAGAGGGGAAGCAATACAGCAATTTCTCCCCCAGTGCCTCATTGGGGCGCATATTTTACCTTTGCAACTGATTATATCTATACTGCCAGTCCCACAGATGCAGTCCAAGCTGCAGTTAACTAAACATTGTCAGGAGAGGACCTGTTGTAATTAGCTAGCTAAATTTATACTAAGGGTTTCGAAATATTCAAAATATTTGGGCGCACGTTTTTAAGTGCTCCTCCTCTGATCCGCCGCTGGCTTGTCGTCGATGGGAAGTAAACCCTTGTACTCACTTTGAACCGTGATGACTTAAACCCTTTCGGTATGGAGTGGGTTGTAGATTGGCAAAATGTACAGGAGCTCAACTTTTCCCTCCAATGGTGAAGGAAATTATCCCCAAAATACGCCGACGTTAACAAAAGCAATGCTCCAGAATTTAACAAGATCCCCAGGTTGCGTAGGTGTCGCATTGGTAGCTTGTTGGCATATATACTTCGTTCGTGGCTTCAGGTTCGATTGTGGGCCGCGGTGCTTTTGTTTCTTTCGTGTGATAGGTACACCGCCAGTGCGCTTTCCGCCCGTCGGGTTGAAAATAAAGCCCTTACCATGTGCAATGTCACCTGCACGTTGAAGAACCCTTAGCACACGAAGCAAAATATACACGTAGTTCGGCGTTTCCAGGTGTGGGACGTCGCCTCCTGGCGGCGCGGCAGTGGAGGAAGAAGTGCCTCAATGCAGAAGTAGATCCATTACATATAAGCACAGGGTTTGCAACTTCAGGTTGGCAGCAGGCAGACCAAAATGCCGTCAATCGGTACTCGGCCCTACCTTATGTGCTCCAACGTATCGTCCGTTGTGACAAATTGCTACTTGACCCTCCTAATGATTTTTTTACTTATTGTTGTTACAGACTGAGGAAGAGATTCAAACCCTGAGATTTGTATTGGCATCCAAAGTGAGGCATGCGCAGGATTTAAAACAAAAATTAGGTATCACCGTTTGGAAAGAATTTCGTGAAGATATGGAGCAAGGCTTGAAGAATGTGAAAGATTCTGATGTGTAAGTGCAATTGTGCCAGGTAATTTATTTTGGATTGCACATTTTTGTTTCCCGGTGCACAATGGCGTATCTAGGGTAGGTGTCGCCCGTTGCTACAAAAGCATACCTGTTTTGTTGACCTTTCAAACGATAAGCCCCGGTGTCCTCCCCCCTTGTATCAGTGGCCCAAGACCCGAACCCCCTCGGTACGCCACTACCGGTGCAATTAAGCGTAGAAAACGTATTTTATTTTGAAGAAGAATCAGTTTTGTATGGTGTTTCTTTCATCAATGAAGTGAAAGAGGTGCTGTCATCACTTGTTTTTAGGTTAAAGAGCGTCAATGATAGGCTTAGCGAAATTCAACAAGCCATTGAGAGAGCTCCGTTGTGAGTTAGTTTTTCTTTTATGTTGACCCAAGAAAATGACCTTTTTGTTGATTTTACATTTATCAATAGTGATTTCCATCTAACTCTAGTGTGTTACAGTAGTGTGTGGTATTTTATCTGCGTATAACTGCATATTTCATAAGCCCAACAGCACTGATTTCATCCTAACATTTGTTCATAGATTTCAAAAAACAGAAACTGCTTTTAAATCAGCTGGAGAGAAAACCACTGCTGTCTTAGGAAATTTCAGTGCCAGTGTCACCAAGAAGCTTGGAGAAGTGAAGTAAGTACTGACAAACACAAATTTTCGACTGTTTTTCTTGTCACAAAGCATTTTCAAACTACCTCAGCGGCTATTGCGTTGGACACACCAGTTCTCGTCAGATTACTGAAGTTAAGCACCGCATCCCCAGCTAGTACCGATATGAGTGGTTGGTTGAAGATTAGGGGCTGCACATTTCCCGTCTCCTACATCCCCCCACTCCTACCTCCCTTCCACCTGCGAGCAGCATCCACATACTTCGCCGTATCCCCACACCGTTGGTGTAACATACTGACATATTATGCATTTAGTTTGGCAGTCCTTTCCTGAGTGCTGGTTTGGCACTCTGGTACCTGTGGTACTCAACCTTTATAGTGGACCTGTAAATTACACTAAATTGCCTTCCATTTACACATTCGCGCGATTGACGAGAGTAGTCATGAGACGAATGTGTAAACGCCACACTCGTCATTCGCCTCGTGACTCGCCTCCCCATTCGTGGCGCTCGCGTTGGATGTGGTTTTTGGACACGAGTCAAAGGTGCGACTGGAGAATGGTCATCTGGCGAGACACTGCGAGTTTATGAACAGTCATTCGCATTCGAAGCATGTATGCAAACGTTTTGGCCAAAGTCTCGTAAAGTGACTCGCCTCCCCATTTACACGAATGTGTTGCGGTAGACCCTCAGTACCTAAGAAATGGTCGTGGCAAACTCTCAAGACCTAATAATTGGTTGTGGCGGATCTTCAAGACCTAAAAAAATGGTTGTTTTGGACCTTCAAGACCTAACTGAAGGTTGTGGTGGACCCTCAAGACCTAACAGATAGTTGTGGTGGGCCCTCAAGACCTAACAAATGGTTGTGGCGAATGCTCAAGAGGCGGTTACGACATTTCGTGATGTTGCTAGACAAGATAACACACCTTTACATCTTTTGTGATTTATTTGCATTGCAGAAACTCGCCAACATTCAAGTCTTTTGAAGAAGCTGTGGGAAGTGCTTACACCAATGTCAAGGTAAGCCGAAACGCGTACCGGAATTTGGAAATGCTTGATTATACGGCTTATGGTCATTTCAGGAGGGAGGGACAAATATAAATCGACCAAAAAGGATATCAGGTTAGTAGTTCCGGGTTCGATGCTGGGCTGGATCGAGGTGGGTTGACTTCTTTTGGGGCGGGTGACAGATGTCCCATAGTGTCCCTTCCATCGGATGGGAAATAAAGTAGTACCGTGGGGTGTGTACGAATTATAGTACGATGCCACTTGGACATAAGAGCTTATTCTACTATTCACTAGTTACAGTAGTTTGTTTGTTACGCCAACGGGTGAGGAAGTCGGCCAAGCAGCCATAACGGGCCAGACCCTGTGGAGGCTACTCGCGGATGAGGGAGAGGTAGGAGTGGGGAAATTAGCAGTACCCATTGTTCCCAACCAACCACCCACGTCGGCACTAACTTGGGTTGCCATGCTTAACTTCAGTGACCTGATGAGAAGTGGTGTGTCCAACGCAATTCAACCGCTCCAACGCATTGTTTAGGAGCTCGCACCCCACCTGACGTCAGTGGAGGAGACGTGACAATTAAGTGGATTTATAAGAATAGGGGTTGCCGTATTAGGTCTGTAACCAGCTGTGTAAAATTACTGTCCAATAGATGATCACCCATGTGTTCAAATGGAACAGAGCGATCGTCCGTTCATCGACGTTAAGCAATGCAAGCCCAGTTAATACTAGGATGGACGTCGGCTTGGGAACACTAGGTACTACTGATAAGCATTCGTCGTAACAGTGTAGAGCAGGGTTTCCCAACGGGGTCTGTACCGACCCCCTGGAGGTCAATGGAATTTTAAAGGGGGTCAATGATGATCAAGGGGTCGATTGGAGGTCGACATAGAGACATTTATTTGAATGCATTGTTCGTTATTTCCTTCGAGGACCAACAAGCAACTCCTAACCCTTTTCCCACCGATGGCAGGGTTGGGTACCTATTTTGTCCCTCTGAATGGACACAAGGGTGATGTATTGGACAGTGTTTTCCCCAGTCAGTTGCCGACCACAGCTGCAATCCCACTACTTATATAGCGTTAGCCTTTGGTTCATTGGGACACTTAGTCGAACTCCTACACCTGGGTATTTCGCCTCATCTACCCGTTACATAATAGAGAGGGTTCTTTCACGTGGAAATGCCATCGTACACCACACGGGATCTCAGTTTTACTTCTCATCCAAAAGAAGGAGCGGTTGAGGCACCTCTCTCGCCCGAAAAGAAGTCAAACCACCTCGGTCCAGTATCGAACGGAGAACCACCGAGCGCGTTACCCACTGTGTCATCGAGGCGGGATGTTGTATACTGTATATCAGGTGCAAATTATAGAGAAAAATGTAAGGGGGGGAGGTCTATGAACTAAGCCCATACTTTTAACGGGGGTCGATCTAAGAAAAAGGTTGGGAACCCCTGATGTAGAGCCTATACAGGGATCCGTTCTGGACCCTAATGACCAGTGCAGCCTTAGGCTCTAAGACAACACCACCAAATGAAACTAAAAATGCGGGAAATAGGCGGGAAAGGGTTTAGTTTTTACATGTACCTCCTGAAATGATCTCAAGTCGTTTGGACTCTCCAAGAGCTGTTTTCCTTTCTTGATTGATGATGATAATAACTGTGATACTCTTCTTGTAGACTAAAGTATCAGGTTCCCGTAGCAACAGTGTTCAGAGTTTTGAAGAAGCTCTTGCTAATGCCGAGGGCAGGAAATCAGGTGGTGTAACACCTGCTAGTACACCAATAATACCAGAAGAAAAACCACTTTTATAAAAGCATATGGACTGCTTTGTATGATGTTCAATACTTTTCCAGACAAACTTTGTTTTGATACAGGTTGTTGTGTTTTGAAATGCTATTGGCACATTACCCTGTTTCCAATTTTTGACTGAAGGTGGCTATCATGATTATCATTAATTCCACTCTCTTTCTGTCTCTCACCTTTTCCAGCTGTTGGCAGTTAGTTTGTCACCCTTTTGACCAAATGTTTCCGTCTTAAAGTTTTAATGGTTTTGAAGTTGGAATAGAAGCTGAAGTCTGTTTGCTGGTCATTCACCAATTCTCACACTCACTCACTGCACAATTTTTGTTCCCCCTTTGAAGAATCTTTATTTTTATTATTATTTCTAAGCACTTTAGGATAGGATTTGTATTATATAATAATTGTTTTGAAGCACAGTATCTAGTGATGATTTTGGCAGACATATCAAGAAAAATAATGTCCGTTTTTGGTGAAAGGTAAATCTGCCCTAGTCTAACTAGAAAATTTCTACCAATTTTTTTTCCGTTTTTCTCCAAAAAAAATTGGTGCTGTATGTGAAGAAAAAATTAGGAGAATGTGAGAGATGTTACGTTATCTAAATACTGTACTTGCCTTCTGCTAATGAACTCTCCTTAAACTCTTCCCTTGGTGCATGGAATTCTACTCTTGACCACTTATTCTACTCCTTTTTGTTGTTCTAGTTCTAACTGTTGATGTCTGCAAATTCTCCAAACTGTGACTTGTGCCTTTATCTATATTCAACTATTTAAAAACGCTTTAGGAAAAAAGAGATCATTTTTTTTTGATCCAGTTCTCTTTGTAATTACACCCTCTTAGATGAATTTGACCGTAAATTGGTATGGTATTATTCAGGGCTGCTGAAGTTGTACATTCTTATTATTAAGGAATTAACAGAAATGGTTTAAGAAATAAACTGAAGACTGGTTTCAGCACATGTGGTTGCTGCCAAGAAACGTCTTGAAACTGCTTGGATGTCTTTTCCAGGACTGCCTACTACGTTTCAGCGGGGAGCTGTTGTATTGCGTTTGACACACAAGTTCTCGTCTGATCACTGAAGTTAAGCAACGCAACCCCAGCTGGTACTAGCATGGGTGACCACTTGGGAACACTCGGTACTGCTAATACCCCAACACTAACACCCTATGGTAGTGTCAGTGCAGACTTTTCACTAGAACCACGCAGTGAACGAGGATTTAATGACCTTTGTAGTTGAAGTGCCTTAAAACACCATCGAAAAATGAAATGATTTGGCACAGGTTGAAGCTCAATCTAAACAACATTTTGCTCGCGCACGGGCCAGCAGTAGTCTGCCAAGCGACAACGGTCACATTATTGAGCATTCTGGCTGGCCAGAGATTGCATTTGGCCGATCACTGATATAGTCATGGGTGGCTGTAGATGAGACAAAAGATGCACTCACCCTCCTCAGGTATGAAAAAAAAAAATGATTTGAAGTGGAAATTGAGCAGGAGAAAAATTGAGAGAAATTCCCCTCATCCTCCAAGAACGTTTACCATGATCCTCCTCCCATCTCCTCCTGGAACATTCTCCGTGGTTTTTCTTCCATTCTCCTGGAACACTGCCTCCAAGGTTTTCCCCATCTCCTAGGAGACTGCCTCCAAGCTTTGCGCTTGTACCCTGGAGAAGACTTTCCGCGGTGTACCCTAAAATGTAATACAGCTTTTTTGAAAGTATGATCCACGGCCCACTGCTAGACCTCGATAATTTCCTTCAGGGTAGGGGTTTTCAAACTTTTCGAGCTGTGGACTCCGTATCATGTCGTCGTTAGATGGCGGACCCCTATTTCATGTGCAAAGCAATTCCTAACCATTTCCTGTCTATGGCATGGTCGGGTACTCATGTTATCACTCTAATGGATACGTGGACAATATATTGGACTTTTTCCACAGCCGGTTGCCGACCAAAGCTGCCGCCCCTATGCTTATTTATCGTCAGTCTGCTGTTTGTTGGGGCGAGCTCCTACAGATGGAAATTTTCCCTCCTTACCAGTGTCATAGTAGAAGAGGGTTCTTTTACGCCTCTCTCTCACCCAAAGAAGCCAACCTACCTCGGTCCAGTATCAAACCTAGAACTACTGACGCAGTTACCGAGCATGCTACCCACTGCATCACCAAGGCAGGTGGCCCCTATTTAATATGCAAATGTACTATTTCTATTGTTTTTTGGACTTGCTTGCGGACCCCTTGGCAACATGCGACGGACCACAGATTGAACACCCCTGCTTTAGGGTATTAGTGAGAAGTAACTTAATCTCTAATGACTGGTTTAAATTTTTTTGTAGAATGGATTTCAAAAAGTACTTAAAATTTTCATACTGGGACTCTGTTCTTTTTACATCTCAAAACAGGGTGTTGAGATCTTTGGCAAAGCATCTGTGGCTTTTAAGTACACAGAGAGACTGATTGCAATAGTTACTTTATTACAGTGGTCTCCAAACTTTGTGGACTTAGGAACCCTTGAAACTACAGTCAAACCTCACTGTAACACACCCTGGTTATAACACACACTGTCCCATCCAGAGCTAATGCATAAGTACAGTAAAACCTCTCTAAAACGGAACCTGATCGTTCCCGTATTTTTTTCCGTTTTTCCCGTATTTTTTTTCGTTGTCGTGCCATCACTATTGGGTAGCTACGTGTGCCCCTAATGGTCCCTAGGACTTGGGTGCATGTATAGTCACACTCAAAATTAATGCCTGCATTGTAGTGTTATGCATAAAATAATCCGTCTTAGTCAGGTTATTTATGCAAACGGTTCCCAAAACTTATTCCGTTTTCGCGTTAGGTAGTTTTCCGGATTAGGATAGTATTTTAAATGAGAAATTATTCCGTTCCGAAATTTATTTTCCGTTTGGCCAGGTTTCCGGTTTATACGAGGCACAGTGGTCTGAAATCATGTTTTAGCGGGACATGTGTAATAGTGCAATAAAGTAAGCTTAACATGAAGTGTAGTTGTAAATTTTTGAACAAAATATAATTTTATAATCCCTGAATACAATGTTTTTTCAAGTTTCAAATTAGTACATTGAAGTTGGGGAACCTTACACAACATCATAGATCTGATTCACTGCCTGGTGAATCCACATACTCTTTGTCACTGTCAGAACCTTGTTGGAAAATAGGGAGATTTTATTTTTCAAATCATCTCCTTGTAAATTTGGTACCCTGGATTCAATGCCTGCGTGAGAGTACAAAACACAATGACCTGAATCACGGATGAAGCGAAATATGCAGCATCTTCATAAATGTGGACTTTGTAAGCTTTTAGTGCTTTTTAATGAAAAAATTGATTGTTGTTCATTTAAGACAGGAGATGATTCAGTCACAACAAAATGGCAATTATTTTGTAATTTGCTGACATGAGTTTTTTCTTTAATGTCCCACTAAATTTGCATTTCCGACCACTGTGCGAGGTCCGGTTTAGGCAGGTTTTACTGTATATAGTAATTGTTTGGCTATAACACACTCGGATATTACACATAACACACAACTGGTTAGTACTGACATGGGTGGTCGCTCGGGAAAGCTGGGTACTGCTAATACCCAATAATCGTCGCATTAGTGTAGTGTCTGTGCAGTATATGCATTAGAACTATACAGTGGACGGGTCTCCAATGACCTCGTAATTTACGGGACCTTAAACTCCAACATACAACAACACAACTGGTTTGGTCCCTACAACATTTGAGGGGGTTAGAATCAAAACAGGAATTCCCCCAAAATCTCATTCTGAGATAATCGCCAAAAACCTTCTGGAGTTTTGCCAGCATGTATGCAAAATGTAGTGATTGTTTTGGAAATTTTAGCGTCCCAAAAATTGTTGAAACCACTGGAAAAAGCCCTGAAATGATAGCTTGAAGTGTGATATTTCCGCATATGCTGCTATCTCAATTTTGTCAAAAATGGAGAATTCCTGTTTTGATTCTAACCCCCTCATTTTCAATGTATAAGAGACCTCGGTATAACAAACAGCTATAACATGCAACTAAACTGCATAGCACAGCTTAAGTAAGACTATATGGTGCAAGAGTTTCACTATCTAGGATCCGTTTTCCAGAACAATAGCAAAATTGATTCTGACGTGGCCCATAGGATTAATGCAAGATGGCTGAAGAGGAGACAGGCAATTGGGTCCCAATAAAGTTGAAATGCAAAGTTTACAGAACTGTCGTTAGGCCCATTATGCTGTATGGCAGTTAGGAAGAACCATGAAAGCCAAATTCAAGTGGCTGAGATGCGAATGCTACACTACATGTGTGGGGGGTTTCACGATCTGACAGAATTAGAAACGACTACGTTGGAGGTAGTTTGGGGGTGGCAGATATTGTGGAAAAGATGAGAAACGTTTGAGGTGGTATAGGCATGTGATGATGATGGGAGAGGAGGAGCTTATTAGGCCCATTGTGGGACTGCAGGTAGTTGGGGGCACCAGAGGTTGAGGAAGACCAAACGGACGCGGGGGGGTAGGTGGTGCAAAGGGTGGAAGGGGAATTGGTGGGGGATAGGCAGGAGTGGAGGATAAGAACCTGCAGACCTGACCCTGCCTGGTTGGCTGCTGTAACAATTGTAAAATCAGAAGACACTGATCTAGGCAAAATTTGTGAAGAAATCAACTGAAGCACAATAGTGAAACACTGAAAGCCATCACACTTTATGCCTACTGGTTTGCTGTTTGTTCTCTTTTGCTGCAACGTTTGCAATGGGTAATAAACGACAGTCAATTTCAATTGATACAAAATTGAAAATTATCAATGAATTGACCAATTCTTTGTATTCCAAATTGGCACAAAAATATGGACTACTGAGGAACCCTGTTAGCTGTATTGTTTGATCAAAGGATAAAATTCTCAGCAGTGTGGAATCTGGCAAAATTGCAACTGAGTGGAAGTGTGTGTGTCTTGAAGTATAATTAAGCAAGTCCTGCTCGACTTTTTGAATAAATCTTGAAATTAGCATATTGTTGTTCAGTTAACGTAGCATCATTTAGCATTGTTTCTGTTATAACACAGACATGAGCAGTTCTGAAGGTTGGCGTTATATCTGAGTTTGACTGTATAAAGTTTTTTTGAGGGGAACCCATACAACTCTTCAAAAAAAAAACAAACCTCACTGCTACAAACGAATCTATAGTCCACCCATGAAGCTTCTGATCAATTTTCAAATATAACTAAATGTTTCTTTATATTGTTTAGTTAATAAACACTAGTCAACTAGTGTGAGTGATTTATTTTTTTCGAATTTTTATTTTAACTTGTGAAATCCCCAGAGATGTTGAAGACCATTGCTTCATTATGATGGTTACAAAATATTTAAGATGGTTATGACTTCAACCACCATAAAATAATCCATTCCACTGCACCAATTCAGTATTGGTATTATGATAACATTATTCGTTCATTGGAAGGCATTCATCAGTTGCTTCATCCGTTAAAGTAAGTTCTTCAAGCATTTCTTGTAAACTGATGCGTGGAACATCTTCATCATCAGTGTCTTCAGCTTCAACAGCAAATTTGGTTTTATCTGAAAAAAACGTTTTTGTTATACCACATTTACACATTCGCGAATACGGCGAGGCGAGCTGTTCGACGAATGTGTGAACACTACATTCATCATTCACCTTGTGGTTCGCCTCGCCATTCGTGGCGCTCGTGTTGAAAGTGGTTTTTTTGACACGAGTCAAAGGACGCGAGCGACCTGAGGCGATTTGAGAATGACTAGCTGTCGAGACAATACGAGTCAAAGGGCGCTAGCGACGAGGTGATTGGAGAATGACCATCTGACGAAACATTCGGCTAATGTGTGAACAGTCATTCTTCATCCAAAGTATGAATGCGAACATTTCGACGAAAGTCTCGCCTCGTCATTCGACTCGTCTTATTCGCGAATGTGTAAATGCGGTATTACAGTAACTATGGAAGACAGGCTAGAAATCAACTTTTTCACACAATGACAAGCTGTATTCAAAAATGTACCTTTGTAAATATCGACATTTTGTCGATAGGCAACATCTTCCTCCAAATCTTCCAGAAAGTCGGCATATTCACTGAAATGGGATTTTTGTGAACTAGTTGCAAAGTAAGAAATGGGTGAAAATCAACAGAATTCTTACGCTGCTAATGCTGTAGCAGTTTCCTCTGTCTCAGATGAAAGATGTTTTAATTTCCATTTTCGTTTACGATGTCTAGAAGCTTTGTCACCATATATCTTTTTGACAATGACCTACACGAGGTAAAGAATTAATGGATTATAAAAGTGCGAAGTTCCAGTAGCAACACCTTAAACTACTTACTACGTCTGGCAAATTTTCAAGTTTCAGTTTCTCGAAATGCTTGTCATTCACATTAGCACTTGCCAAATCAAATCTTAAATAAGAAATACGTTCGAAAAAACTCAATAAATCAAGCTCTTTTAGATAAGAAACGTCGCCTTACCCTAAAACACTATCTCCTGGCTTCAGGATATATCCCAAATGTGTTCGACAATGCTGATAATCTTCTGTGACTCCTAATTCGTGCGGTTTTAGAACCCAAACGTCTGCTAATGCATACTATGGTAAGAAAAAATATTTCATAATAATGTCTTCTTAAATGTGAAGTCCAGTATCCACTAAAAGTCTTCCTAAATATACGAATGTTTTTCAACATCGTGTGCCTTTGACATTGCCATGTTAGGGAGCAATGAATGTCCCCCGAAAAACCCCTCCTATACGTTCACGACGTTTTAAACATCGTGTACCTCTACGATCCCTATTTTAAAACCATTCACTCCATTTCCAGTTTAGGGACACGGCAGAAAGGGACTGTCCATTATAGCGCTTACTGAGCTTTGCCAGGTAGGAAGCAGTTGTTCAGCAGAGGGTACCAAAAGGGGCCATCATTAAAAAACTAACACAAATTTATAAGAATAACGCAAAGCATTAATTCCTTTAACAGTAATTCCTTCATACCTTATTTGATACGAAGCCTTGACCTGTAAATCGATGTCTTTCGTGGTCATTTATGCCTTCTACATTCATAACAATGTATTCCATTAATTGCTTTGATCCACAAATTGACGCAAATGGCTCTCTCCAAAATGAATTGCCATTCACCTCAGCAACTAAGAAAAAACATGGTCAGTCAATCAATACTGGTAATGTGCTTCTTAAAATGTAACTTTTACAGTAAAAAAAAAACTCACTTTGGCCGCTGTTAGGATCAACCAGATGAATGATATGAGTGACTCTTGAACAAATGCAAATCTGACTAATGCATCCCAATGATCTGGAGAGTTTTAAAGGAAGGCAGATAACTTCATCCTGGTTAAAATTGTAATATCAATTAAATAATTTCCCACTTAAAGAATTAAAAAAAAACTCATTGGCAACAACGGGTGGTCTTCATGGGTTTTTGTTTCGATGGTGTTTTAGGGCCCTTCAACTACAAGGTCATTAGAGCCCTCTCCATTCCATAGTTATAGTGCAGAGGCTGCACAGACACTACACTAATGCGGCGATTATTGGGCATTAGCAGTACCCAATTTTGCCAAGCGGCCACCCATGTTAGTGCTAGCTGGGGTTTCATTGCTTAACTTCAGTGATCAAACGAGAACTTGCGTGTCCACCGCAATAAGCCACTCCCGGTCTTCATGGGGCACTGCTAGATTTGCTCCCCACTTAATTTACGAAAATAACAAGTAGAGAGAAGGGATAAGGGAAGATTATTTGCTTTGGTTGCTCAGAACATTGTGAATGTATGACTACAGGATCGATCGTGGCCAAGACAGACAGCTTTTTTCGAGTGAAAGGGAAGCCCCAAGAGTGATTTGCACGTGAAAGAACCCTTCTACTTTGCAATGAGTAGATCAACAAAATTCCCAAGTGTAGGAAGCTCGACGTCCGACGTGAGTGATGCAAAATTAGCCGTATTGTCAGCAGCCTGCAGCTTAAAAATACCGTCTAATCGCTCGTGTGTCCCCATAAAATATACGTGTAGATGGAAAAAAATTTAGTGTGTAATAGGTCGCCTTCTGGTCCCATCCAGTGGTGGAAAATGCCTCCAAAAAGGAAATAAACCAACGCAGTAGATCGGCAGATGGCTGCGGAAAAGTGCCTTTTAACAGTTCGTTGTGTGTTCAATGTTGCAACGGGACCGGGGGAAGCAAATGGTAGGACTGAAGATTTTGTTTCGGCGTTTTAGGGCCCCACCCACTGCATAGTTCCAATGCAGAGTCTGCCCAGACATTATGCTGTTATGAAGATTTTTGAGTATTAGCAGTACTCAGTGTTCCGAAGTGGTCACCAATGTTAGTACTAGCTGAGGTTGCACTGCTTAAATTCAGTGATCAGACGTCAAGTGGTGTATCCAACGCAATACAGCCGCACCCCCATAGGAGGTAGAACTGAAGAATGTGACTATCGAGGCAGAAACGTGAGGGAAAGGGGAACTCCTGTGCGAACTACTGGACGATTGCTTAATATGGTTGGTTGTCTATTGGATGCCATATGTACAGGGATAACAAAAACTAAACTCCAAACTATATGCAGTGAAACCTCTCTATCGGTCCACCTCCCACAAAAGTCCACTTTTTTAAAGAACGGAAAATTCTCTCTTTGTTTGTTGGTGTTTTAGAGCCCTTCAACTACAAGGTCATTAGAACCCTGTCCATAGCATAGTTCGTATGCAGAGACTGCATAGACACTACACCAATGCGACGATTTTCGGGTATTAGCAGTACCCAGCTTTCCCAAGCGGCCACCAATGTCAGTTCTAGCTGGGGTTGCGTTGCTTAACTTCAGTGATCGGACGAGAAGTGGTGTGTCCAACGCAATTCACCGCTCCCGCAAATTCTCTGGTACATGTGCTGGCGGCATCAGAGTTCACCCCGGTGATGGGTCCACTTTTGTACATCCCCAAGGGTGGACCGATTAGAGAAGTTTTACTGTAATTATATTAGCAATAATCACCTTGCAAACAGGAGCAATTTCCACAGAAAAAGTATGTTTATAGTTGTAGGTATTACTATGCACATCATGAGATACCAGCTGTTGAGAAGTCTGGTATCTGAAACGGTAAATTATGAGTGATATTTCATTTAACACTTCTTGATCTCTTATTTGGAAAACTTACCGACATGGAACTACAGCCATGAGGAAATCCACTAGTTTACGTGCATGGTCTTTAGAGGAAAAATAAAAATTCAATCCATCTGAAAAATAACAAAACACGATTACTCTACAAGACAAATATTTTGGGAGACCTACGTGACATTGCAAACTAGAACTTTGACAGCCATTTAACTGTATAATGACTCAAAATCCCTGTTCCTGACAGAATAGAGCAATATTTTTATTCCTCACCATGCTTTGTAGTGACATTGACAGCATTCACATGAGCTCGGTGCTTTAATACCAGTTGTTCCAAATAAAAAAGTGTCTTCTTATGGCTTGTCTAGAGTAAAACCAACATTGAAGAAAGTGTTATCTTCCTATGACTTTCGCAGTTTAAAAGAAAAATAATAGCAAAACCTTTTGACGAATTTGGACCAAAGCTCGCCAATAATCCTTTGCTTCCGTACGATGACAATCGTCACACATTTGATGATTCACAGTAAATTCAACAATAAAAACCTGCTGCAAAATGACTCCGTTCAGCACCTGTAAGTGGATAACTTAAGTCAGTTTAATTCATTCCTAGATTTCCATTGATTCCGTCTCAGGTCTGTTTCGGGCAAGAGCTGGGTCCCTGGAGAACCAACAGAGGACGGCAAAGATCTGTGGACTGTGTGGGGATCAAGTGAAGGATGTCAGGCATGTGATACCGGCATGTCCAATGCTGGACCAGTGCAGGAGGGGTTGGGGAACCCCTACATTGGAAGAGGTCCTGAGAGTGGTGGGTTTTGGGGTGGAGCGATTAGAATTGGTACGAAGGGTAAAGATGTTGCTGGGGTGCTGGTGGAGATCTACGCATTTGGGTCTAGCATGAAAAAAAATCTCACTAGCAAGGTATCCGTCACAAAGAATTACATATTCATTCATACTTATAGAGAATTTAGTCAAACTTACCTCCTTCTGAATTGTTAATTTGACTTTAATACGCTTGGAATGTGGCTCAGTCCACACAAAACCAGCGTCGACTAACCGGACACGATTCAATCCTTTCATTTTCTTTAAACAAAGAGATAGCAATTCTCTGGATTCCAAGGTACACAGAACCCACTGTCCAGTTTGTTGAAGATACCTGTAAGTAGCCATCTATTCTTTTATTCATTTCATAAGGTGAAACGATTGTAAGGTTCGGCAGTGCGATAAAATGAATTGAGGCGTTGTGTGCGTGTTCTGAGAAGAAGGGAGAAGGAGTGGGTTAGGTCCATTAACGGGATGCAGGTTATTGGAATTGCTAGAGGCAGAGGACGACCAAGGCAGACGTGGGAGCAGGTAGTACGATGGGACATGATAGTATCTGTAGAGTGGATATGGCCCTAGTGGGGAATAAGCGGGATTCTGCCACAGGTGAGGTAAGGGTATGATGATGATGATGAAAACAATTGTCAGTAAAGACATACGTACCTTTCACAACCTCTACAAAAATATAAAGTTCCCTGCTTAGGAATTCCTTCTGAAATGTCGACTTGTGTGCGTATACATGCAACGCACATGTTGGCTGGGTTGGGCTCAATTGAAGTCCCACAAGCACAGCAAAGACTAAAAAAGACCATTTAAATTATACTTTAGAGTCACTGTAGATCACTTTTAAAATTAAAAGTAAAACCAGTTCTCGAACGACACTGTTCTCTAACAAATCGCACAAAAATTGCCTCGGTTTACGAAAAACGCTGGCAACCTGGGAGTGACAGGTAGTGGTAGGACAGTGGTCTTCAAACTTTGTACTCACGGAACCCTTAGAACTATAAGATGTTTTGGGGGAACGCCAACCCACCTTTAGAAAAGTATATCTTGCCGCTGCTAACGAATTTTCATTTTGACTCGCGGAACCCCCAGAGATAAATTGCGGAACCCTGGGGTTCCGCGGAACACAGTTTGAAGACCGCTGCTGTAGGAAAACATCAGTCTCCTGTTTTAATTTGCTTTCCCTTTTCTGAATTTCCTTTGTTTCATTTCTGTAATAACTTAATATATGCACAAAATGGGGAGATTACCAGGGAATAAACCGTTTCAACAACAATGTCATAGATCGGTTGTATTGCGTTGGACACACCAGTTATCATCTAATTACTGAAGTTCACCAACGCAACTCCATATAGCACTGGCATGGGTAACCACTTGGGAACACCGAGGTTTATATTGGTTCATTAATGTTTTAGGGCCGTTCAACTAAAAGGGGCCGTACTTCTATTGCAGAGACTACACAGACACTAGAATAATGTGATGATTTTTAGGTATTAGCGGTACCCAGTTTTCCGAAGCGGCCACCCATGTTAGCACTAGCTGGGGGTGAATTGCTTCAGTTATCACACGAGAATCACACAGTCATCACATGACTATATCACCTCAACCTATTTTCTCTAATATTTTCTGCAATGTTTCCCACCTCCCCCACCCAGCTACCATTAATGTAGTCGTTTCGGATGCTGTCCGCTCGTGGCACCCCACTGATGTAGCGCAGCATCACATCTCATGCCACTTCCATGCCAACTCCATCTCCAACTCCAACGGATTGTTAATTCCGGGACGCAGGGCTAAAATCCGGGAAGGATGGTCAACCTAACCAAGAATCACTACTCAGTGGAGCTCGTTAGACAAATGCAGCTATACTTATAATCTTTATTGGTGAGGTACCATTATTTTTGCATAAATTGAAACATACAGGTACTGTATCGTACTAAAGGTACTGTACACAGTACCTTTAGTACACAGTACCTTTAGTACGATAGTGTTTGAAACGCATAAAATAATACTTATGAATAATAAAACAAAATTGTGTTCTGGTACATTGAAATGGAAAATCCTATTGCAATGAAAAAATAAAACACTGTTTTATGTTAATAAATTATGAAATATGCAACTGGGTCAGATGCCACAGGCCAAAGAAGTCGGTGTAAAATAATGAAATAGAGTAAAATAAATCAGGGTTTACCTTTTGCAATAAAATGCGTAAATCAGTATAAAACAAACGAGTCATGGTTAACCAACAGAAACGTTTATGCTTTGGAAAAGAGTAGGTTCGCATGGCTGATAGTTTTGGGGAACAGGTAATATTCAGTGATGAGTGCAAGTTTAATGTTTTCTTGTCTGATACAAAAGTCCGTGTTTGGAGAAAGCCAAAAACAGCACAATGGAGAAGAATCTTTGCCCAACTATCATGCATGGAGGTGGAGGGATCATGATGTGGGGATGCATGAGTGCATCTGGTGTTGCAAAACTCCAAATAACAGAAGTTACAATGGACCAGTACGCTTATATGAACATTTTAAAAGAAAATTTAAAATACAGTGCTGAGCTACTTGGTCTTGGATCGCCATTCATATTCCAGCAGGATAATGATCCAAAGCATGGAGCACAAAGTTGAGGAATGATTGCTCTATAATGTGCCTAAACAACGGAAAACTCCACCCCAATCCCCAGACATGAATCCCATAGAACATCTGTGGGAAGAACTAAAAAGAAGATTGAAACGGCAGAAGATAAAAAATAAAATCCAACTGAAGGAAGCATTAATTAAAGAGTGGAATTCAACTGAAAGCGATGTGACAAAAAAAAATGAGTTTCAGTGATGGGAAAGCGTCTTGGAGGCCATACTGATTATTTATGTATACTGTTTATAGTAAATGATCTTTATGTGGTAATAAATGAATGGTGTACACAAACTTTTTTGGCCGGAAAATTTGCCAAGATTGATTACTTTTGTTGTTCTTTTAGAACATTCTGGATTAATTTCATGGTTTGGGAATTTAGCCAAGCAGCCGTAACAGGACGGACCCTAAGGCAAGACGCAAAATGAGACGCAGGTGGCGAAGGTGACGCAGGGTGTAGCAGCCCTGCGAAATTCTGCTAGCAGGCAATCACCGCACATTGAATTGCAGTTTTTCACCATACTTGCATCAAACACCGGTAACAAGAGAACTTCTCAGCTTCGAACCGCTTTTTGTTATTGTCACGCCAGCTTCACGCAGGAAACTGCGGCATTGGCACTGCGCTCCGCAGGGTCACGTGGCGCAGGCACTGAGTCACGTCACCCTGCGACTTAACATGCGTTGTTGTTTTTTTGTTGTTTGTTGGAGTTTAAGGTCCCATCGACTACGAGGTCATTAGAGACCCGTCCACTGTATAGTTCTTATACATATACTGCACAGACACTACACTAATGCGACGATTATTAGGTATTAGCAGTACCCAGCTTTCCCGAGCGACCACCCATGTCAGTACTAACTGGGCTTGCGTTGCTTAACTTCAGTGATCAGACGAGAACTGGTGTGTCCAACGCAATTCGCCGCTCCCCTACTTAACATGCGGAACTACATACAGTAGAACTTCGGTATATCGAACTCGCTTATATCGAAATCCTGCTTATTCCCGCTTATATCGAAGCTTGAGCGCCGGTCCCGCCCGATGTAAATTTGAGCTTTACATATAATTCCGGATTTGGATATATCGAATCTCGGATATATCGAACTATTTTTCACGGTCCCCTGAGGTTCGATATAACGAGATTCTACTGTACTATCATGTGAGCCACAGAAATTTATAGTGAGTCATCCTGCGTCACCTGCGGAGATTGCGTCTCATTTTGCGCTGGGCCTTAGGAGGCTGCTCGTGGGAGATGAGGAGGTGGGTGTAGAGGACGTAGGAGAGGACAAATGTGCATCACCCAACGTTCCTTACCAGTCACCCATGTTGGTACTAACGTGGGTATGCGCTGCTTTCCAACGCAAATTTCAGTCAGGACGTCCAACATAATCAATGTTTCAGTGCACGTATCATTCTTGGGGTTCTATTTCATGGTATACAGTTGCAATATATCTTAAAAACAATTCTCTGCATTGACCAGTTAATTTTTATACTGACAAAACAATTCTTGAAAAATGGTGTACACAGACCACTTTTTCTACATACTGTACACAGTACGTAACGTCTTGTAAAACCAATTCAGGTCCCATCAGTCACATTCGGTGTGAAATGTTGGTAACCTCTGTAATAATAGTAAAACATTAATTGTAATTAACTGTGCATGCAACTTACATGGTAGTATGCTGTACCGCACTTCCTTGTGGTAAATATTCCATTTTAAAAATCACAAAAATTCTTAAATGAGTATATCAACACCATGTATATTAATTATCAACTCTACCACGTGGCAGGCCATTTGAGAAGGATCTTAAAGCGCTTCGATTCAACGCTTTAGTCAGCATCACATTTGGTCGTCCGTAAAATGTCAAAATTCGGGGAATGGCTACATTTTTAATATTAGATGTGTTTTATCCCACTACTGGTCGGCTGGTATTTTTGAATTGTAACAATAGGACATTAGCTCGGACCCGTATTTTATTTTGAACCTCCGACGTATTCCTATTTAATTATCGTCTGAATTTTAATGGAAGGTCCCAATCGGAATTTTCGCATTGAATGAAGTACACATATCCTGTGGTGTAGGTTGTACGAAAGAAGGCGAAGTGTGCGTGTTGTCCCAAACATGGGTGGTCCAACGTGTGTGGTCTTTTCTTCAGTTTTTGTGAAGTCAGACAAGGGGAGCAAGGGAAAGCATGTAAGAGAGGTAAAAAGCTTACTAAACGTCAACCTTCAGTTGAGGGAAACACTCGAGAGTAGCGTATGTCGTACATTGACGTTTCATTGCAATTTGACTGTTTTATATGAATTTCGTTTCAGAATTCCTTTTTGATGTTTCTAAACATTATGTATGATAATTACCGGCATATTACTCGATAGTGGAAGAATGTAAAATCTACCATGGAAAAGGCTTGGAAGTTTTGTTGTTTTGTCGTTCTGCTTTTGTTTGCTTGTGCTACTTTAAAGAACGCCAGTGAAGGGCTGATACTGAAAACAAAGTTTTCTTCAAATGACAAAAAGTTGCTCGAATACTCTCCTGAAAAGTTGAAGTCTCTGTCTTCCACTAGCCAGGTCAAAGACATTGGTGAGAATAACGAAAGATCTAAAAGAGATGATGATTCAACAGCCGAAACCGAATTTCAGGTAATTCAGCGCGTCTCATTCACGACTGGAGGTAATAATTCTAATGACAGTTATGCTATCAAATTTAATACACAGACGAATGATGAAGTCACTAATTTGTCAGTAGCATTCAACTGTTCAGAAACCAGTGGAAATGACACTGAGCAATATATCTGTGAAAATGAAAATCAAACAGACAAGTCGCCTACGGGACAGAAAGCTTTACAACCACCAAGACATGAAGACCGTGGAGGAGTTGCTAGTCGCAACGGTGTTATTCTCGTCGACGAAAAAACTTCAAATCATGTAAATAGTAAAGAGAACAAAGAATATCACACTTGTAGAAGACCGGCACCTTGCCAGCTGTTAAATCACACCACGTGTTTTGGTGCCACATTATATTATAAGCAAACATCATTGAGTTTAGTAAATAACAGTGCAACGCAAAATGAAATCCAACAGCTGCTTCAGAAATGGCAAAACCTGCGAAATGTGCCAAAGTGTTGGGCAGTAGTTCAGGCTTTACTGTGCTCAATTTATATGCCGAGATGCGATAATGGAATGGTGGATTTACCTAGTCACGAGATGTGTCGAGTCACTCGCTATCCTTGCCGCATAGTGGAGTCAACTCTAGGTTGGCCAGACTTTCTGAAGTGCAGTTCTGAGAAAAATTTTCCAACTTTATGCAAAGTAAGAGTTAATTTTTTTAATCGTTTATTGTACTAATTATAGATCTGTATTAATTTTCATAACGAGGATACCGACTACTCCTTCTAAATAGAAGCCTTCAGACATTGAAAGTTAAAGGTAATCTGTCCTTGTTCACCATTCTTAAGGCACTGTTACATCTCATGCCTCAGGAACAGAGAGCTGATTCCGAAGAATTTTTTGCTTTTTACGTGCCATATTTAATGAGTTGCTAATGAAAAATTCAGTTCATCCTTGATTTCGAATTTCAGCTTGAGAATGCCCTTGTTTTCAGTTCATCAGCGTATAATGGTTTTGTATTTATTGCTGGCAATCCGGTAATAGGATTGTATTTTTATGTAGACAGAAACTCGGGAGTTGCGATTTAATACCAACAGTTGGTGTCAGCCGCCGCTGGTAATGACAGATACATCAGCAAGTTGGTATGATGGCTGGGAAGGCTGTGGACTTCAGTGTCATAACCCATTATTTACTGAAGAGGAACATAAGGAAATTCATTATTTCATTGGAGTAGTGGGTTGCATTTGTCTGATTTGTTCTCTTTTTACGGTGGTAAGGAAATTGATTGGTGTTTAAAACGGTTGACAATCTACTCTCCAAACACTTAATTCTCACTACTTTTTCTAGCTTACGTTTTTCATTGACTGGAAGAGTGCGAATAAATATCCTGCACTCATCATTTTCTACATCAGTTGGTGCTACGTTATTTCGTGCATTGGGTGGTTGGCCCAGTTTACTCCTGGTGCTAGAGACGACATCGTGTGCCGCCGTGATGGAACCGTAAGAAAATCTGAACCAACGTGAGCAACTTTTTTTGCATGATTTTTTAATCTTATCATCAACTTGACTGACCAATTTCTTTCTCGTAGTTGTTGAATTCATTGTTGAAATTAACTTTTGATTTCTAGGTATGGAGAAAACTTGTCTTGTGTCATCGTTTTTGTAATGGTGTATTATTTCCTAGTGGCATCTGTGATTTGGTTTGATATGCTTGCATACTCTTGGTATGTGTCCTTTAAAGCCTTGGGAAAAATTCGGGAGTCAATAGAAGCCAAAACGGCATATTTCCATTTGGTGGCCTGGAGTTTACCTTTAGTGTTAACAATTGCGATTTTGGCATTAGCTCAGGTAATTATCTTTGTTTTAATTCTTTAATAGAATGTATGCATTTGAACGTAGTATAATATTTGGACAGAAAAGTAGCTGATAACCATTTTGCCGCCTATGGCATGGTCGGGTACCCACTTTTGTCCCTCTGGGACGCATGGGCAATCTATAGGACGGTATCTATGCGACCCCTATGCTTATTTATCGTCGGCCTACTGGTAGTTAGGGCACTACACCAACACTAGGGATTTTGCAGATCTCGTTGCATAGTATATATATGGTTCTTTTATGTGCAGCCGACTAGTATGTATTCTGCCATATATTGTCTACCTGCTGCAATGGCACCTTCTTTCAGAAAGTTCCTCACATTATCCTCACTGACAGGCCCAGTGGGATGGATGTGCGAAGTGTACGACGGCACAGGGCCCCGCGCATTTAGAGTGCTTGGGGGCCCTCCCTGCGGTGAAATTTTTCTAAGTACCTTTCATATAAGAGAAGGCCCCACATCACTATTTTGCACAGGGACCCGCATTACTGTTTGGTACAGGGTGTCTCGAAATATAGCGCCGGCCCTGCTCACTGAGAGCATTCCATTACTGAATGACCCTTAGAAAGAAATGCCAGTAATACAAGTCTGTGCGTGCCCTGATCTTCAGTTGGAATGGATGATCATTTCTCCCCCTGTTCTCTGCAATGGATAAGCTGCCAACTGGAGGACCCTATTTTCAACAGTCTGTTAAAAAGCTTAATGCTGTCAGATAACCGCCTCTGACGTAGTGAGACCTGCCGTAATTCTTTGATCATGTCTGAGACACTCAGTTTGGGCACGAGTTTGACTCCTGTTGCATTATAGTTATTGTGCAATAGGTCAGACACCATGCAATATTATAAACAAACAAAGCATTAATTTACCCGCCAAAAATTTCTATTTTGGTTGTATAATGCAAGGTTGGAACAGTAGGGTAGACGGGCATTCCACCACAGACAACTCAGTTAATATTTCCTCCTGGTTCCAAACACCTGGCTGGGGTGCCGCCAGTCAGAGGATGTTCAGTGGACCTGCAGGCCCGACCCTGCCACAGGCGGGATAATGTACAACTAACAAGGTACACACCATACGCGGCCATGGCTTTAATTTGAATCTGACGGAAGGCGCACAGTGGCCGCTCTTTCTCATCCCAAATCCCATGAATCACTGTTCTTGTTAAACTGTCAGTTTTCCCAGCAAAGAAATGCAGGGATATGAGGATGTCCAGCGGGTCTCTAATGACCTCGTAGTTGACGGGACCTTAAACCCCAACAAACAAACAAACAAAGGATGTCCAATGGGGGATGGTGGTATGGAAAAGTCAGGATAGAAGGGCAGTCAATCCTTGAGGTAGCAAGAGCACATGGCCTTGCATTGCCAAATACTGTATGTGGTTTAAGGAGAGGGACAAGCACCTTATAACTTTCCAGTCGCCACAAGGAAAGTCACAGATTTCATTATGGTCACAGAGGAACATAGGGGAGAGGGTTTTGATAGCTGCACTCTCCCCATCAAAACTTTTCAAAAAGAATGTGTCAATAGTTTACTGGCGTTAGAAGGCAAGTCACATTTATGGAAAGGTGAGCCGGTTATTTCATTATTAGGTGATGGAAATTGCCCACCAAAGGAGAGGAATTTCAACAGGAAGTAGACAGGCAGGTAGACTGGGATTGGGACGGGACAGCTGATGCCAAGTGGGGAAGGGTTGCAGGAAAAAAATTGGAAGACCAGGGTAGGTGAGAGTAGGTGGTGCAGGGCAGGCAGACATGGTGGTGGAGTGAGGAGGTGGAGACCGCCATCAAACAAAAGAAGGCTGCACTCCACAGGCTGATTGAGATAGGAGACCAGGAGTCTAAAGTACACTACAAGCAGACCAAGGCCACTGCTAGGAAGACCATTGCCTTGGCCAAACATCAGAAGTATGTGGCCCTTTATGATCAATTAGAGACAAAGAAAGGGAAGAAAGAAGTTCTTAACTGGCCAAGACTAGAGGTAGGGCAACTGAAGATATACCCCAAGCCATAACAGTGAAGGATCACAAAGGTAGAGTTCTGTTCCTCCGTGCTGAGGTAAAGAAGAGGTGGGAAGATTATTTCCACAGCCTCTTGAATGCTGTGGTGGGAGAGGACTACATTAACATCAAACCTACTACTTTCGGTGGTGGTGGACAGGGTAGCGGAGAAGGAAGTAGCCAGGACCCTTATGAAAATGGAAGGTTGAAAAACGGTAGGTCCAGACAGAGTTCCCATTGAATTATGGCGTAGCCTATAAATCATAGGAATCAGGTGGCTAAGGAAACTTTTCAGTAGGGTAGCTAGCGGAGATTGAATGCCTACTGCATGGCATGAGAGTTGGATAGTACCACTCGTCAAGGGCAAACGTGATGTCGACGACTGTGGTAACTGTAGAGCTATAAAACTTATGAACCATTCTACGAAGCTCTGGGAGAGAGTATTAGAATGCACCTTCCAGGATAGAACTAGTGTACATGGAAATCAGTTTGTGTTCATGCCAGGTCTGTCCGCAGTGGAACCAAGGTTTGGGATAAAGGTATGATGATGAAACTGTTAGTTTTTCCATTCCGCAATAGGGAAGCAATAGATCTAGGTTTTAATGTAATAAGTTAATCTGTATTTGGCTCCCCATGTGAGCTAGACATTCAGGGTTTTGCGACTGTTTGTGAATTCCGGTCTTACCGTATGCAGTGACCAGCCTCAGTGGTGCAGTAGTAACGTGCTCAACTACTTCGTCAGTGGTTCTGGGTTCGACACTTGATTGAGGTGGTTGGCTTCTTTAGGGCGAGAGAGAGGCTGTAGTATGGGAGGTAAGGTCGTGGCCCCGTGTATTGTGAACGTCACTTGCACATAAAAGAACCATCTCTACTGGGCAACTAGTAGATCCGCAAAATTCCAAGTTGTCAGGAGGTCCCCCTGGCATCGGCGGAGTGCTCCAACTAACCTTAGGCGAACTATAAGTAGGTATAGGTTACTGCATTTGGTCGGAAGCTTGCTGCATAAAAATACCATCCAACAGATTTTCCTTATGACCCATTGGGACAAAAATGGGTAGGCGACCCTGCCACAGGAGGGAAATGGGTTCGTAGAACTGCGTTTTTGTTTTACCACACACACACTGTGGCAAGTAGGTATTTCGATGAAGACAGAATGGCATCAATAATTGGTCAAATTCTTGGCAGGGATGTGGTTCAGTTTTTAGTTTACAGTAGTTTTTTTGCAGAATCCTGGAGTTCCGTTCTAGCTCCTCAGTGGCTGTGCCAGTCAGTCAGAACTAGAAAGATGATCTATCCTCCAACGGATGTATGACTTTCTGTAGAGATTTTTGAATCTTAGCTGCGCTGTTTCTTTTAAATTTAAAGCTCTCAGCTATAATTTTTTCACATCTTTGTTAGATTGCTAATCACAACAGTTTTATTTCGTTATTTAAATAAAATTTCTCTTTGCAGGTCGATGGAGATTCTGTTAGTGGTATATGTTTTGTTGGCCACTTTAATTGGGTTACCAGAGTTGGGTTTGTGCTGGTACCTGTCAGTGTCAGCATAATTGTTGGAGAATTTTTTCTTATACGAGGTATTTGCACGTATAGTTAGTAGTTGCTCATTGGGATTCTGAATATCTTAACAGTTATTCTTTTCTTACCTTTGCAAGCTGCCATGATTTTGAAATTGGTGAGTTATGTATCGTAATGTCAACAAATTAATCAACAATGGATACAGTAGTCTCTGTAATATTGCCACTCTTAGTCCCACCCTTCACTTTTCAGTGTGAATTTGCCTCCTTAATATTGCAGCTGTTAATATTGCCTTCCATACTGTTGCCCCTTCCTTAGTAAAGAAGTTCAAAATATCGTCGTTAACATTACACCATCAAAAAATTTCTTTTATTATTGTCCCTGTAATTTCTAATTACTTTTTGGCTATTTACCCATTTGGTGGCAACTAAGTCACGTATTCAGTTCTTTGCCATTCTGATAAACTCAAATTAATACAGTAATTTCTGTTCGTCATGTACGGTTTTGAAGTGTACGCAAAAGTTCCTGAAGATGGAATATAAGAAGTGTATCAAAAGGCAGGGCATTTTCTTTAGATAAGAAGCTAGAGATCGTTAGAGTGGTTGAAAGTGGTGCAACATATCAAAAAGTGGCAGTTCAAAAAAAGGAATGACTTGTCAGGCTGTATCTTCTCTTTGGGCCAAAGTCTTTTGTCACTTGTCTTTTAAGTTGGCTGAAATCTCACGTAATCGAAACATCCCAGTTAATGAATCGTTATTGACTGCGAAAATTAATGAATGTTAAATCCATATCTAATTTATCATACGTTAGTGAATTTTCTGATTAAGTTTTATATTGTACATGGTAATATATGTATGTTGCAAAAGAACATAGTTTAAAGTATGCATGAAAGGGCAGAATTACATACTGAAATGAGCAAAAGGCAATATAATAGGGGCTGTTCATAGTATGTAACCTAGTTTTTCCTATATTGCCTAGTTTTTCTTCCACTTGGGGAGTAATATTATGGGGGTTCTACTGTATTTGTGTTGAGTTTTGTCCAAATTCTTCAACTGGCAGTGGTTGCTGCTGCTGCTGTCGGACCTGACCAAACCTAGTTAGTGAGGTCCTTTGAGGTTATCACAGAAGAGCACATCATAAAATGCTTGAAAACGTACGTTGCTGCCTAACAGTTAACTACAAGCTACCAAACTGTTCGACAAAAGATTTAAATAATTTTTGATAAGAGTTGTGAGGAACAGGAAAATTCAACAGAAAACCACTTTCGATATTTCGTGGGAGTGGCCGTAATGCGTTGGACACACCACTTCTCATCTTCAACGCAATCCCAGCTAGTACGGGCATGCGTGATCGCTTGGGAACACTGGGTACTGCTAATAGCCAAAATCGTCGTTACAGCGTAGTGTCTGTGCAAACGCTGCATTGGAACTACGTGCTGGACGGGGCTGTAGTGACCTTTGTAGTTGAAGGGCCCCAAAGCACCAACAAAGCAAATCCATAATTCATGAATTGCTCTAGTTGTCGTCTATTCTTAAACTGGATGTTTGCATCCATTCTAATGTCTGAGATGGACTGAACTTCTGTCCATTTGCTTACGTACGTTATATGGAATGTTCGTTATACCAAGAGGCAGAGCCGGCGCGAGGCGGGTTCAGCGCATTTGCCGAACCCGGTCCCGCGCACGGGCTCTCTATATTACAAAATGTAAAATGTATTTTCCTGCTTGCGAATTTTTTTTCTCAATGGCACACCAGAATGTTCTTTGTCTCTGACGTACGACGTCGAATAGCTCTTCATTATAAAGAGAGTCGTTTAGTACTGTGTTTAGTTCTTTATATCGAGCACTTTGTTATATCAAGCAGCTAATGCATGGGAGATATAGGCCGGCTACCCTGTTCGTTATATCGAGGGGTTCATTATATTGAGATTCGTTATATCGATAGCCGACTATAATTTGTTTCCAACAATATCTGAGGCATAGGATGTTTCCATATAATGCTTTGTTCTCTTTATAGCACTTATTGTTTTGGTAAAGCTGAAAATTGGAAGCGATTCTTTAATAAGTGAAAAGGCTAGTTTAAAAATTCGAGAAACTATAATTCGGTTAGGTAAATATCAATTTATTATGAAGCACTTGTCATTTTGTTTTTAAAATTCTAAGATTTTGATTCTAATTTAAAAAACTAGGGATCTTTGCTAGTGCATCGTTTCTTTTTGTGTTGATCACATACATCTGCCATTTATACGAGTATGTTCATAAAAGAGAATGGGATTCCAGTTTGAGAAAATTTATTGTGTAAGTACAAAGTCGGACTTTTCTTTACTCTGTGGGGCTGAAAGTCAATTCTGGAAGGGTGCAAAATGTAAATGGACAAAAATGCAGTCATTGCTTACGCTGAATTCGTCAATCGAGAGGTAATCAGAGAAAGGCATATCATAAAATGTCTTGTTCTTACAGAAAACCTTAAATTAAAAAAGTCTGTCTTAAATTCCCTGGGAGGGACCGGCTTCTTGCGTTGGACACACCAGTTCTCGTGTAATCACTGGAGGGGGCTGTAGTGACCTTTGCAGTTGAAGAGCCCGAAAACACCAACGAAACGAAATTAATTCTCCTGAAACAGAACCACAAAGCTGAGGAAGACCAAAGCAGGCGTGGGAGCTGTTTTCTGGAGAAATATGATTGTGTGTGTGGGGGGGGGGTGCATGTGTGCGTGTGGTGGATAAGGGTCTAGGCTTTATAAGGGCATGATAGTTATTTTCAGTGTGGCAACCACTGCCACAAAATACAGGTACAGAGGTTGATAACAAATGTTAGGAATTGCTAGAAATGTCCTGACTATAAAACAACGAAATTTCCTAAACTAACTCATACAATCAGAACACGAAAAAGCGATTGAAAAAAGTTGGAACCCCAGAATTCCGCATTTTACGAATTACCGTCATCAGAAGACGTGACATGTCCCCACTAGTTGAAGACTATTACTAAAAGTGACTTTTATACCGATTTTAATTTCTGAGTTTGACTGGATATCTGTCCATTTACTTTAGCCCCTCCCGTTACCTGAAATGACCTAATGCCCCGGTTAGATCCCAAGGTACTGGTTGAAAGCAAGGCCGGCAGAAGTGAGATTCAGAAGGACGCCGCTTCCACGTTTCATCAATTATGATCCAAAATATGGGCTGGTGCTCTTATTTTAGATTTGCAGACGGGCGCTGCGGACCATAGTACCGGCCTTGTTTGTTACTGAGGTTGATCCAGTAGTTGTACTCGGAGGATCTGTATTAACTATTATGTTTTTATTTTTGACAGATGTAAGTCAAATCTCACCCTCTCTCAGTCATCTCCGGACTCTTGCATTCTTGAGACTCGTCCAAGTATCACAATGATTCAGATTCATCTTTTGGCTCTTTTTGGTGCTGGCATCTCTCTAAGTACTTGGATTTGGACACCATCGACTATAGATGCTTGGAAAAGGTTCTTGAGGAGGTCAGACTAAATTAGTAATCGTTGTGTATGCAGAAACAGTCTGCTTAGGTGACTGGGTGGTTAGTTTACTTGACTTCGTGAGTCCTTTATTACAGGATCGATCCTAATTTCGACCATTAACTGATAATCGATTCAAACCCATCGCCATAACGCAAAGTAACGTGCTCGACTACTGGTTCTAGGTTCGATTCTGGATCGTGGTGGGTCGGCTGCCATCCAGCGAAAGAGAAGGTCGGAAAACTCATTCCGTCGTCCCTTGTTTTGTAGAGTGTAGACGATGTAACTTGCGCGTAAAAGAGCCCTTTATACTATGTAAAGAGTAGAAGATCGGCAAAATTTCCCAATTGTAGGGACGTCTGTGTCGGTGGAATGCCCTAACGAACAGTAGATCGACGATCAATAACATAGGTTTTTCAGCTTAGGTCGGGAAAAGAGTTACAGATTGTAATTGTTTTAACATGGTTTTATAAGAGTAGGGGTTTGGCCAACCGGTGTAATTCCTGACATTTTGACAACACTGGCCAAACGACGGGTTAACTATTGGACAATACTTTTCACTACCGGTTGCCGACCTAATGCTACAACCCCTTGATTAGTTATCATGTGCTTATCTCGGTCCTAATTCCTACATTGCAGATTTTTGATGACCTACTCTCATGTTTTGCTCCATGCCGAAAGGAGTCCGAAGGGATGCCGATATGGCCCCCCATATGGGGCCACTTGGGGCTTCCCTCTCACCCTAAAGCCCTAAAGTAATCATATGCCGCAGCCAAGATTGCCACAACCATGGACTAAAAAAATCCAGGACGCTAGCCTGGGGACAGACTATTGAGTTGTCACTATCATTCCCAACACACTTTTCGCCTATGGCATGAGCCGGTACCAATTGAACTTTATGGTACGGTGGACACGTTTTCCAACAGCCGGCTGCCAGCGTAATAAAAACCACATGCGTCTATAATTGCTGGTTGATAGTTGGCGCATATTTTATTAGCGAGCTTGCTCTAACACCAGTTGGACATCTAAGCGCTAATTTCTGAGTTAACACATATTTTGTTGCAAGTGCTAATTAGGTTCGTTGCAGTGGTTTATCAGAGGTCCCCAAACTGCGGCCCGCAGGTCACTTCCAGCCCTCGACGAGGTTTTATCCTACCCACGTTGCTTCTAGACAACAAATAATTTACTTACTTTAAATGAATCGAAATGACACCTGTCGATGTAAGCAATAGGACCGTTTGTTTTGTTTCGTTGGTGTTTTAGGCCCCTTCAACTACAATGGTCATTAGAGCCCCGTCCACTACGTAGTTTTAATGCAGTCTGCATAGACACTACGCTGTTAGGACGATTGTTGGATATTGGCAATACCCAGTGTTCCCAAGCGTTCACGCATGCTAATACCAGCTAGGGTTGAAATAGGATCATATCTGCTTAAAAAAGCTCCTATTTTCTCCAAAAATCGTGTGACTATGGCACGTTGTATATTTATGCAGCCTGATGGCCTATGTGCTGAACTCGATAGATGGCGGTTATAATTTTTAACCTTGGCCTTCAAAGAGATTTTAATAGGAAATTGTGGCCTCGTGCAGAAAGCATTTGGGGGCCATTGTCTAACAGTATTATTATTTTACAGAGCATGTAAGCAGCCTATTAATGAGCCAATCAAGCTGACAAAACACAAAATGATAGCAAAAGCGTTCGCTAAAAGAAGAGAGATGAATGGCGGGAAAATGTCATTTAGTTTCCAAAGTACGCATGACGATCCTTTAGGTAAGGTATTATTTCAGGAGTGCCTTTACGTAAATGCTAATAGCATACCTAGGGTATTATTACTGCTTTTTCTAGGCATGAATTTTGACCTTAATAGTGTGGCATCTCAGGAAATTTCTTCAACATGGCAAGCAGCTTTGCCAAAATTTATCGCAAGACGAGGAGCATTGATGGGAGCACGTGACTTGGGACTTCGTAGAAACTCATCAGCTTCAGGTAAATCTGCCAGTTCCGATGGAATTTTGGTTTTAATATTTGCGATCTGTCTCCGTGGCACAGCTGTTAGCGCGCAAGACTTCATGGCTCTGTGGTCGACTGACAGAGACAGATGACTTCTTTCAGGCGAGAGGAATGCCCAAAATACGCCTTTTCTAGATGGGCAGTACAGCCTTAGCCCTGTGCGGTGTGTAGGATGACAATTGCACGTAACAGAACCCTTTCTACTATGCAAGTACAGTAGATGGAGTCGGTGAAGGAAAAATGTCTCGATGAAGAAAAATAGGCAGACGATAAATTAGCATGAAGGTTGTAGTATTAGGCCAGCACCAGCAACATAGCAACACCGTTAAATATATTACCCATGTGTCCCAGGGGGACAAATTTTACCCGACCCGAATATCGTACTGGTTCACAAGATTGCCCATTTTGATTAGGTTGAATTGGTGGATGAAGTGTTCGTCATTTGCATTTTTGATTGAATGCTCTGCCCTTGCAGTAGCATCAGGAAGTCTCATCCTGAATGACAGTGGGAGGCCAAACATGGCATCAGCAGCGCCTTAACCGCTAGAGTTGGAAAGCACTTGGGCCATTTGGCTTACAGTTATAACCTGACTGACAATGATTTTCAGTTTTTCCTTACTTTGAAGAATGCACTAGGAGGGCCACTTTTTATCACCATAGCCGAAGTTGAAGACACTGTTTGCCAATTCGTCCGTTATCAGGACATGCAGGGGTAGGGGCGTCCCTGTGTCAAAATTGAGCTAGAATATCTGGCTTATGGTCATTTCGGGGAGGAAGCAAATGTAAGTGCAGTTGGGTCTCGTTTTATGCGATTTGAAAGTTGTGCGGTTTGCATTTGATTGAAAAAAATTTCGCCAAATATGCATACTGTATACTTGTTCAGGAAGTATAGTAAGTCTAAGGCCCATGACACTGATAAAATCCACCGACCATTTCATTAGCCAGTCAAAGAAGTCTTAGTCTGTCAGAAATTAGCATACACAGTAGGGGGTTCCACACTTGTACATGACACTTAACAATCATACCATTATCATCACACCCTTATCCCGACTGTGGCAGGATCGGGTCTGCAGTCCCACTGAACATGCTCTAAAATTAAAACTTATTTTGGAGGTGATTTGAACATTTTTAACTATGATGATATAGAAGAACTGCTGATGGATGATGTCTTAAATGACGATGATATTATTATACTAACTTTAGGTGCGGGCTGGTGCCATACCTCAAAATGTCCCCGGACACATTGAGGTAATTTAACACATACCTCAAAGTGTCCGCTTTCTCGTCAAAGTGTTTCGGCCGTTTTCCATTACCCGGTTAGGTTATAGTGATAGAAATCGTGCGGTGATTCACGTTACTTATGTGCTCTGCAGAAAAGAGACAAATTCGGGCAATTACATTCGGACCTAGATGGTTGGCACTTTGAGGTTCTCAAAAATTGTCTCAAAGGGCCAAGTAGACCCCGGACACTTTGACGTGTGACACCGGCATCCCCCACAGACAACCCAGCCGATATCCCTGCGTGTTCCAGACGCCTGGCGGAAGTGTCCCCAATCAGAGCATGTTCAGGGAACTTGCAGACCCGCGGGTCAGGTGCAAGCACTATTTAATTTCATGAATAAAAATATTATGATTAATAATGAATAAATTAGTTCATTAAAGCAGCAAATAGAGAACATCATCATAATGCCCATACCCCGCCTGTGGCAGGGTCGCGTCTGCAGGTTCTAGCCCGCCAGGTCCCCGTCCACCTCACACACTATGAGACGATAAACTAGATTCGGGTCACTTAAAATTGCATGGTGGGTACCCGCGGGTCACAGGTTCGCCACCACTGGTGTATACCCTTATCTGATAGACAATTGAATTGAAATACAATTTTATTTAAGGTTTATATAACTCTTTTTCAGCTTCCCGAAGAAATTTATTAAGACACCAATTTTCTTTAACATCAACAAACTTTTTTTTATGCGGTTGTACATTAATTTTAATTCGTTATTTTGGAGTTATGCGAATTTTAAAAATTATGGAACATATCCCTAATTTTTCCATAGACGTATAGTCTCCTTTTATGCGATTTTCTGAGGAACGTATCCCCCGCATAAAACGAGACCTGACTGTACAGTGCAACCTCACTAATCCGAACTAATTGGGGAATGGACATGTTCGGATTAGCGAATACAACTATTTTTTCACATGAATTGCTTAAAATAAGTGTTTTAGGTGTACTCGTGTTGATTAAAAGACTTTAAAAATAGAGGACAAAATTATATTATAAAATTAGTAATCTCATGTATTTCCTCATCACCATTGACGTGATGGGATTCAGTAACCTGAGAAACCTGAACATCCAATAATTGCATTGCAAACAGGCTAGCTGACTAGATTCCTCATTTTCATCATTTGCTTTGAGCAGTTCATTCACATTGGACCACAAAGTTTTTCACGGCAGCCTTCAAGCATTCTAGATTGTTCGTTCCATAATCTTCCTGAAAATTAAATCGCCCGTTGTTAGAACAACCACATAATACATTTCAGCAAAATTCTATGTATAGGGTGATGCAGAAAATGATTAAAATAGTTTATTTTTATCATTATTATTCGAATTATCGAAATTTTTGTCAGCTTAATGAAATGAGATTTCTAACCGAAGCTTGTACGGGTTATTGGATGTTCGGATTAAAGAAGTTACACTGTAGTTCAGTTAACCCTAACGTTAGAATTGGCAACAAATGCTGGCTGTCCTTCAAGTTCATCAGTGAAGGGCAAGTCATAAAATATGTGAAACACACACTACTACAGAAAGCATTGTACAGTAAAACCTCTCTATGGGTACACCCCTCATAGCGGTACAGATTTTTCAGGCACCGATTTTTCACCCATAGGCTTTATGCTACAGTAAAACCTCTCTATGGGTACACCCCTCTAAAGGGTACACCTCTTATATTGGTACAAATTCTTCAGGCACCAATTTTTCATCCATAGGCTATTACTACCCCTCTTATGGGTACACCCCTCTGATGGGTACACTTTGGCTGGGTCCCCCGGGTGTACCAATTAGAGAGGTTTCACTGTATTACTACTCCTCTTAACGGTACACATCTGTAATGGGTGCACCTAATACATGTCACCATTTTCAGAAAACCCCCTCTATAATGGGTTCATCCCGCCTCGGTGATGCAATGGGATGCGTGCTAGGTTCGATACTGGACCCAGGTGGGTTGCCTTCCTTTCTGCAAGACAGATGCCCCGAGTGCGCCTTCCTTTGGATTAGAAATAAAACCATAGCCCCTTGTGATGTTTAATGGCATTTGCACATAAAAGCACTCTGTACTATGCAACGGATAGATGAAGCAAAATTTCCAGGTGTAGGAGCTTGCCATAGGCGGCAAATAATAAGGCAGCTTGATTCTAGACAAATGACCCTTAATTGATTTTTTTTAAAAAATTAAATTTGTGTACGTCAAGAATTTTGTGAAATTTATTATTATACGATACATTTTTTTCAGTTAAAAACACAATATAAAACAATATATGTACTGTAAGTGTATAAATTAAATAACAGTATTATTAAAGTGTCCCATACCCCTCTTATGGGAACACCCCTCTGATGGGTACACTTTGGCCAGCTCCCACAGGTGTACCAATTAGAGAGGTTTCACTGTATTAAATACAAAGAAATATGTTAAAGGCGTAATGGGAACTCTCTCTCTGTCCCTCTCTCTCTCTCTCTGTCTCTCTGCCTCTCTCTCTGTCTCTCTGCCTCTCTCTCTGTCTCTCTCTATCTCTCTCTGTCTCTCTCTATCTCTCTCTCTGTCTCTCTCTATCTCTCTCTCTACCTCTCTCTGTCTCTCTCTCTCTCTGTCTGTCTGTCTCTCTCTCACTCTCTCTTCCGACAAGTGCTAGCCTGCTTCAATCCAGTATTAAAACTGGAGCCACTGACCTCGGCCGAGGCGACTATGCAATGGGTATTTTATCTGTCATGTTGATAATTGTTTGGCAAAGGTATATCACAATTAATTTACTTTCAGACTACAGTCAGCAGCAGCCACCACTCGACTCCAAATACTCAAGGAGGCATTCGTTGGATTCTCAGATAAGTTTTCACATGAGTGAACAAGAACGAATGACGTATATGGCACATGCCAGAGAGCAACGTCGTAAAAAGAAGAAAGGTGTCAGGCGTCGAGGACGAAATGCAAGAGTGGTGCCCAACCTTGGATTAACAAGTTTTCAAAGACAACGACATGGAAGTGACACTTCACAGCACAGCGATTTTGGGCACCTTATACCTCATCATATTCTAGCTGCAGAAAAAATCAATAATATCCGAAAGGAAGCAGCTGATGCTAATGAGAAACGCGTTCCACAATCTAAGACTAGATTTTTCAGACCATTGCCATCACTAAAACTGTCAGAAGTTTTCTCTCTCAAACAAAAAAGTATGCCAGGCGCATTTCAAAAACTTGGTAACCATAATTTTGGTTTTAACTATGGCCAGGATACTGTTAGACAACGAAGTTTCAATGCTGTTTCATTTCCCATGGTGGAAGTGCCTTTGCCAGGCCAGATTGGAGTAGAGGAAGGCAACATGGAGAGCTGTAAGTCAGGTGCTGATCAACCACAGACTCGTAATGCGTCAACTAGTTTAGGTGCCAGAGGTGGTCCATCTTGTGATAGACCTTGGGAGGATGATTCCAAAAGCAATATCAGCACCGATAATGAAAGTTTACACAAATTGGGAGAAGAATTAAGTAATAAAATTCTTATTCGAGCCATTCGCGATTCCCAATCTGATTTGGAGAATGCTGGTTTGATTTGCACCTGTGTGCCACCTGCTAGACTGCCTCCTCTGCACTCCGTGCCCCAGAAACAGGAAGAGGTGCTATCAAATTTAAACAACTGCTTCGTCTCGGGACGAAGCACAATAGTGGATATGGCCATGGACAGTGACAATCGCGATTCTTCATCAAGTTAAGGCAGTGTAGTAAATGGTGAGCTGTTTTCTGAATGGTGAACATTGTAAATAATGAAAAAATACTGCACTTTTTTTTTAATGAAATACTTTTCAGCTACTTGTGAGACACCGTACCACATAAAATACCTTTTATAGTTTGGAAAAAAATATGCTTGTTTTAATATGCTCTCTAGAAGGACCCGTCTCGGTGGCGTGTTGGCTTCATTCGGGTTGAGAGAAAGCCCCCAATGCGCCTTCCGTCGGATAGGCAGTAAAGTCGTGACCCGTTGTGTTGTGTACGATATCACTTTTGGGTTAAGCAATGCCGGATTTAGATATTGAGAGGCCCTAGGCTGTTTCAATTTTGAGACCCTTTTAAACCCCTTGTGAGGCCCTTAAGTTTTGAAGCCAGCTAAATGGTGAAGCCCTAGGCTTCAGCCTACTTAGCCTAATGGTAAATCCGGCACTGGGGTTAAGGAACCCTTTCTGCAAGGAAAATGTGTAGATCAACAAAATTTCCACGATTAGGAGCTCGCCCCCCCCCCTCCCTAGGGTCGAAAGAGGAAAAGTACCCCAAAGAAGAAAAATAGGTCGGCGATGAATAATCAGGCGGTGCAATATTCATTTGACAGCATAAATTGCCATCCAACGCGTAGGTCATCTGTCCCAGTGGACCAAAATTGGGTTCCCTACCGTGCCATAGGCTAGAAAATGGGTAGTGGTGATAATGGTGCGTGATGTTGGCTAACATGGAACACACTTGCTCATCACCAGGGCCGCATTAAGCAGTACAGACAGTGTGTACACCTCGGTGACGCAGAGGTTAATTTACGTGACTCGTGCGCCTGTGCCTACCATTGATTGTGGCCATGACGGATTGCTTCTGGAGGGTGCGATGGAAGACCAGTCCTCCTTCCATTGGCTGAAAGGTAAATCTTTGACCCTGATTGATGTGTGCGGTTTTACTTGCCCAGAAAAGAGCATTACGTGTAAATTGGGAAATTCCCGGCTGAGATTCTCACCACCTGGCGTCGGCGAAGGTGCACGCTCCCAATCAGAAAAATGGCTAATGTTAATAGGTGTGGGGGTTGCGCAATTTGTTTGGCAGCTGGAATGGATAGCTGACTGCGTTTGTATATACAGTGACAAGTGGGTGTACGACCACGTCCTAGGCCGGTGGTAACCAACCTATGACCCGCGGGTCACATTTTTCAGTGACCGAAGTTTATTCCCTAGTTGCTACTTTAGTGGTTAGGCCCGCTATGCTATAGGGATCAGTGTTGGACAGTGAGGAAGAACCACTTCAATAGAATTCAAGTAGCCGAGATACGAATCCTGCGGTATATGAGCGGGGTGTCGAGATTGATAGGAATGAGTATATTAGAGGTAGCCTGCAGGGGCGGATCCAGAGGGGGGAGCAATGCAGCAATTGCTCCCCCCTCAGTGCCTCAATGGGGCTTATACTTCAACTGATGCATGATTTAACTTTGCAACTATTGTGGTATTTTGGCATTGTTTTCCGCATTTCTGTACTGCCGGTCCAACAATTGCAGTCCAATCTTCAGTTGGCTGAACCACTGAACATGGGACATTGTATACGGGGCAGTAGAGGGCTGTTACCAAGTAGAGGGGAGCGGCAAATTACGTTGGGCACACCAGTTCCCGTCTGATCACTGAAGTTAAGCAACGCAATCCCAGTTAGTACTAACATGGGTGGCCGCTTGGGAAAACTGGGTGCCGCTAGTATCTGTGCAATCTCTGCATCAGAACTACGCAGTGGACGGGGCTCTAATGACCTTGTAGTTGAAGGGCCCTAAAACACTAGCAAACGACAACTCAGTTGGGGACATTGCAATTGCTAGCTAGAATTATACTAAAGGATTCTGAATGTTTAAAAATATTTGGGGCGCCCATGTTTTAAGTGTTCCCCCCTTGATCAGCCCCTGGATCCGCCCATGGAGATAGCTTGAGGGTGAGGGACCGCGGAAAAATGAGGGAGGGTAAGTTGAGATGGTATAGACGCGTAATGAGAAGAGGGGAGGAGGAGCTCGTTAGATATACCCAGGGCAGGGGGAGACCGAAGCAGACGTGGGAGAAGGTCGTCCGGAAGGATATGGTAGTGTGTGAGGTGGACGGGGACCTGGTGGGCAGGGCCGGTCCGTCCATAGGTTCGAAGTGTGCAAAGAACGCAGGCGGCGGCCCTAATGGGGCGGCTGCCGCCTTCACAAACTTAAAAGTAGCATGAAACTTTTAATGCTTTGATGCATCAGGAAAGAATCCTGCCCCGGTGGCGGCAGTGCGTAGCGGCTTAAGTAACTATGTCAGTGGTCATTGGTTAGGGATACGATTTTGCTAGGGAGCGGCGAATTGCGCTGGACACACCAGTTCTCGTCTGATCACTGAAGATTAGCAACGCACCCCAGCTAGTACTGACATCGGTGGCCGCATAGGAAAGCTGGATACTGCAGAATCAAAAAATCGTCGCAATAGTGGTGTCTGTGCAGTTTCTGCATCAGAACTACACAGTGGACGCTGCCCTAATGACCTTGAAGTTGAAGTGCCCTAAAACACCAACAAACAAGTGGTTCTGCTTCTTTTGGGCGAGAGAGATCCCCGAGTGCGCCTTCCTTCGGAGGAGAAATAAAACCGAGGCCCTGTGTGGCGTACGATGGCATTACCACCTAAAAGAACCCTCTCAACTATGCAAAGGATAGATGAGGTGAAATGCCCAGGCGTAGAATCTTGTCGTTCGTTCGTTGGTGTTTAAGGTCCCATCAACTACAAGGTCATTAGAGACCCGTCCATTGCATAGTTCTAATGCATATACTGCACAGACACTACAAGAATGCGACGATTATTGGGTGTTAGCAGTACCCAGCTTTCCCGAGCGACCACCCATGTCAGTACTAACTGGGCTTGCGTTGCTTAACTTCAGTGACCAGACGAGAACTGGTGTGTACAACGCAACTCGTCGCTCCCCTAGAATCTTGTCACCTGACGACGGAAGACCGACGGTCTACTTATGGACGGTAGACCGACGATAAGTAAGCATAAGGGTTGCAGCTTTGGTCGGCAACCGGCTGTGGAAAACTTTGTCCAATATTTTATCCTTGTGTCCATTCAGAGGGACAAGGTGGATACCCGACACTGCCATAGGCGGGAAAAGGGTCAGGAGTTGCTTTGCTTTGATGCCTCAGGAAATTTTTTCCGCGTGCTGGCGAACAAGAAAAGGAAAACGATTTCTTTACTCAAACAAAACAAATGAATATTAACTTGTAGATGTTAAAAGAAAAATCATCATCATAGGCCTACCGTTCTCCAGCTCGAAACTGGGTCGGGTCTGCGAGTTCCAATCCTCCACCCCCGCCGATTCCCAACCAAACCCCTATCCACTTCGCACACACCCATGTCCTTTTGTACCACCTGTTCCCACGTCCGCTTTGGTCTTCCCCTGCCCCTGGTGCTCCTGACCACCTGCAGTCCCACGATGGACCTTACTAGTTCCTCCTCCCCCTTCTCATCCATGCCCATACCACCTCAATCTTATCCCTTGCGTCGCACAGTGGGGCAGGAGACCATCAAAAATGGCATCAACTCCAGTATTATTCAACTAATGTTCAAGGTTGCATATTTCTTTAAGGGCATTTGGTAGACTTAAGAAAGTTACTCATAACCCTATTCCCGCCTATGGCAGGGACCTGAGTACCCATCTTTTCCTTCTGAATGGACACAAAGGTGATATATTGGACAGTGATTTTGCAGCCGGCTGCACGAGCAAAACTACAACTTCACTGTTTATTTGTCGTCAGTTTAATGTTCGTTTGGGCACTCCGCCGTTTCCAGGGGGCGAACTTCTACACCCGAAAATTTGACCTTATCTACCTGTTGCATATTAGTGTTCTTTTACGTGCCAATGCCATCGTACACCATGCGGGACCTTGGTTTTACCTCTCATCTTAAGGAAGGCACACTCGGGGTTTTTCGTGTGGGTGTATTGCATTCAACACACCATTCCTTATGCCTGGTTCCGTATACCCACGCGCTAACGCTATTACCATTGAATCAGACGACACAGCACAAAAAATGGTGACGTCACACTGCTACTTGAGGTGTTGCAGAGCAGCTATGCGTGACGGTAATTGAGTTGACCAGTGGTCAACTCACATAGCGTCCTGCACGTCACGTTGCGTTCTGATTGGCTGGCGGTTGAGCTGTCTGCTGGAAAAATGGCGGAGGATGATGTAAGACATGACGGCGGCGTGCGGTGACTGCAAATAAAGCGCTGCACTTAAGGAATTATGCTGGCGGTCCTTCATAACGCACTAGCACAAAACGTCATCAAAATGTCATCAGTGGCGACGTGATTAGCGTTGAAGTGCGTCTGATCACTGCAATTTAGCAACGCAACCCCAGTTAGTACTAACATGGGTGACCGCTTGGGAACACTTGATACTGATAATACTGTACTTACTGTATATCGTCATAACAATGTAGTGTCTGTGTAGACTGCATTAGAACTATGCACTCGACAGGGCTCTAATGACCATTGTTGTTGAAGGGCCTTACATCATGTGAAAGAAGCCAACCCATCTCGATCCAGTATCGAACCTGGCGCAGTAAATCAAGCATACTACCTAATTTAATTGCGATTTCTGTAAATAAACCTACACAATGGAATAAACAATCTCTCCAACAAATGGCTGTATGCCAAAAAGCAGGAAGCTAATGAGGTCCAGAAGAGAAAATGCAAGGCCTGGTGACTCAAGATAAGGGTTAAATTGTTCCTAGATAGCCTTCTGGATTTTGAAATGGAGCAAAAACGGGCTGAAGAAATGTATTTCCAATTTAAGGTGTGAAAATCCAACATTTCACCTCACCCTTCTTTGAAGCTTATTTATATAAATTCCTTGCACTGAAATATTAATTTTCAAAGAGTTAAATATAGCTGCATACATGAAGATGAAGACCCAATAGAAAAAAATTCCCATTTTTGAAGCTAGATATGTAAATTACGACACTTTTAGGACTGAAAGTAACTGCAATAAGACCAAGTAATCTTAACTGCCAAATAGAAGTTCAAATGTGGCTTACACCTCTAAATCTGCTAGGGCATGGGGCAGGAGGGTATCCAGGCTCCAGTGCAACCCGAGATTTTATCTCTTGGACACTTTCATTTTTTGAATTTCTGCCAGGTTTTGTGCTGTCTTGCCCCATGTGCGTCAGTGGAGTGCCCCAACGAACAGTAGGCCGACCATAAATAAGCAGACCCCAGCTAGTACTAGCATGGGTGACTACTTGGGAACACTGGGCACTGCTAATACCTGAAATCATCGTATTCCCTAACCATGTAATGGCTGTAGTCCCCAAGGTGTGCCAAACATCAATGGGGATCTTATCTGGGCCTACTGCTTTGTGACCTTTAATTTTTTGAAGGGCTGCGACTATTTCATCCTCACTAACCTTGTCCACTGCCTGGGTGGTGGTTGGGTTGTCTGTGACTGTTGAGCAGGTAGCCGTGTTTAGGAGGCTGTGGTAGTATTCCTCCCACCTTTTAATTACCTCAGGTGGTTGGAACAGGACCCTGCCATTTGTATCCTTGACTGTCATACCCCTGGTAACATCCTTGCTAGTTCTATCCCTGGTCTTGGCCAGTCTAAAACCTGCATTCTCTCCTTCCCTTGTCCCCAACTTTTCATATAAGGCCTCATACTGCTCTGACTTAGATTAGGAACGTGGACGTGGAAGCATCATGTCCATAAGGATATGGTAGTGTGTGGAGTGTATGGGAACCTGGTGTCAGATAGGCAAGGGTGGAGGGCTAGAACCTGCAGACACGACCCTGCCACAGGCGGGGTAAGGGGATGATGATGATTAAGTGCAGGATTCCTGTAATGACTTTGCAGTTAAAAACAATTTTATGAACATCTCACATGTTTTTTTATTAAATAATAAGTAAATTGACGACGGTAGTTGATCTCCGCCTACACGCTCAGAGTCGTTTCACAATCAAATTCTGAGTTGTGATACATTAATGGACAAACATTTTTAAAGGAGAATCAGGGCGAATTAAATGCACAATCAGGGTTAGTATCTGGGGGCACAGAACCTTAATTGACAAAGGTTCAATGCTGCTACAACATATCTTCCACTAAATGGTTCTACTATGCAAGTGAACAGCTATTTGTAGTACAAAGTGTGGGTGTTAAGTTTGTTTGAGTCTCCAAAGGCATGACACGACTGTCTTACAATTTGGCCTTTTTTTGTACTAGTCAACTAAATGAAGGGTTTCCACGAATATTGTAGGATGGAGACACTGATCAGTACTGTCCGACCACAGATGTGAGCAGAACTGGTGCTAGGGTAGGGTGACCATTCGTCCCCGATTTCAGTTCCGCGTGCTGCATGGATACCCGTCCCGGAATTGACAATTCGTTGAGTGATTCGACAAAGTAAATTTAGCTTCTGTAGTATTTTCACATACGGATGGCTAAAGTGGAAACGGGGAAGTGGAGTCCTATGCGACCGCCGATACCAATAAATTGAAAGGCAAAGTTTACAAAGGGAGCTGCTGTATTGCGTACTTTTCATTTCTTTTTTTTTTTTTGAAAATTTTTTTTGAAAGAAATTTTAAAAAAAAATTTTTCCGTTGGTGAGGAGGGGTCAATGTCCCGGATTGGTCCATGGAAAAAATGGTCACCCTATGCTAGGGTCTTCAGTTCCTGACTGTAAATCTTAAAATTAGCGCCCATCGCCATATTTTAAATAATTGTTGAAACATCGAGGAAGCCCTCCTTCTGCAGCGGTGCCTGCCTTCAGTGCACACTCTGAAGTCTAGCCCTGGATGCCAGAACAGAGTTGTAAGTCAGTATGCGGGGGGCATTTGGTAAGCAAAGATTCAACGGTTTCAAAGATTCATGAAGTTTTAGAGTGGACGTCTCTAAGAATTAAATGCAAGTTATGACTATAACAGGGCATCGTTATTGTAGGGTCTATAAATTACAGACTTTTTAGCAAAAAAAGAGAAGGCAGGGAGCATGCAGGGCCGCGAAGTCTTGTGCAGCTGCACCATTTGTACACCCCTTGAACCATACTGTGGGCCCATCCGTTATGCAGTCCACACCTTGTACCCTGCAACTACCACAGAACGGCTGTATTGCGTTGTACACAAGTTATTGGCTGATCACTGAAGTTGAGCAACACAACCCCAAATAGTACTGGCATGGGTGACGGCTTGGGAATACTGGGTACTGCTAATACCTGAATCGTTAAAACACAGTAGTGTCTGTGCAGGGGTCCTAAAACTCCAGCTAAGGCTATGGTTTGTGGTTGCCATAAACGGTGTGGGTGGGGGACATGGAGTGAGGTTGGCTGTTTAAGCCTCACCTCATGCTACTTCTACTTCCCATCGTGCTTTGGTGTGGTGCTGGTTTCGTCTGCATTGACAGACTCCAGGCTGCATCGGGGTGTGGCGTCAACTGCCTACAGCTTAACTTTTGTAGTAATTTAGTAGTATTTTTACCTTTTTATTACCTTGTGGTATTGGCAGTGTTATTATTTTGGTTGTTATTATTCTGATTTTGGTATAGGCACTGGTAGTGGTATTGTTTTCTGCCATATTAAGGAGGTCTCAAACCACAGGACAATGGTGAAAACCACATCGAGTGTCTCCTGTGGGGTAGGACGGCCATTATTACTGTGGGTTCTAGACATCTGACTGAGGGGCCCCCAGTCAGAACTGTCTCACAAATTAAAGGGGTTAAGCTGTGGTTAGGGATCTGGAATGTGGGGACCATCAGGAAAAATGGGGGAACTAGTTGACACCCTTAAACATAGACATATCAGCATTGCTTTCCTCCAGGAGACTAGATAGATGGGAAATCGATCATGGGCAATGGGAGATGGATATAAACTCCTATATACAGGTAGTGAAGAGGGATGAAATGGGGTGGGGATTGTAGAGAAATGAATTACAGCAGTGGGTCACAGCAGTTAAGTGCATTGACCAGTGTTTTTCAACCAAGGTTCTGTGGAACATAAGGGTTCCGTGAGGTCTGCCCAATGGTTCCGCCAATAGCAAGGTAAAATATAAAAATAATGAAAACACAAGAAACGAGAACGACTTTTGTCTGTGGAAGTTGAACTTTGGGTGTCTCTCTCAAACATTAGGCCACGAATTCAATTGCTTATGCTAACAAACACACCTGTATCAATTAATGTTTTTTTCTGTCACTGTATGGGGTTCCCATATAAGATTCCCATGGATGTTTGGCATTCTCTGAGGGCTACAGGAGTAAGATGGTTAAGGAAGCTCTTCAATAAGTTACCAAATTGAGACAGAACGCCATCAGCTTGGGGGAGAGATATGCTGATGATGTGGGATATTTGCTTTGAGATATTTGTGGGATATTTGCTGATGATGTGGGAAAGCTTGCAGAGTCCAATGAGGAGGCACAAAAGTGCCTACAAGACGTCCAAGTGGCAATGGAAAAGGGGGTCCTGAAGGTGAATATGAAGAAGACAGAATACCTACTGTAGCTTTCAGTTGGAATGGTTGGGACAAGAGGGCGAGGTTTTGTCTGGAAGTGAGGTGATACCAGCAGTGCAGGAGTTTAGATATTTAGGATCAGTGTTCCAAGGAAAAGGTGGAATATACTCAGATGTGTCCCACAGGATCAAGGCAGGATGGCTTAAGTGGAAACAGGCAAGTGAAGTCCTATAGGACCGCCGGGTTCCAATGAAGCTAAAGGGCAAAGTCTACAGAACTGTGGTTAGGCCAGCTATGCTATATGGCTCAGAGTGTTGGCCTGTGGGGAAGGACCACGAATGGAGAATGCAAGTGGCTGAGATGCGAATGCTGCGCTTCATGAGTGGGGTGTCGCGAGCTGATAGGATCCAAAATGATCATGTTAGAGGTAGTCTGGGAGTGGGAGACATTGTGGAAAATATAAGGGAGAATAGGTTGAGGTGGTATGGGCATGTGATGAGAAAGGGGAGGATGAACTAATTAGGTCCATCGTTGGACTGCAGGTGGTCGGGAGCACTAGGGGGAGGGGAAGACCAAAGCGGAAGTGGGAACAAGTGGTACAAAAGGACATGGCTGTGTGCAGGATGGATTGGGAGCTGGTTGGAGATAGGCGGGGGTGGAGGATTGGAACTTGCAGACCCTAGCCAGCCACGGGCTGGATAAAGGCGTGATGATGGTGAGTCGAAGTCTATTGCTAGACTTTGTTAATGAAAACTACACAAAAATGTGGTATTGTCTCTCATGGAAGTCTGCACAAGTTGACAACTGCATGACCACACGGTTTTCAAATTTGCCATGTCAAATTTGCCATTGGTTTACAGTAGGTCCTCGAATTATGCAGTTCCTTGGTTCTAACTGGTTGCTAACAGGTTGGGGAATTGGCGAAGTAACCATAATGGGCTGAACCTTGTGGATGCTGCTCACGGATGAGAGGGAAGTAGGAGTAGGTAATGTACGTGAGGGGAAATTAATAGCACCCAAATGTTAAACCGACCTCCCATGTCAGGACTAAGGCTGCGTTGCTTGACATCAGTGGAAACAATGCAACTCAGCCGCTCTCGCAATTCAGATTTTCATGTAAGTTGAAAAATCGCGGAAGTCGAGGAAAGCACAAAATGTAGCATTTTTGACAAAAAAAAAAATTTTGCATCAGAGGCGGGTCCTCCAGTTGGCAGCTTATCTCTTGCAGAGTATAGGGGGAGAAATGATCATCCATTCAAATTGAAGATCAGAGCATCGATAGAGGGAGCAGCAAATTGCGTTGGACACACCAGTTCTCGTATGATCACTGAAGTTAAGCAGCGCCATCCCAGCTAGTACTGACATGGGTAGCCGCTTTGGAAAACTGGGTACTGCTAATACCCAAAAATCGTCGTGCTAGTGTAGTGTCTGTACAGTCTCTGCATAACGACTATGCTGTGGACGGGACTCTAATGACCTTGCAGTTGAAGGGCCCTAAAACACCAACAAACAAACAGGCATCGACGGATTTATATTACTGGTCTTTTTTTCTGAGGATCATTTGGCAATGGAATGCTTTTGGCGAGGATAATTTGAGGAACTTTCTGAAAGGAGGCGCCATTATAGATGGTATGAAATGGATGGGGGAATAGATGCTATGCTTCAGGTTCCTTGGGATTTTCAGAGTTATAACTTAGGAATGAGAGTTATTCTCTCCAGGGTCGGATCCAGGATTTTCGTCGGGGGGGGGGGGAATAACACCCCCCTGATTCTCTCCACTGCCAATTTCGCCTATCAGGGCTGCTTGCAGTGTATTCAATTAGAATTAGATATTGCAACTTCACTCCAAGCATTAGTATTATTTTGAACAGCTTTATAAATATTGTACTCTTTCCAAATTGGATTAACGGTTTTCTGTTTTTTCCATCAACATCTATAACTGCTGCCTAAATGTATTTCATAGGTAAGTTTAATTTCCATTTTTTTTAAATCACGTACAGTAATTCGAAATCGTATAAATCGAGGACTAACTGTACTCCAATACAAATTGATAGCCACTCACCCGCCAACCAATTCAGCAAGCCGCCTGTGGGCTGTTGCCCTTGGTAATAGACCGAATTTTGTCCTAGCTCACTGTTTTTTGGGAGGGGGATACATGCCTTGATCCTCGTGAGAAGAGTGCTCAAGCAGATGGCAAAATTATGACGTCAACCACAGGAGCCAAAAGAAATTACACTACCAAAATATGTGGAGCTCCTAATGCCTAGTTCCGTATCACCACAGTTAAGTGCAAATCACGTCGACGCTGTCGACAATTTGATGACGTTTTGTGCAAGCGCTTTAGAAATGAGCGCCAGCAATATTCCTTATATGTAGCGCTTTTTTTTGGAGTCACGTCATGCACAGCATCACGCACAACCTAACCAAAGCAGACAGCTCAACCGCCAGCCAATCAGAATGCAGCGTGACTTGTGGGACGCCATTTGAGTTGACAGTTGGTCAATTGAAATAGCGCCACGCATAGCTACTCTGCAGCGCCCCAAGTAGCGTTGTGACGTCACAACTTTTTGTGCTGTGTCGTCTGATTCAACGCTAATAGCGTTAGCGGGTGGGTATATGGCACCAGGCATAAGTCATAAGTTTATGTGGCATTTCGTCTGGTCGCAAGCAATTCTCGTTAGTGTCACGTGCCACGGAACTAGGCATTAGTAATACCCCCAAAGTTGTAGCTGTGTCACTGCTTGCAGAAGTGTTAAGGGGTGACTCATTTCTGTGGTCGGACAGTAGAATGTTTTTGTTGTACTGCTGTGCTCAAAATGCTTCAAAAGAAAACGTATCACATATTTTAATTCTAGGAGTAAAAATTCTACATATATTAACTAGTGTTATACAATGTGAGATCGTGCTGAATAAAACCCCACCTTATACATGTAGTAGAGTAACAGTTGTAAACATATGATTAAATATAGAATAGATTTTTGCTGTTGTGTGTTTACAATATGCAGGGATGCAGCAATTAGTTTGGTAATTAAACAAAACTTAGCACACTACGAACTTGTAATTAAAAGCCCTCTAAAAAACAAGTTCTGTCCCGTGTCAGCCTCCCTTTCAACAATTAACAACAATAAGGTTCTTAAAGGTAGAAAAATTGTAACGAGATATAACCACTGATAAAAATTCTAAACAACATTTGTTTTTCCTAGTAACAATAGCATGAAAATGTTTGTAAATAAGAAAGTGAACTTTTTTTTTATTATTATTTTGGTAAATCTTTTAAACAACAATTAATCTCATTAGGCATCAGAATTCTTGCATGATGATTTATTAAAAGCACTGTTCAGTTCTGACCGAACAAACAGTCCCATTTGCAAAATCTCAACTTCCACCATCAAAAACTTTTTAGAGTACTAATCTTTCATATTCTGAATGACATAGGACCATTCATGATTAGTAAAATCTCCTACAAAAAAACAAAACTCCGCATAATGTAAATCAGTTGCCCTAAATGTCAAGTCGAATTTCATAAAATCGGTGGTAGGAATGTTCCAGAATCTTCTAAGGCTGCTCCATTTGACAAGTTTGTTAAATTACTTACTTCTAATCGATTACTGACTGGACCTGGAAATGATTAAAAACACTTTTGAAAACCCCAAAAAAATACAAATATAAATACGGGATGTGGTGTACGTGTCAGCCTGCGGACGAAGGACCAGAGGGATGCCCTAAGTGTACCAGAGGCAGTGTTTATGCCTGTTGCCATCATGGTTACAGGATCTTTCTCCAAAATGCAGTTCTCAACGGCC
>JAAFCE010008833.1:7375489-7471345 GCA_013389805.1 Trigoniulus corallinus
TAAAGAATACTTTCTCTTTGAAACAACATCTGCACTAAAGCTTAGTTTACACGACTGTGACTTATTAGGAAGTTCAGCATATCATGTGAAAATACTGTGAATCGCATTGCACCAGGGTCACCCACAGAACAGAGAGGAGGAAGAAAAACCCTGGGGTACACCAGTACCTCTGTTCAGGCAGCAGCCTGATTCCTTATTGCAGTATAGTTGTTGTGCAATAGGTCAGACACCATGCAATATTAAAACTGACAAAGCATTAATTTACCTGCCAAAATGTATACTGTATTTTGGTTGGAAAATGTGGTGTTGGAACAGTGTGGTACGCCAGCCAATATTCCTTGTTGTTGTTGTTTAAGGTCCCATCAACTACAAGGTCATTAGAGACCCGTCCATTGCATAGTTCTAATGCAAATACTGCACAGACACTACACTAATGCGACGATTATTGGGTATTAGCAGTACCCAGCTTTCCTGAGCGACCACCCATGTCAGTACTAACTGGGCTTGCGTTGCTTAACTTCAGTGATCAGACGAGAACTGGTGTGTCCAACGCAACTCGCCGCTCCCGCCAATATTCCTGCGGGATCCAGACGCCTGGCTGGGTTGTTCCCAGTCATAGCATGTTCAATGGACCCACGTACCCAACCCTGCCACAGGCTGGATAAGGGTGTGATGATGATGATGATACCAGTGCCCCTGTGTAGCCTTAAAGGGTTAATCATTAAAAAAAGTCAGGTTAACTTGCACGATCACTTCCGGACAGTTTTGAAATAAACGGCGCGCCGTTTATTAGAGGGCGCTGTTTATTAATTTTTTTCAGCTGAAAGGTGCGCAGGTTATTGGAGGGCGCCGTTTATTAGAATAATTACGGTAGGTAGTGCTGAAGAGCGATGAAAATAAAATGAAAGTTGAAGATCTGTGCACGCTGCGGTACATGGATGGGGTGTTGATAGCGGAGAAAATTGTGAATGAGCGTATTTGGGGGAACTTGGGAATGGGGAACATTGCGGAAAGGATGAGAGAACAGATGGAGCCTGTTATAAGAGAATAGGATGAGAAGGAACTGGTTCAGTCCACTCTAGGGATGCAAACTTGGTAGAGAAAGGCTATGGCAGGTATGAGAGCAGATTGTACGGCAGGCTATGATGAGGTCCTAGTGGGAGATAGGCGGAAATGGAACCCAGAATTCACAGACTTGACCCTAGGATATGATGATGGAGTAAAACTCCTTTCCGAATTCTGTGAAGACATAAAGACCAACTAACCAGCTTGAATTCCCCTCTTGCTGAATATAAATTATCAGTGTTAAAAAAAATCTAAATGGCTTGTTTCTTATCCTTTAATAAGGAAGGGGTATTTTTCAATCGCGGCACCCCAATTTGGCCCCACCTCTGATTGATGTTTGAAGTTATCATCTACCCCTGAAGGAATCATGCAAATTTTAACCCACGTAAGCCATGTAAACTAAATTTCCTTATGCGTTCTGTTTTTGGCTACACTCTTCATTCTCCCTAACCCGGGCGGCAGGGGAGAAGGTGAATTATTGCGGTTGGCAATTTGTGGTGGTAGCGAAGCTTGAGGAGATGAAATGAAAGAAGAGCGGAATGTTGGAACTGCTTTAGTGAATCGTACTAGGGTGAACCCAAGGCATACAGATGTTGATGACTCCAAGTAGGTTGTATGGTGGGCGTGTTTTTTTGTGGTATGTGGGGGACCTGTTGGAGAATAGGAGGGAGTGGAGGACCAGAATTTGCAAACCAAACCCTACCATGGAGGGAATAACGGTATGACGATGCAGAGTTACCTAATTCCCAAACTCATTATTTCTTCTTCACCACAAAGCTACTGGTTTTCGGAATTTTCTTACGATTTCCCCAGCTTGTCCCAAATTATTCTCAAAATGTCCCTATTGGTTGGTTCGTTGGTTTTTTAGGGCCTTTCAACCTCAAGGTCATTAGAACCCCGCCCACTGCGTAGTTTTGGTGCAGAAACTGCTCAGACACTACACTGTTGTGACGATTTTTGCGTATTAGCAGTACCCAGTTTTCCCTAGCGGCCACCAATGTCAGTACTAACTGGGGTTGAGTTGCTTAATTTCAGTGATTGGAGGAGAACTGGTGTGTCCAGAGTTTACCACAACTTATTCTCAAAATGTCCCTAGTTTATCCCAATTTACTCTCAAAATGTCCCTAGTTTACCCCAACTTTTTCTCAAAATGTCCCTTAGTTTCTTCCAATTTACTCTCAAAATCTCTTAGTTTATCCCAATTCACTTTTAAAAGTCCCAAATTGGTTGAGGTTTTCTGAAAGGAAGACACGCGTTTTACAGAAAGTGAAAGTCTAAGGCGATGTGACAACCATTTACAAGACCCTTTGTCAGAGAACCTATGAAATGTCTGTTCTAACTCAGAGTGATTCCTAGAAGACCACTCTGAGAGTGCCACCAGAGTGTTTCACCAAAGTCCATCGCTTTAGTAAAGAATTGCATGTTCTCCAAATCTTAGCTGTTCTCCAAAGCAGTCAACTTGATAAAGCCTCAAACAACCCCAAACTCAATGATCACATGATTATGGCTCTAATTAAGAGCGCGAATTCTGTTAAACATAATGAAAAACCAAAAAAAAAACAAAAGAAATTGTCATAAATACCCTCTTAATACTGGTTACGTCCATGAGACAATTGACTATTGGTATTGGCCTCGGTAAGTCGTAAATGCTTGCTCTACTGTAAGTGATTGCGGTGGTGGCAACCGATTGTTGACGAACAACGCGGGAATCGCAACTTTGCCACATGTTTGGCAGTCGATTACTCGAATATTGTTTTTGTTGATGATGTTGCTGCAGTTGTAATGATTTTGGTCCTTCCACTTCTGAAACGGTTTTAGCAGACTGGCGACCATTTTCATACGTATATGAAGATTGTGCAAATAAAACCATTTTGAGATGTTTCTTAGAATCGTCAACTAACCATAGAGCAACCCTTTAAAGTCACTGACATGTTCAAAGGAACGTTCACTATTTTTAATAATAGTCCAAGTTCGTTCGAAATGTTGGCTTTTTTCCCACCAAATTAGACGTGTTTGGATCTCCTGATCTTGCTCTTTTTCAGAAGTGCTCAAACTAGTACCAACAACCTTTTGAGCATCAACCACGTGCACACCAAAGAACCCGAAATTTTTGTTGTTGATGACGCTATTTCAAATGATTTACTGCTTTCTTTTAAATAGAGTTCAAAATTAGAGCGACGTCCTTTTTTTCAAAATGTCCAATATTTATCGAATAATCACTTATAAATACAAATTGTGTAATAATTCAGTGTTTACGTTTTGATGATATCAACGATGTTCATTTGTCGCCAAATCGTTATTTTGGTGTGACGTCAACGAACGATGTTCAAATTTCTCCTCCTCTTGATTGCGATTTTATATATATATATTTTTTCAAAAACGTTTGATATTACCAAATTGTTTCATAACTTCTTCATTTCGCTAATATCAAACTTGAATTTGGCAGCCATTTTAGACCATTCTGTTATTAAAAGAAAACACCATTTTGTATCAATTACAGTAATTAACAAAGATAAATCTTAAGCTATGTTTAATGATAGTTATTTGAATTTCAATTGAATTGTGACGTACATTGTCGATTACCAAATTTCGTCGAATGAGAATTAATGGAAATGTCACAACGAGAAAGAAAGGTTTAAATCACCCTATAGGGTGATGAACTATTCAGTAGAAAGGGTTAGCTATACGTGCAGGTGTAGACGTACACGCCAAGTTTGATATCTAGAAATGTATTCAGTAATTTGACAAATATTTTGATAGGCGTACGTTTTCTGAAAAAAAAAAAGACAAAAAACAAAGTCATGATGCGGTTTGAACCTGCACCCACGCTGTTAACTGATTTCATTCTCTAATCGCCTTGTTTACTGATGTCCCTTACATCTGATTGTATGAGGCTGTGATTTTCTTCGTAACCGAGGTTTTTTGTGGCAATTGTAAGCAGCTGAGATAGCTGATTGCTATATAGTAATAACACAAAACAAAAACAACTCCTCCCCTTTTCCCCGCCTATGTCAGGGTTGGGCACCCATCTTGTCCCTCCTGGGGACAGCCGACATATTGGACAGTGTTTTTCCGCAGCCGGTTGCCGACAAAAGCTGCAACCCCTATACTTATTTATCGTCGGTGTACTGCTCTTTGGGAATTCCACCGACGCCAGGGGGCGAGCTCCTACACCTGGAAATTTTTCCTCATCTACCCGTTGCATAATAGAGCGGGTTCTTTAATGAGCAAATGCCATTGTACACCACACGGGACTTCGGTTTTATTTGTCATCCGGAAGAAGACGCACTCGGAATCTCTCTCTCGCCCGAAAGAAGTCAACAACCTCGGTTCAGTATCGAACCTAGAACTACTGACCCAGTTAACTACTGCGCCACCGAGGCGGAATGTATATAGTAATAACACAAGTAGAACACAAGCCAGCGGATAATTTGATTTCGAGTTCCACTCGAACGGAAGTAAGATTCACTTAGGTTTCATTTGGTTAGGCCAGGTGCTGTAGAGATTACTGTTGGTCAGTGAGGAATAGTCACGAATCTAGATACATGAGTGGGGTGCCGAGAGCAGATAGTTTGTGATGGGGACGTGTGGGCATGTGATGAGAAGAGAGGAGTAGAAGCTCGTTAGGTCCATTACAGAAATGCAGGGTATTGTTTTAACTTGAAGCAATGGAAGACCAAAACAGGCGTGGGATTGTGTGGAGTGCACGGGGACCTCGTAAGGGAGTTAGGAGGGAGTGGAGGGCTAGAACTGTTTGTAATAAAGTGAATTTGATATATTTTATGACTTTCCCATCTCTGACATACTCAAGTTTCTTCACGAGGTGACAACGCAAAGCGTGATTGACCGAATTACTCTTCATTTACATTTGCAATCTACTGCTTAAAGTTGCCACTTATAAACTAGGTTTTGCATCCAGCCGCCGGCAACATCTTTATGGTGTTGTAAACTACGTGCATGATACCAGGGTTTCGAACTCGAATCATACTGGAACCGAACTGGAAAAATATCCCTTTTATCGTTTTGACACATGTAGGCATAAACGCGTGTTGTTCAGTATCATTGTGTCAGTTGTCGTTCAACTGTCATGTGTGCAATACGTATCTGCACATTTTGCATCTTGAGTCACTATTTACAGTAAAGGAGTGTCCGCACGAGCACGAACATGGGGTCCAAAACCATTCTAATCGTCAGAACACACTTCTTTTTCGTTCCGTTCATTGATGTTTTAAGTCTCTATAGCAGGGGTTACACGCTCAGTCTGGCATCACTTCAGTCCATGATCTTGATCAAGAATAGACTGATGCCAAACTGATGGATTGATGGATGACATTACAACATCAGTCTCCTCAAAAACCCTGATTGCGCAAAAGAAACGATGGATTGCAATAATGAAAAAGCTTGTATTGCAATTATAATAGGTTTAGCAAGAAGTGGTAAAAGGCAACGTTGAACCAGGGGCGGATCCATATGGGGAGCAATGCAGCAATTAATCCACTCTCAATGCCCCGACTGGAGTGAAGCCATTTTTGACAAAGCAAGATACATGCATGAAGAAGATACCTTGCTAGTGAGATTTTTCATGCTAGACCCATAAGCCTAGATCTCCACCAGCACCCAGGTAACACCTTTGCCTTTTTCACCCACTCCAGCCGCTCCACCCCTGAACATCTTCCAATGTGGTGGTTCCACAACCCTCCCCTGCAGTGATCCAGCACTGGACATGCCAGTATCACATGCCTGACGTCCTCCACTTGATCCCCACAGCCCTCCTCTCCACCTGTGATCTTTGCCATCCTCTGTTTCATCTCCAGTGACCCAGCTTTGGCCCAAAACAGAAGGGAGCCCTCCCACATATTGTTTCACATGTATTGTACTCGTATAAGTCTTTCTCTGGTTCCAACAGTTGTACAGGCAGTGGCGGATTTAGATATTGAGAGGCCCTAGGCTATTTCAATTTTCAGGCCTTTTTAAGCCCGTTTCTTAAGTTTTGAAGCCCACTAAATGTTGAGACCATAGGCTTCAGCCCACTGAGCATAGTGGTAAATCAAGCACTTAGTCCCAGAGACTGGGAGGAGGTTAAAACGCATGTATCTCCATTGCTGTCCAAGCAGTGACTGACACCAGATAGGTGAAGGGCGCTCACATGATCAATCTGACGTCAGTCATGCACAGACTGACGAAAATTATCAAAAAATTTAAAAATCCGTCAATCCATTCCATCAGTCTGTCAGTCATCATGTTATACAATCAGTCTGGCATCATTCTGACCACAGTCATGGACTGAACTGATGCCAGAATGAGCGTGTAACCCCTGCTTAACTACAAGGTCATTAGAGCTCCTGAGAACACACGTTGTACATTTTCTGTATATACAGCATGAACACCATGCTTTTCATCATCATCATCATCATACCCTTATCCCGCCTATGGCAGGGTCGGGTCTGCGAGCCCACGAAACATGCTCTGATTGGGGGCACCCCAGTCAGGCGCCTGGAACTTGCAGGAAATATTGGCTAAGTGACTGTGGGGGGATGCCGACCTACCCCACTGTTCCAACACTGCAGTATACAACCAAAATAGAAATCTTTGGCAGGTAAATTAATGCTTTGTTGGTTACAATATTGCATGGTGTCTGGCCCATCGCACAATAACTATAATGCAAAAGGACTCAGGCTCATGCCTGAACACCATGCTTTTGACGTTTATAATAAATTTTGGACCCCATGTTCGTGATCATCTTTGCCAATGTGGATTGATTTCCTGATTTTTACATATTGTACCAAAATTTTTAAACATGGCCATTTAGACTTTTTTGTCGTTTCTAGAATTTTCTCAAAGAAGCATACTGATATTTGAAAATATATTTTTAAATACCGTATTTATTCCAATAAAGGCCGCCCTCTAATAAGCTCTGCATCATCAGTGTGAAATAAACAACAGACGCCGCCCTCTAATAATCACCGCCCTCCAATAATCGCCGCTGCCCTTGCAGTGCTTATGGCGCTTGCCGCTTGCAGCACTTATGGCGCTTATTGAAGGATTCTCATCCCAATTACTGTATTAGTTCTATTCATTATCATCTATAAAATCATCATCATCATACTCTTATCCCACCTGCAGCAGGGTCAGGTATGCAGGTTCTAGCCTGCCACTCCCCCTGTCCACCCCACACACTGCTATATCCTAATGGACAACCTGTTCCCACGTCTGCCTCAGTCTCCCCTGCCCTGGGTGCTTCTGACCACCTGCATTCCTGAGATGGACCCAATGAGCTCTTCCTCCCCTTTTCTCATTGTATATTAATATTTTTATTATTTGTCCATTTTTTGGTGATGTCCACCACCCCAGGCTACCTCAGATATACTCATTCGTAATTCTATCAGCTCTTGACACTCTATCCATGTAGTTCGCCCCTAGAAAATATGGCATTGTTATTTTACCATCCAGCATTATCATCTGTGAGGAATCACAAAATTAATAAGCGCCGCCCTCTAGTAAGCACCACACCAAAAATGCCATGAAATAAATAAACGGTGTGGCGTTTATTGGAATAAATATGGTAAGAAGCAATTTTAGATACCTTAAACTCTCACCTATAGTCCATGGACTATCATATTTTCCCATTGGTAACGCGCACCCAGAATTTTGTAGTTATCATGAATTATTAAATTATTGTGTACATAGGTATGTAAATGTTTGAATTTTTTCAATTTTCATTACATAACACGCATCGTTATTTTTTCAATCATGTGAGCATTTTTGTATAGATAACGCGTGCATTATCGATGGGAAAATGCGGTATACGTTCATTTATTGTGGTCTATGCATGAGTGTGGACTATAAGTGAAACCAAGGGTTCTCAATGAAAACTGCTTCTCATATTCTGAACATTTTATTACACTGAACAACCCGACTTTAAACAGTACATTCTTACTTAAGGCCGCTTCACCAACAGCAATGGGAACGGCAACGGAAAATGTATTTTGTGCAGAGGGGAGGGGCGACGAGTACGTCATGCAGTGGAGGTGTGCTGCCATTGGTCAAACGGCTTACGTTTAATGGGAAAGTTGAAATTTGGCCAACTTTCCCATCCGTTGCCATTTGCGTTCCCGTTCCCGTTGCAATTGTGAAGCGGCCTTTACGGTATATGATATTGCAAAATAAAAATCTTTCACATTTTAACCCTCTGCACGGAAGAGCTGTCTATTAGGCAGATATGATTTGGTCTTTTGCCCCTGGGAGGGCTATTACAAGATGTACCTGATCCACCGCTCTAAAGTGCTTCAGCCTGGATATCAACTTTAGGTATAGATGTTTTTTTTACCTTATTTGATCACACTCTTTTCAGATTACAACCATTTTTTCATACCCATGTCAGTCTCATAGACGACTTACCACTCATAGACTCATCCACTTAGTGTTCATTTTGGATTCATATTCTTTCATTCCAATAATTTTCATTACTTAAAGGAAAGCACTGTGTTTATATTATTTCGTTCCTGTTCTAAAGATGACATTACTTTTTTTGTCTAAGGCATTAATTTTTCATATTTTAGGATAAAAATAGTAGAAAAGCTATGTTTTCAAATGTATGTCTCACAGGCAGATATCCCTAGAAACAGAGAAAGTATAGATGTTCTTGCTAGAGGGTTAAATTTAATCATCAGCACAATCTAACATTTCATGTTCAAATTCATTTAACCCCACTGGTTGCCACACTGGTTGCAGTAGGAATTTTAAAGTGCGGACTATACATGAGTGCGGACAATATATGAAAGATACCCATCACTAATGCAGACTATTCAGAGGTATGGACTCTATGTGAGATTTTATGGTAATTTCTGTGGCTGTTTGTCACTGCCCAACATTCTGATCCATATAAAATAGCTGGGCTAACCACTGCCCTGTAAAACTTCCCTTTCAACTTTATTGGGACCCTCCTCTCACACAGGACTCCCCTTGTGTGATAGGAGAGTGTTGGGCAGTGAGGAAGAGCCACCAAGTAAATAGAATGCAAGTAGCAGAGATGTGAATGAATGGTCAAGAGCTGATAGAACTGCAAGGACTGCAAGTGGTTGGAAGTACCCAGGGCAGGGAGAGACCAAAGCAGACGTGGGAGCAGGTTGTCATGAGGATATATTAATGTGTGGGGTGGACGAGGACCTGGTGTGAGATAGGCGAGGGGGAGGGCTAGCACCCACAGAATGGATAAGAGTCTGATGACAAAGAGCAATTATAGATAATATAATGACTTTAAAATGAATACCAGAATTGGATTTGTGGGTTAGGGAGTATGCCAGGCAGCCATAACACGTCGAACCCTTAGGAGGCTGCCCGCGATTTCATTTCATTTTGCAATTTTTCAGAATAAAATATATTGTACATATTTTACGTATACAGTAAAACCCCGCTATAACGAATTTGTAGGGGAATGCAATCACATTCGTTATAGCCACGAATTCGTTACAACCAGGAAATCTGTTTTTAACCCCAGATGGCTAACCAGTAGTCTGGGATACTACCCCAAATATCAAGAAATTGTGGTTTTGGTAGTTCTGCAAAACATTAGGTTTCCAGTATTTGTTTACCTTTGTATTTATCCCAATGAAACATTTCTGCATGTTTTTCTTACTATTTTAATGCCCGTTGATTTAGTTTTCTTACAGTTGGTATTCTCCCAGACTACTGGTTAGCTGTCATGAGAATTGACTGCCCTTCAGTACTTAAGGGCAGTCAATTCTTGAGGAGCGCAGGATATTAGGTGTTGGAAACAGAGGAATTCATGTAGGAAATAGATAGGCAAGTAGACTGGGATTTGGAAGACTCAGCTAATGCAGTGTGGGTCAGGTTCGCCAGAAAAATTAGAAAATTTGGGGAAGCCATTTTAGGTGAGGTTAGAGTATAAGGTACACTCCAGGGCAGGCAGTCATAGTGGTGGAATAATGCAATAGAGGAAGCCACCAAGAAATAAATGGCTGCATTACATAGGTGGATGGAGATAGGAGACTATGATTCTAAAATATGCTACAGGCAGACCAAGGCAACAGCTGGGAGGATCATTTCTTTGGTCATACACCAGTAGTATGAAGTTCTCTATGATAGAGACAAAGGGGGAATGAAGGAAGAATGTAGCCTGGCCAAGACCAGGGATAGGGCGATTAAAGATTTACCCTGAGCCATAAAAGTGAAGGATAGAAAAGGTAGTCTTGTTTCATACTTCTGAGGTAAAGGAGTGGGGAGCGTATTTCTCCAGTCTATCTAATTCCTGCAAAGGGTAATTCCTGCATATGGTAATGGTGGGGTGAATGGGGGATCATGGGGTAGATTGGCAGGTGTGTATGGCTAGAAGCTGTATACCCGACCTTGACACAGGCGAAATAAGAGTATGGTGGCGATGATGATGATGATGAGAAAATGAACGTTTCTAATATTATCAGCCATTTGTGCATTCTGCCCTAGTAGAATAAAAAGTATGACAAGGCATTCCTGTAAGTGGTGTTCAATTCAATATGTGGTGACCATTGAGTGGAAGTTTGTGTTAAATCCATAAATAAAAATTATTTATAAGGTCCATCATTCGTTATATCCTACCCAATTACCCAAACTTTTATAACTTTTCATCGTTATTACCAGGAAATTCGTTATATCCAATTCATTTTTATCCGATATTTTTAATATACAAACTCCTATCCTTTTACCGGGACCTTGGAAACCATTCGTAACGTCTAAGAATTCGTTACATCCGAGATCGTTATAGCGGGGTTTTACTGTAATGTATTTTACCCGCCGCGGTGACGTAGTGGTTAGCACGCTCGGCAACTGCGCCAGTAATTCTAGGTTCGATATTGGACCGTGGTGGGTCGGCTTCTTTCGGGCGAGAGAGAAGCCGCCAGTGTGCCTTCTTTCGGATGAGAAGTAAAACCGAGGTCCCGTGTGGGTGTACGATGGCACTTGCACTTAAAATAACCCTCTCTACTACTGCGGGTAGATGAGGCAAAATTTCCAGGTGTAGGAGCTCGCCCCTAGCGTCGGTAGCATTCCCCAACGAACACTAGACCAACGATAAATAAGCGTAGGGGTGCAGTTTTGGCCGGCAACCGGCTGCAGAAAAACTATGACCAATATATCGCCCTGTGTCCATTCAGAGGGACAAATGGGTACCCGACCCTGCCATAGGCGGGAAAAGGGTTAGTTGTAAATTAATATTTTCGGAGCGAAACCGAAAACCTTGATTTTTTTAGCAGAAGGCAGTTTATATACTGTATATATAAACCGCAACAAAAAGAAATAACCAAAACCGGAACAAAACGAAATAACGGTTCGAAGCCCTGCTTCATACCAATGCTTTGTGATATCAGAGAGAAGTAACAAACCGATACACTAATCCGGGGTTTCTTTTTTTACTTCCTTAATGAAGGTGTACGTTGTTCTCCTTTATCTTCAAATAAATCATCGATCTCAGCTAGGGTAGTGGTAGCAAGACAGGACCAAGTTCAGCCAGTTGAACTTCTGCAGTGCTCCTTTTTGCGGGGGCACCCATGGGCGAAATGTGGGTAACGGGGTTACCAAACGAATAGTGAAAACTCCTTGCTTATTTAACCTTGGCCTTTTCTTCTTTGGATTTAAATCCCCAGGGGGCGAGCTCCTGCACCAGGAACTTCTGTCACTCGACACGTATATTTCACTCCACGAAAACGGGTTATTTTACATGCAGTTCAGCAGGTGACATCGCGTATAAAACACAGGGCCGTGGTTTTGCTAACTACGTGATGGAAGGCAGGCACGCTATGAACAGAAATAGGAGCGGAGTAGGTGGACAGGTCCACCACAGGGATATGCAGACGGGACAAAAAGTACGCCAAGGCAAACATGGGAATACTGTACGACGTTACATGGGATATTATTGGATGAATTGGAAACTGATGAGGAATGGGAGGGGGGGTGGCTGTTTTGCGTTGGGCATACCAGTTCTCGTCTGCTCACTAAGTTACATAATCCCAGCTAGTATTAGCATGGGTGACAGCTTGAGAACACTGAGTATTTCTAACTTAATACCCAAAATCGTCATAACAGCATTGTGTCTGTGAAGACTTTGCAGTGGACGACGCTCTAATGACCACTGTAGTTGAAGGACCCTAACACCAACGAATGAATGGGGTGGGAGGTATCAGACAAACCTGACCCTCTGCCATACGTGAGGTAATGATATGGTGATGATGAAGGTAGCGTTTTCTTGCTTTTCTTTTTTGTGTGACACATGCCTTTCAAGATCCAGTTCCCACGATACATGGTGAAATAATGAATTGATAGCCATCTTTATCTTTGTCTGAATCACTTGGAATGTAATCTTTAGTGTCGCCTACTACTTGGCAGAAACAAAGATATAACGTGTGAATAACTATAACAGTGCTTTCCCGTTATTGTGTATGCTGTACTTTTCGTTCCTATTGGATTGTCAATCAGTTTCGTGACACAATTGATATTACTGCCGACATTCCAATAAAAATGATTGTCACAACTGAAGTAGAGATGCCCAAATAAAGCACATTATTTGGATTTGTAGATGACAATGCATCACTCGTCTTGGCAGTAGAAGTTGACCTGGCCCAGCTCAAGCTTTATAAGCGTGATGTGCAGGGTCAGCTCACAGATGTCAGAACATGACTTCTCTTGCAGTTTTCTAGACAGAGATCATAGAGCTGGCAAAGAGAAGGAGCCCCACATCACTACCACTATGGTTTGTTTGTTGGTGTGTTTGGGCCCACAACTACTTCGGGTAATTGGCCCAGAAAAGTCAGTCTTACCGCAGTGGAGGGGAAAAGTGCCATCCCACCATCGTGACAGGTAATAAAAAGCCAAAGATTAAAGAAAAAAAGTCCTGGTAAACAACTTTGCCTTTCAAGCAAAAAGCCAAAGCAGACACAGATAAAAAGCAACAGGCCGAAACAGACCCAGAAATAAGAGGCAAAAGCAAAAAAGACCCAGAGATAAAAGGCAAATGGCCAAAATACACAAAGAGATGGAAAGCAAAAGGCCAAAACACACTACCGCTATGGGTTTGGGATGAAGCAAGTAGAGCTTTGTGTTACTGTCAACTGCTTATGGTAACCTGTGTAAGGAGACGAAAATCGATTTGCGCATGCATTGCAAAAAGTTATCGTTATTTTGTTACTGTATTGACATGAACAGAGCTACGTTCCTGTCACGCGTGAACGATATATGGGAATTTCCCGTGCATGGGCATGCTGCATACTTGTAGCTAAGAAATGGCGATAATGGATTTGGAGACCTTCACCACTACATGCCGCTACTACACGTAGCACAAAACTATTTTTAGGCTATCTCCCGTTTTCCACTCTTCTTGCATTCATTACCATTTTCCTACACCTGTAACACTAACGCAAAACTCCACTGAGACGAGACCAGCTGCTAAGCGTAATGGTGGTCATGATCAACAGTAAGCTGTCGCGTTGTTTGGGGAAGATATCCAACCGACTGCAGAAAATAAGGCTGCAGTGGTTGTAAATGCTCTGAGAAGACTGTTGATCAGTGTTGGTGGACAGTGGCGGTTCTAGCATACGCGAGGCCCTGTGCAAATTGAAAGTGCGAGGCCCTTTCCAAAAATTTGCAACTTGCAAAAGCGAGGCCCCGTGCATTTGAACAGTTGCACATGCCTAAAACCGCCACTGTTGGTGGACCAAAGTCAAGCAAGCAGACACCGCTGATGACCACAGTTCAGTCTGCCCTACTGTATGCAACTGAGTATCTATTGAAACTGGAACCACTGGCGCAGTAAATCGAGCACGTTACCTATAGCGCCACCGAGGGGGATATCTTATGGATTATTAGATATATTACAAATTAATTAGTGATTTTCTAACAACAAATTGCCCAAATAATGCCTTTTACAGGTGCCACTAATATTCAATAGTTTTAGGCCGGTCGCACACACAGCCACTTGCAGCAGCCACTAGTGGCGATCATTAGTTGCTGTACACAGCCACCAGTGGCTGCCACAGGCGGCAGCAACGAGATCTCGTGCTTGCGGTAATAGGAAAAACGCCGCCACTGGCGACAAGTAGCGAGATGAGATAAGGCGACTGCCGCAGCTTGTGGCTCAGTAGCGCTACTGCAAACGCCGTGTCTGCGCTGAGCCTATTTGATTCCAATTAGAAACGCAGTCCACAACGTGTGGTCGCCACTAGCAGCCGCCACAAGTGGCTGTGTGCGAGCGGCCTGACAAGTGTTTTATTTTCACTTCCGTTCACAAAGTATGCACGTTTACAGGGCGCGTACGCCAGCAAATAGGGGTAAGGATTGAGGGAATACACAATTCGTGACCTAATTTGGCAAGTAGTACGTTAATTTAGATTGCTGAGAAACGTATGCTTCATGCTCGCCGTGTCTCCGACGAGTGAAAATACGGACTTGATACCTTCCTGTGTGTAGGAAGGTATACTGTAGTTGTCTTTCGCCTCCTTTTCTATCTCACTGCCACCTTCAAGGACATCAATCTGATGTATACAATTTGGAATTCACCATTCCTATTCTTTTGTCCGCCTGTAGTTGGGTCGGGTAAGCATTTCTTCCCCTGGAACGGAGTAGATATGGGCCAACTGTTTGAAAGTGTTTGGGGTCAGCTGGCTGCCGACGCCACGTCGGTGGCGCAGAGGTGGCATGTTGGACTACTACGTCAGTGATACGAGACAGAGGCCCAGAGTGCTCCTTCCGTTGGATATTTAGTAAAGCCGTGTTTACGTAAGGTGCGTACGATGACAAGTGCACCTAAAGGAACCCTCTTTACTGTGCAACGAGTAGATTGGGCAAAATTCCCTGATGTAGGACCGCGTTCCCCTTGGCGTTGTTGGAGGATTTGTGCCCCAATGAAGAAAAATAGGCCGACGATAACAACAACGGGTTTGCAGCAATATGCAGGCACCCGGCTGCATAAAAGTATCGACCATCAATCAGTTCACCTATGTTCAGGGTCGGCGCGAGACGGCTTTCGCCGAAAAAGCTCCGCTCCGGGCCGTTACATTACGTGTTTTTCCTACGACAGCCCCACAAAATATTTTGTGGAGCCTAGAATATTTTGTGGAGGCGGAGGCTGGTTCACCACAACCCGGGCCCGCGCGCGGGCCTCTAACTTACAAAATGTAAAATGTGTAAAATGCACATACAGTATAAACTTATATTCGCATAATATGTGAGCTTTAGCTAAACCCCCCCTGACGAAAATCCTGGATCCGCCACTGGTTGGGATGATGAATTGTCGAAATGCGTCCTATAAGATACCGTACTTAGATTTCATTTGGGATGGATAGGAAAACAATGGTGACGTACTCTCTGGGGGCGAATTGGTGACAAAGGTGCAAGAGTTAAGTGCTTCGGATCAGTGTTGCCGAGCAATGGGGAGATAGACTGGGATGTGCGCCATAGAATCAATGCGAAATGGTTGAAGTGAAGGCAGGCAAGAGGAGTCCTGCTTAATAGGAGAGTCCCAAGGAAGTTGAAAGGGAAATTTTACAGGGCAGGGGTTAGGCCACCTGTGCTATATGTAGCAGAAATGTGAATGCTGTGGTACATAAGTGGGGTGTCGAGAGTTGATAGAATCAGGAATGAGTATATCAGATATAGATCGGAGTGGGAGGCATCGCGGATAAAATGAGGGAGAGTAGTTTGCGGTGGTATGGACATGTAATGAGAAGAGGGGAGGAGGAGCTCGTTAGGTTCATCACAAGGATACAAGTGGTTGGAAGCAGACGGGGAGCAGGTTTTCGTAAGCAAATGGTAGTGTGTGGGGTGGATGTGGACCTGCGCCTTGTGGGCAATATGCGGGAGTGGAGGACCGTTCCACAGGCGAGATAAGAGAACGATGATAGTGATGAGGATGGTGTCTTATAAGTTACTTATTAGCGATTGACCTGTCCTTATCGAATGACAATCGAATTAGTCTTCAGTGTCAATACCAAAATATCAATCCATGCCAGCTCGTTTTCTAAAGCTGCAGCCGGCTAGAACTGAAATAAAACCAGAAATGGGTTATAATAATAATTTCGTTCCTTGGTGTTTTAGAGCAGTGGTTCTCAATCTTTTTGAAGTCAGGGAACACTAAACTGACATTTTACTAGTACGGAACACTTACAATTCAACATAAACTTTAAAGCAGGTTGTACACTTTCTAAACTTGGTACTTACTACATCATCATCATCATACCATTATTTCCGCCTGTGGCAGGGTCGGGTCTGCGGGTTCCAGCCCTCCACAACCGTCTATCTCTCCCCCAGTTCCCCGTCCACCCCACACACTGTCATGTCCTTACGGACAACCTGTTCCCACGTCTGCTTCGGTCTCCCCCTGCCCCGGGTGCTACTGACCACCTTCATTCCTGGCAAGGACCTAACGAGCTCCTCCTCCCCTCTTCTCATGACGTGTCCATACCACCTCAGCCTATTATCCCTCATCTTTTCGACGATGTCCACCACCCCAGGCTACCTCTAATAAGCTCATTCCTAATTCTATCAGCTCTCGACACGCCACATCATTCGTATCTCGGCTACTCGTATTCTATTTACGTAGCTCCTCCTCACTGCCCAGCACTCTGATCCATATAGCATAGCTGGTCTAACCACTGTCCTGTAGAACTTCCTTTTCAACTACATTGGGATCCTGCTATCACACAGGACTCCGCTTGCCTGTTTCCACTTCAGTCACCCCCTCCCCTATTGATTCTACGGGCATTTTTGCATTAAATTTTTTTGCGGAACACTTGAAGTTGTTTCATGGAACACCAGTGTTCCGCGGAACACGCTTTGAGGACCACTGTTCTTTAGAGCCCTTCAACTATAAGGTCATTACAGCCGCGTTCACTGCATAGTTCTTATGCAGAGACTGCACAGACACTACACTAGTGGGATGATTTTCGGGTGGTAGTGGTACCCAGTTTTCCTAAGCGGCCATCCTAACTGGGGTTGCGTCGCTTAACTTCATTGATCAGACGAGAACTGGTGTGTCCAACGCCCCTTATAATTATAATGCGACCATGATGTTGTTACACTGCCACTCAGGAAATCAAGTGAAAACTTGTGAGAATGTTAACTTGATTCTGAATTTTAATAGGTTGTCCAATCTTAAGATATGAAAGGCATTGAACTGTTGTCAAGAAAATTAGATTGATTATATTGATTTTTTTTGGCTTCTAAAAATAACAGTGCTTACGTAGACGTCCTTGGAGCAGCCTGGCACAGATAGGGAATTTGAAATCAAAATTTGTAAGAATATAAAAAAAGGTCTCTAATTTCAAGGAAATGAGTGATATCAGATCCACCCATGCATTACACTAGGAAAGCAACTCCTAACCCTTTCCTCACCTATGGCAGGGTCGGGTATCCGTCTTGTCCCTCTGAATGGACACAAGGGCGATTGCCGCAGCCGGTTGCCGACCAAAGCAGCAACCCCTATGTTTATTTATCGTCGGTCTACTGTGCATTGTTTCGGGGAATTCTACCGACGCCAGGGGGGGGGGCGAGCTGTTACACCTGGAAACTTTTGCTTCATCTACCCGTTACATAGTAGAGAGGGTTCTTTTACGTGCAAGTGACATCGAACACCAACACGAGACCTCGGTTTTACTTCTCATCCAAAAGATGGCGCGCTCGCGGCCTCTCTATCGCCCCTAATAAAGAACCAGCCCACTGACTAGAACCTAGAACTACTGACGCAGTTGCCAAGCGTGCTAATCACTACGCCACCGAGGCAGGTCCGTTACACTAGAGAAGAAAGACCACTAATATTATTCAAAGTTCAATTAGTACAATTCTAAAGCTATTCAAAACAAACATCCGTCAGAATTCACAGAGTTCATAGTGTTTGGATGCAAACATTATTTCAGTTGCCACCAGTGGCAACCACATGTGGAGGACTATTTTTAATTAAAATTAAATGGGCGTGGTGCAGAAACAGTGTTCGCATTAGCGCTATTGAGCCACAGGCTGTGGAAGTGGCGGTATCTCATTACTTGTCTCATGGCGGAGTCTTCTTTCTCAGTGAAAAAATGAGTGGCTGTGTGCACAAGCGGCCTAACGCTAACCAGGCCCATTGTACACCGCATACCATCATCATACTCTTATTCCGCCTGTGGCAGGGCCGAGTCTGCGGGTTCTAGGCCTCGACTCCATCTATCCCCCACCAGGTCCCCGTCCACCCCAAATCCCACTATCAACATCGTCTACTTCGGTCTCCTTCGGTCCTGTGTGCTTCCAACCGCCTACATCCCTGAAATGGACCCAATGAGCTCCTCCTCCCCTCTTCTCATTACGTGTCCATACCACCTCAACCTACTCTCCCTCATCTTTTCCGTGCTGCCCCCACCCCCAGACTACCTTTATTTTACTCATTCCTAACTATCAGCTCTTGATACTCTGCTCATATACAACAGCCAGTGCCATAACGGGGGTATGAAGCGCCCGTGACAAGTGTCTAACTTTCCCTTGCCTGTAACCCAATGATGACAAAAACTGAAACATTTTGCACCCAAAACCCAGTTGCGCCCATGGCGGCCGCCTTCTTCGCCACGCCCTCATTATGGCCCTGACCACAGCATTCGCATCTCAGCTACTTGCATTCTGTTGACGTGGCTGTTTCTCATTGCCCAACAGTCTGATCCATATAGCATAGCGGGCCTAACCACTGCCCTGTATGAGCAGTGGGAGACCCTCCTATCACACAGGACTCCACTTGCATGTCTCCACTTCAACCATCACCCAACTATATCCAAATTCTGTAGGCAGACTGTTTTCAACATTTTCTCACAGTTTATAACCATTATGTTACACTAACGGGTTGAGGAGTAAGCCAAGCAGCCATAGCAGGCCAAACCCTTAAGTCCAATGCCCAAATGCCAATGGCGACCTCCACAATCAATGGGAACGGAAATGGCAACAGACGGTAAAGTTGACCAACTTTCATCATTCCCATCAAACGTAAGCCACTTGACCAATGGCGCCCCTCCCTTCTTCAAACGACATAGCAGCGTTTTAGAGGTGCATCTTGAGCTGGTTGACGTTTTTTGCACTTCCCTTTGCATTGTGTCATGTATGCCTTGCACCTGCAAGGGTCTACTTCCCACTTTGTTTTATGAATGAATCATTCAGTCAGTTCCAAACATACTCAGAAGCAACGGTTCAGTACAGGGGTGACCAAAATGGGGCTGTTCTGTGTTCAAGTTAACTTAATGAAGTCGTAGTATAAGTGCGGCGATGCGGCTCTCAATAAGCAGAAAATTTTCATAAATGGCTCTCAATTATTGAAGGTCTTGGCACCCCTGCTATATAGTCAGGACCAGGAAAATTCCAATGAGAAACTGGAAATTTCCGGACTTGAATCCCCCATTACCTTCTGCCATAGCTACTACTGGTTTATCTCCATGGACCAGTGGTTAGTTTATTTTATTTCATGCGTTCATGATTATAACTAATAAGTTGAATCCCAGCTTTCATTCAACAGGGACGTAAGCCACGGCCGCATATGACATCTTTTTCTATATGGGCTTCAACAGAGCCAGCCCTAGAGTTTGTGGGGCCCAAGGTAGCAAGTGATAGAGGGGTCCAAGGCAGCAGGCGATAGCGGGGCCCAAGGCGGTCGCCTTGCCCTAAGGCCGGCCCTGCGATTCAGCAGTTGAGAGGAAGAGCGCTCGTCTCAGAGTACGGACATTATCTCAAACCTGAAAACTTGACTGACGTTTGAGTCAGATTGTGTCGTAAGGATGGAATTCAGCGATAAGTTTGTTACGGGAACCTGAATCTTTGAGGTCAGTCACTTTATCTCAATTAATGGAAATACGTCAAAACAGGAGCCAAGGAACCCAAACAAAAAGTAACATCGCCGTTGTTCCTACATTTGATGTGTTATCGCTGTCATATTTTATGATTTCACGCCTATGACATGGTCAGGTCGGCTCTGGTCTGTTATTCCGCAAACCGTAATTTAACACCTGCAACATTCAATTCCGTGACCATTCTGTCAACACTTTCCGCATGTGATTAGGATGCTTTGTATACCAATTGCATACGGTACATGCGCACTAGCACTAAATTAAGTTGCAGGGGGCCCCACTGCCGGCGGCCTTAAGGTGTGAGATGAGGGGACTGTGGACCGTCGCCATCATGCAACCGCAAAGCCACGAAGATGGAACCCTTTGTTCAGATGGTAGATAACGCTTTGAATATGTTCTGTGGGAAGTGCCGGTGTCATACCTCAAAGGGTCCTGGTGTCAAAATGTCCGCTTTTACCTCAAAGTGCCCTGCCCTTTTTTTCATTTTACTGGATTAATTTTTGTTTTTGGTTCGTTGGTGTTTTAGGGCAGAATAATTGACGAAAACAAGGATGCAGAATTGCAAATTGAGTGTGGTGACGTCGAGGCTGGGCAGAAGGAAAGCAGAACGAGAAGGAAGGAGAGCGAGATTTGTACAAACGGGATATTTGTGGCTACACGAGATCATTCGAAGAATCGATATGTATCTTGTTCATGGGGCAAACAAAATTCAAATTAGTAGCCAGGTAAAATGGAAAGCGTAACCAAAAATGGAAGAGCATTGTATCATCTGTGAGATGGTAAGTCCAACATTTGATATAAATTATGCTTTGATTCAATTAGGTCCTTCGTCCACTGGCGGAACGCAATTGCAATCCGACTCAAAAAAATATCGTTTTAGCGTTGGATGGGAGTCGATTTCCAGTCGGACCCTTGCTATTGTGTAGTTGCTCGTCCACCTAGACGACTGCAACGCAACTTGCAATCGACTGGCAAACGACCAACTGCAAAACGACTGGCTTGTCAACGCTAGTACAGCAACGCAGCAAAGAACGCTTTCAATACACACCATTTCAATATGAATATGTAATCCTTTGTGACGGATACTTTGCTAGCGAGATCTTTTCATGCTAGACCCATATGCCCAGATCTCCACCAGCACCCCAGCAACACCTTTGCCTTTCGCACCCATTCCAGCCGCTCCACCCCAGAACCTCTTCCAATGTGGGGGTTCCCCAACCCCTCCTGCAGTGATCCAGTGCTGGGCAGACCAGTATCACATGCCTGACGTCCTCCACTTGATCCCCACATAATCCACAGCCCTCCTCTCCACCTGTGATCTTTGCCATCCTGTTTCGTCTCCAGTGACCCAGCTCTTGCCTGAAACAAGAAGTGAGCTCTCCCACGTATTGTCATAGATTACCTCCCTCTCTATGTTAAGCTTGTTCCCATACACCCTCAGCGTTTTCTTTTCAGCCCTTCCCTCCATACTCTGTCGCCACTGCCCTAACCCCCATTCCTTCACTTTGTCCTATACGAGTCTGCAGTGTTATTGCCCCCTCCTTGTCCTCATATTTGTTGTTGTTTGTTGGTGTTTAAGGCCCCGTCAACTACAAGGTCATTAGAGACCCGTCCACTGCATAGTTCTAATGCATAGACTGCACAGACACTACACTAATGCGACGATTATTGGGTATTAGCAGTACCCAGCTTTCCCGAGCGACCACCCATGTCAGTACTAACTGGGCTTGCGTTGCTTAATTTCAGTGATCAGACGAGAACTGGTGTGTCCAACGCAACTCGCCGCTCCCCTCATATTTGTCCAATTGCAAAGAACCAGTGGTGTCACAAGGGGTCTGGGGGGGGGGGGGGTCCGCACCGGGTGACACCTCTCCCACCAAGACAAATGGGTGACACCAAAGCAGAAGAAGCAGCTTTTTTTCCAGGAGAGGGAGTGACACCATGGCATCCCCGCACCGGGTGACGCCAACCCTAGCGACGCCACTGCAAAGAACGCTTTATTTTTCAAAGAGCCTTGAATAAAGACACTGTCATCACACTTGTCCATATGCAAAAACAACATTACAATCTGCACGGTTTGCCATTGTGGACGAGACTGACGAAAAAAAAATTTGCAAGACATTAGTTGCGAGAGAGTTGCACCGGTGGACGAAGGGATGTGCAACGCAACTCTCACGCAACTGCCAGAAACGCGTTGGGTTGCAGTTGCATTGCGTTGCGTTGTGCCGGTGGACGAAGGGCCTTAGTGTTGCATATGTGCTCTGCAGTGGGTAAGAATAAAAAGGAAGCTCAGTCGATCGGTCAGAAGTATGATAATGCAAAGCTAGTAATCGTCTGTGTTGAGGAAAAGAGACAAATAATTAAGCATTCGGGCCTAGGTGGTGACCTCAGTGTCCAGTCAGACACTTTGACTTTGACCAGAGACTTTGAGGTGTGACATCAGCATTCCCCTAACAGACAACCTGTCCCATATTACTGCGAGTTCCAGACGTCTATCGGGGGGGGGGGAGGTCCCTAGTCAGGGCTGTCTCAAAGAAAAAGGAAGCACATATTCGATTTTGGACTTCGAGTGCAGGAACTGTAATGGGGAAAAGGGAATTAGTTATCAATTTAAAGTATAAGCGCCTGGGACAGAGAAAGACCAAAGAATAAGTGGGAGCAAGTTGTACGAAAGTATTTGATAGTGTGGAGTGGTTGTGAAGCATAGTGAGAGACCCGACTGTGGAAGTGGAAACCCGACCCTGCCACAGCCGGGGCAAGGGTATGATGATGAGTACTGGCGCTATAGTTGCCATGGGCAAAATAGCTACTTAGTTGAAAAGTGTTAAGCTTATTATAGTCGAATTGACAGAAGAAGCACTGTGTTGTGGGCTTAGTGGTTATCATACACGACTGGTTGCAGGATCATAACTGGCATACATAACTAGCTTCTTTCAGGTGAGAAGGAAGATTAATTCAGGGCTGGCTTTTCGGGCCACAGGCCAAATACTTTTGTATACAAAACTTGTTTTTTTTAAAGTATTTTAGAACTCCTTTAGTAACTATTTGCCCCCCCCCCCCCCGGTAGCTCAGTAGGCTGTTTGCTAGGTGCTAGGCTTGGGGAGTGGCTTATTGCATTGGACACACCTGTTCTCTTCTGATAACTGAAGTAAAGAAGTTCAACCCCAGCAAGTAATTACATGGGTCGTCGCTTGGGAAATCTGGGTACCGCTAATACCTAAAAATCGTCGCATTAGTTTGGTGCCTCTGCCTGCTACATAAGAGTTATCCAGTTTACCCTTAATTGCCTGAATTAAGGGGGCATGGGATATCATATCATAGGCCTTCGCAACATCCGTTTTCAAAAGAATAAAAGGACAGCCACCGGCCCATGCATCTAAAATATTTCGGAGGAACCTGGTCGAGCATTATACTGGGTCATGGGTATCCTAACTAAAAGGGGGACCCAGCACAGATCGAGTAGCCACCATTCTAGAAGTTTTGCTATAACTGGAAGGATAGCAATAGGACAAAAATTGTGGGGGTCAAACTTTGATCAACCCTTCAAGATAGGAAGAATGTAGGCACACTTCCATACAAGAGAAAAATCCCAGTCTGCATGCACTGATTAAGGAGAATAGTATGACCCCAATATTCAGAGTATCACAGGATTTTGGGGGAAATGGCAGGAACCCTGTCTGAGCCCAAAGGTGATTGGTCATTTAATTTACACAGGTACTGCAACAAGGAGAACTCGTTTAGAACACCTGGGCCATAGTAATTGGCAACATATGTAGGAATGAGAGTCAGTCTCTCCACTGCCATATTAGCCAAAGAAGGCTGCTTGCAGTGTAGTGAATTAGAATTAGAACAGGATCAGATAAAGCCAAATTTCTAGGTGTTGGAGCCGGGAGCAGTGCACCAACGACCAGTTGACCGACGTTAAAGAAGTATAGCAGTTGCAGGTTTGATGGCTGCCTGCTACGGAAAAACAGCGTCCAATCTATCACCTGTGTCTATTCAGAAGGACAAGAAGGGTACCCGACCCTGCAAAAGGCGAGAAGAGGCTTACAAGTTGCGTTTGCTTTAGTAACTATTTCTCCAAGGCCCCACGAAACCTCCAGCTGGCTCGGACCTTGCAAAATAGGACATTAAAGGACTCGAAATTGTTGAAACATTGAGTTTCCGCCATTGATTCTTGCTGATCTAATGTCACTGAACCATGAAGAAGACAAACTAATTGACATTCTAGACTTGACTGTCAGTGTCTGGTTACTTTGGGGGAATTTCTACCTGTTCTGTTGTAAATTACACACCACAATACGCTTTAATAATTCATAGACTGAATGAGTCTCATAATGTAGTTGGTGTCATGATTATGTTGCGTCAAAGGACATATTAAGGATAATGACTACGTGTTCTAGTTCCCTAAGAGGTCCCACAGGATTAGGAAGGTCTACTATCCTTAAAGAAGCGGCAAAAAGCTTAATGACACGAGGTCAATACACAGTATAATGTCGTCTAGCTTTCTCTATCGCAACATATTGATTTCCGCTTTTTTTTTTCCTCTTCCGTTAACATTATCTGCATTTCAAATCCCCTCTATTTTTTTACTTTTATTGCAGCTGAATTTCAATACAGGGCATTGGAAGCACCCTAGGCAGAGGGAGACCAAAGTAGACGTGGGAATAGGTTTACGAAAGGATGAGGGAGCTGCTTATTGCGTTAGACACACCAGGTCTTGTCTGATCACTGAAGTTAAGCAGCGTAACCCTAGCTAGTACTGAAATCAGTGGCTTCTTGGGAAAAACCGGTTACAGCTGATACCCAAAAATTGCCGCATTAATGTAGTGTCTGTGCAGTCTCTGCATTAGAACTACACAGTGGACGGGGCTCTAATGACCTTGTAGTTGAAGGGCCCTAAAACACCAACAATGAGAGGATGAGGGAGCGGCTTATTGCGTTGGACACGCCAGTTCTTTTCTGATCACTGGTTAAGCAACGCAATCCCAGTTAGTACTAACATGGGTGGCCGCTAGGAAACACTGGGTACCGCTAATACCCAAAAATCGTTTCCTTTGTAGTCGAAGGGTCCTAAAACACCAACAAATCAAATACGAAAGGATATCACAGCGTGCTGGGTGGACCTCTCTCTCTAGCCCGAATGAAGCACGCTACTTCCTGCGCCACCCAGAAATCGTCGTTGACGGAAATGTCTCTAATGAAGGTATACGAACGACCACATAAAACAGGAAATAACTTCAAAAACGCGACCACCACTTTTGGACGTCAAGAGGGTTGAATGCCTTTGGTCCTAATTTTGTCTGAAAACGTTAAAAATCGAAATAGCGCATTTTGGTTTTCAATTCTTTTGTTGCTGATGTTTTGTACACAATGGTAGTCCACTTTTATTGAGAGTGTCAGTTAACAGAGTTCAAAAACGATCTTCTGTTTTCTATTGGTCGTTGTGTTTTTGGGAGTGCTTCCCAACGAGGTATAAAAATGTAAATTTCAGGTGGCATTAACCTGTAACCTGGATCGCCGCCAACAACTGCAAAATTTACTTTCTCAGCAGGGAGAGAAAAGTACGAGTAATTGGAAACTCTGTCCCAAAATGTAGACATGTCTGACAAACAGTACAGTTGATGCATTCTGCTGTTGATTTTTTTTGTTTTGTAGGTGTTTTAGCTCCCTTCAACTACAAAGGGCATTAGAGCCTCATCCACTGCGTAGTTCTAATGCAGAGTCTACACAGACAATACGCTGTGACGACGAGTTGGGTATTAGCAGTACCCAGTATTCCCCAGCGGTCACATGGGGCTCAAATGATCTTGTAGTTGAAGGGCCCTAAAACACCAAGCGGTCACTCATGCCAATACTAGCTCGGTTTGCGTCGCATAACTTCAGTGATCGGACGAGAACTGGTGTCCAGGGGTGGATCCAGGGGCAGATCCAGGGAGGAGCGCTCCAAAAAAGTACGCCCCAAATTTTTTAAATAATCAGGGCTTCCACAAGGGAAATGCTACCATTGCAAGTATTGTAAAGGACAACAAGAATTACAGCTTAGTGCTTTAGGAGGTTTAGGTATCATATGTAGGAATGAGAGTTAATCTCTCCACTACCAAATTGGCTAAATAAGGCTACTTGCAGTGTAATAGAATTAGAATCCCTTGGTAAAATTCTAGCGAGTAATTACAGTATAATAAGTTCTCTACTGTCCCTTAGATCAGCCATGTCAAACTCGAGGTACCCCGAGAGCCACGTTGGTAACGTGGACATTGTCATGAGGGCCATGCAGTGTTGACTTTTTTAGTAATTTGTTTTTAAAAGTATAAGAGGCATGGGGCCTGGCCTGACGGTGTGGAGTTTATTTGACCTGACAGTTGCTGAAATGGTATTTGATAATAGTTTTAGTCAAAATGACCCCCCCCCCATTCCAACTACGCCCAGAGGCAAATGCCCCCCTCTCATTATACCTCTGAGTAGCAGACTATATACCGGTATGTATACTACATGATAGTCCATACATGACAAGCACCTTGAGTTGTCTTAAACACTCGGGGCACCTGGAAGGAGCACACTGACAAATTGATTGGGAAGGCTGGGCGTGCTCTCCGGTTGGTTGGACGGGTGCTGGGGGACAGCACAAAGGAAGTAAAAGAAATAGCTTACTTTTCACTGGTACGGCCAATTGTGGAATACTGTAGTCCAATTTGGTTTCCATTTAGGCAAGACCTATCATGGGAAATTGAAATGGTCCAAAGGAGGGCAGATTCTCTCGCAGATTGAGTGTGTCAGGCATGATCAGGGAATTAGGGTGGGACTCACTCTGTCAGAGGCGGGCATCTGATAGCATTAAGCTGTTTAGCAGACTGTTGAAAATAAGTTTTGAGGGTCCTCTAGATAGCAGGTTATCCTTTGCAGAATATAAGGGGAGAAATGATTATCTGTTTAAACTGAAGGAGATCAGGGCCTGAACAGACTCATATTACTGGTCCTTTTTTCCAAGGGTCATTCGCAAATGGAATGCTCTTGATGGGGCAAGCCGAAGAACTTTCTGGAAGAAGGCGCCATTATAGTGGGCAGGCGATGTATGGCAGAATAGATGTTATGCTTCAGGTTCCTTGGGGTTTTAAAAGGAGTGAAGTTTTAGGAATGAGATATTCTCTCTACTGCCAATTTGGCCTATCACGGCTGCCTGCAGTGTATTCAACTAGAACTAGAATAGAGATTGTGAGGTCCGCAACTCTAGGCTCAAGGGCCGCCAGTTTGACACCCCTGCCTTAGACAATGTCCCATCTTCAATGGCTAAGTCACCTGCAGATTTGACTGGCAGTATAGCATGGGGATAGCAATGCAAAAATGCCTCATTAGTTGCAAAGTTGAATCATGCATGAGTTGAAATATGCGCCCCATTGAGGCATTGAGGGGGGAGCAATTGCTACATTGCTCTCCCTGGATCCGCCCCTGTTGGTGTCTGACACGAGAACTAACTTGGAACGCTCACCAAGGTTTCACAATCCACGTTAGCTCCAAGTTAGCAAGTTGGAGCAGATAAGATTGCCAATTTGCTGAGCTGCATACTTGAGACTTATTGCGTTGGACACACCAGTTCTCATCTGATCACTGAAGTTGAGCACCGCAAACCCAGCTAGTACTACCATGGGTGGCCGCTTGGGAAAACTGGGTACCGCTGTTACCCAAACATCGTTGCATTAGTGTAGTGTCTGTGTGATCTCTGCATTAGAACTATGCAGTGGACGGGGCTCTAAATGACCTTGTAGTTGAAGGGCCCTAAAACACCAACACAACAAAAACATCCTAATGAAGAAAAATAGGTCGACGATAAATAATCTCTAGAGGTTGCAACATTAGGTAGGACGTTGGCTGCCTAAAAATCACATCCATCAAGTTGTCCAAGTGTTGCATTGGGACAAAAAACGGGCACCTGCAGAGGCGTAACTAAGGTGGGAGACAGTTGTGCAGTTGCGAGGGAGCGCCATTTGCCATATCTTCATTGAAATTATAACACTTAATGGAGCTCGCAGAGTGCGCTGCGGCTGCGGCTCCGTTGCCCCCACAAGGGGGAGAAAATATCATTGGGCCGACCTTGAGTGTATCTGCTAAAAAGTCAACCAAAGAATGTTTCCGCTAGTTGTACAGTTTATACCCGGGGATTCCACTGGGTACCTGGGCCTGTTATAGGTAGGAAGGTTTGAAGGTGTTGTGGAGAAGGTTCCTTTACGTACAAGTGACATCAACCACTCCACACGTGGACGCGTGAGCATTTAGGTCGTTCACGCATCTGTTCGGGACCACGAACTGTTTTATTTCTACTCGAAAATTCTGGATTAGTCGTTACCCAATTTTCATAGGTAGAATGTTCCGCGCCTGTATAGTGCGTTGGTTGGTAGTAGGTTGCACTACTAATTGACTGTCTACGTCTTCATGTACTAAAGTGAATGTATCCACCTACTTAAATATTATCATACCGATGAGTCACCCCCTAAGAGGAGGAACATTAGGGTTACTGAATTCTAAATGTCTAAAACGGCAGACACAGGGAGGAAGTTGTTTTTCCTTGACAGGCTGCCAAGTTGCTTTGACAGCCCTCGTATTTCGGAAGACCAGCTCTGGCGTAATACAGGCAAGACTAAGAAAATATCCCGGAAATAGGGAAGTAGGACGCACAATACAATAAATTATTAGGGAGATGCTGGACACGTTAATTCGATTTTTACTTTATAGGAACAAGACAGGGCGCAGAAGTACCGCGCTCGACTACTGCATCAGTAGTCTCGGGTTCCAGGTTGGGTTGGCTTTTTCAGGCGAGAGTTCACCAGTACGCCTTACGTCAGATGGAAAGTACTTCCACGTGATGTGTACGATACCACTTGCACATGAAAGAATCCTTTGTTACATGCAACGTGTTGATTGGCAAAATACCCAGGTGTAGGAGATCGCCCTTTGACATCGGTGGAAGAAAAGTGCCCAAATGAAGAAAAATAGACCGATAACACATTAGTATAGGGCAGGGGTGGCGAACCTACGGCGCGCAGAACAATTTTGTTGGCAGGTGGCATGTATATATACAGGGTAACCTATATAAAGACAAAACAATTTATTGGTGGAATTTCCATTTCCTGTAACAAACCGGAAGTAAGGATGCCCTACTATACATGTATATTCCTGTAACAAACCGGAAGGATAACCTACTATATATTCCTGTAGCAAAATACCTGGCACGTTAGTACATCAAGAAAAATAACTTTCTAATTTCTGGCACGTCATCAGAAATCGGTTCTCCACTTCTAGTATAGGGGTTGCTACATTAGGTTGGCAGCCGGCTGCGTGAAAATACAATCCAACAAATCGTCCACATGTCTTAGTGGGACAGAAGTAGATAGTTTCTTCCATAGGTGGAAAAACAGTTAGTAGTTGTACAGCCAGAACCAGGGCCGGCGTGATGGGTGTGCGAACAGTGCGACGGCACAGGGTCCCGGGCATTCGGATTAATGAACCTATTGATAGAAGGGTCCCGCTTCATGTTTTCATGGGGCCCCGCATAATTAATTTCAAAATATAGCGCCGGCCCTGGCCAGAACACTTGATCGTGCTGCCAACGTTAAAAAAAGAAACAAAAGATTATAGCATTACGACGGCAGCCGGCTGCTTAAGAATACCATGCAACAGATCTCCATTGTTTCCGGTTCCAGCTGAATAAATGTCGACCCTGTTGTCATAGGCGGGAGGAGGGTTTGTTATGATAATGACGCTCAGCATCCACAGAAAGTGGGGCGTCAACATTTCAAACATTGAGTGCTTTCCCCATGTCCACCTGAGAAACGTTGAGTACTTTCCAGTTTGTAAGCAATTCATTATGATTAACCGATTGGGAGTTAAACATTTTTTCGCGATTTTGCTGCTGTGCTCGTGATGTCTCCACCAAAGAGACATCGCGTTTGAGAACGCAGTTAGCAAGCGTTAACCTTTTTAGACGCTTTTGAGCACTTATTCCCACGTGCGCTTGCAAGCTTGCTGTATTTTGATCGCAGTACGCAGGGCGCAATTCCCTTTGGCACCTTTGGTTGACGTCATAATTTTGCCATCTGCTCTAGCACTATTCTTGCCAGTGTCGTGTGCCATGGAACCAGGCTTAAATAAACCTTTTCAAAGTTTGCGCCACTGGCGAAATGCTGGCTTCAGATAATCGCCCCTTCTGCCTACAGAGAAAAAAACGGTGGAAGACTACCTTCATTGTTCCTATTGTCAATGGTGGGCGTGCCTCCCGACTTGGGAGTTATCATCCCATTGCTAATTTGTCTCTGCTAGCCAAGGTTTTTGAATGGTGGATATATGATCTTGTATGTGACTCTCTTCTTAGCACTGTTCCACCGTCTCAGTATAGTTCCTGCCCCAAGTCCTCTGCTTTTTTCCTATTTTTGCCTTTTTAATCTCTATTCTGGATACTTTTGCTGCTGACAAGGCTTTGTTCTTCTTAAAACCAATGTTGCCAATGCTTTTATTTCTGTTGATCACGCATCTCTTGTTTCTTCTCTTTCTAAGCTCATTTCCAACCTTTATGTTTATAATCTCTTAGTTTCATATCTCAAATGACGTGTTGTGCGTTTCTGCTCTTTCCCCTATTCTTGAACTTTGGTATAAGGTGTCCCCAGGGCTCTGTCCTTGGTCCCCTGCTCTACAATGTAGCTCCCATGACGTTGCCCTCTTTGTGGATGATAACTATTTTGGTCCGTTCTGCTGTTACTATGATTCTGCATCACGTTTCCTACTGGTATACCAGGCTTCGCATGCAAATATACCTTGACAAAACTAAAGTTTTGGTGTCCGTTCCCCTTAGTCTTTGGTCATCCTTTCTTCAAGGTATTTTCACAGGTCCTGTTCTTGGCATCCTTTTCGACCCACTGCTTTCCTTTTTTTTCCAGCGTGACTCCTCAATCTAGTCTTGTCGTTTAAGATCTCTCGTATCTCTCCCAAAGCTAGTTACGATGTTTCTTGCCAAAATCCGGTCATTAATTGGTTTTACCAGTCCCTTTTTGTTGGTCTCCCACTCCTGTCTCTCTCCTCCCAGGGTTGTCTATAGCTGTGTGTACACTAGCAAGTTACTTGCAGAATTTCTTGCACAAGTACTTCCAACGCTGTATACACTGCTTGCAAGTTTTGTTGCCAAAGCACCTTCTGCAAGTAGATGAGCTGCAAGTACTTGCAAAACTGTTTACACTGTTATATAGTAACTTCTGCAAGTACGTGAGCTGCAAGTAGGCCTACTTGCAAGACTGTTTCCAACGTAAAATTTAGCGCATGCGCGTGTCGCTACCTTATGTCTGAAAATCAAAAGGAGTCGGTAAACATATAGCCTAAAACGCGTTGATTTGTAGGGCACTAGTGGTTTTTTTTAATTAATATCATTTTTTTTTAATTTGATGGTAAAGTGAATTAACAGATATTTAGAAATTTGAGCTTGTCTCCAAACAGAAATTTATCAATGATTCAACATGCCGTGAAACATAGGCTGCGCCTTGTATAATGCTGCACCACGAAGTACAGGTGTCATGCAGAGCAAACGTGGTTATAGAAGTAATGCATTATTCGGCAAATGCCACAGTGTTGCGCACCAGTCTGGCAACACGACATTAAACGTAAAAAACATAAAAGACATTAAACGTAAACGTAAAAAATTTTAAGTATGCTCAGTTTTACGTTTACGTCGTTTGCCCTAACTATCTAATATAGCTGATGGGGGTAGGTGAGTGGGCCCCTCAGTGCATGGTATTTTCTGATGTAGGAAGGCTTGAGGAGTCTCGAGAGGATGCACAACAAGGCTTACAGCACGTGAAGAGAGCGTGAAGGTGAACACAAAGAAAGGAGTACACTTGGCCAGGACCAAAGGGCTATGGTTCGCTGTGGTGAAGGATACCAGTGGTGAAGGAGTTTCGCTATCTAGGATCGGTGTTTCAGCCCGATGGGGAAATCGGCTCAGACGTTAGTCGTAGAATCTTTGCAGGATGGCTAAAGTGGAGACAGGCCAGCGGAATGCTGTGTGACCGCCGGGTCCCAATTAGACGTAGCTTGGGGGTGGGTGACATTGCGGAGAAGATGAGGGAGAATAGATTGAGGTGGTATGGAAATGTGATACAAATGGGGAGGAGGAGTTTATTCGGTACAGTATGGGACAGCAGGTGGTTGGTGGAAACAGGAGTAAGGGGAAACTAAACCGGAGGGTATAGGTGGGAGTGGAGGATTAGAACCCACAGACCCGACCCCGCCATAGGCGGGATAAGGGTGTGATGAATTCAGGATATTGCTCATGTGTGGAAATGAGCCTAATTATTTCGTCTCTTGTCCATGTTTTTCTAGATCAGTGGTGGCGAACCTGTGACCCACCGTGCAATTTTAAGTGACCCAAACGTGAATCATATCGAGTTTATCGTCTCATAATGTGTGTGTGGGGGCGGGGGTGGACAGGGACCTGGTGGGCTAGATACCACAGACCCTACCCTGCCACAGGCGGGTTAAGGGTATTATGATGATGTTCTCTATTTGATACTTTAATAAACTAAGCTATTCATTATTAATAATAATTTTTCATAAATAAAATTAAATAGTGCTTGCACCTGACCCGTGGACAACTTTTTGGTTTTTTTTCGTGTTATTGTGACCCGTCTTCAAAAAAAGGTTTGCCACCACTGTCCTAGATTGTCCATGTTTTCAGCCATTGGTTAAAAAAGAACTTGCTGAAAACTTATCAAACCAAGCTTGATAAGTTGCAAGTTAAAAAATGGTGTCTACACGTGGTGACTTCCTGCAAGTTTTGCAAGTTTAAAAAATTCTGCAAGCTGACTTGCTTTGCTGTCTACACGCTACAGTGCACTTGCTAAAGTCGACTTGTGCAAGTTTTATTGCTAGTGTACACACAGCTTATAACAACGTGTTAAGAGTCATCTTCTGCATTCCCCTTGGAATACACCCATCTCCTATTTGTGTGAACTTCCAGTTACTTCCGTTTAACCAGTTTCTTGTTTTCCGTAACCTTCTTGAACTTACAGATGCTCTTTGCAATTCCCAGCACCCCTACAATTTCATTTCCCAGTCCTTCAAGTCCTCTTCGAATATTAGGCAAACCTGTAGATTTCAGTTTGTGTCTTTTCTTCCTGCCCGTGATCTTCGCCACTGTTTTTTTCCAGTGAAGTGTTATGCTTCATGGAATACCCTCGTTTATAGCCTTCGTTTCCGCGTTTCTGCATGTACCAATTTCAAATGTATTACAAACTCAATCATTTTAAGTGAGCTCTCCACTTGCATTTCCTAACCTCTGTATGACCTTTTTTGTTAGTCTCGCTTGATATTGTATTGGTGGTACTGTACGTTGAACATCTAATAACGTAATACAGTAGAATCTCGTTATATCGAACCTTAGGGGACCATGAAAAATAGTTCGATATATCCGAGATTCGATATATCCAAATCCGGAATTATATGTAAAGCTAAAATTTACATCGGGCAGGACCGGCGCTCAAGCTTCGATATAAGCGGGAATAAGCAAGATTTCGATATAAGCCAGTTCGATATACCGAAGTTCTACTGTAGTAATAATTCCTAACCCTTTCCCCGCCTATTTTAGGGTCGGGTAACCAACTTGCCATTCTAAATCGACACAAGGGTGATATATTGGACGATATTTTTTCCCAGCCAGCTGCCTACCACAGCTGCAATCCCCAGGCTTATGTATTATTGGTCCTGTGCTTCAACAGAAAGCTACTCCAAACCCTTTCCCCGCCTATGGCAGGGTCGGGGCAAAGCTGCAACCCATATGCTCATTTATGGTCGGTCTACCATTTGTTGGAGCACTCCACCGATGACATGGGCAAGCTCCTACACCTGGGAATTTGCCTCGTCTACTCGTTGCATAGTAGAGAGGGTACTTCTACGTGTAAATGCCATTGCATACATTCAGTGGCGTAGCCAAGGGGGGTTGGGGGTTAAACCCTCTCCCCTGGGCCTCGAATATAACGAAGCGGTATATACCCTATCGAGTCATATCCCCCCCTCAGAAAATCCTGGTTCATCCTATCGACAGTCATATCCCCCTTCAGAAAATCCTGGCTACGCCATTGGATACCTTACAAAATCTCTCTGTTTACTAGAGCGGTGAATTGCTTTGGACACACCAGTTGTCGACCGATCACTGAAGTTAAGCAACGCAACCGCAGTTAGTACCGACATGGGTGGTCGCTTGGGAAAGCTCGGTACTGCTAATACCCCAAAATCGTCGCATTAGTGTAGTGTCTGTGCAGTCTCTGCATATGAACTACACTGCGGACGGGGCTCTAATGACCTTGTGGTTTAAGGGCTCTAAAACATAAACAGCAACAACAACAATAACAACCGTCGGTTTTACTTCTCATCTGAAGGAAGGCGAGCTAGAGGCCTCTCCTCTGTGGCCTGAAAGAAGCCAAGCTGCCTCATCTAAGTATCGAACCTGGAAAGACTGATGCAGTAATCGAGCTCACTACTTCTTGTGCCACCGAGTCTACCTATAGAGAAACCGGTACCCATATAAGAGATCACGTGATTATCCTGTTGAATCAGCGTGTGGCCTATTCAAAATCCATTACCCAATTTTGTAGTGTACACTTCTGCTTGTTTTTTCCGTCAAGATAGTTGTCTACGTCTGGGCCTAACGCCACTTTGTGAATCGAAATTCACCGGTTCTGTGGTTCCTTATCCGAAAGAAGTCATAAGGATTTTTGGTCAGACCAGAAATAGAAACACTTGGAATATAAACAGGATACTAGCTATCACAGCAGTATAGGCCTACTACCTCGCCAAATTCGATTTAATCAACATTATTATTATGATCGTCATGAGTGGTTAGCGATCTGACTCTGTGTCCTGCCTTTCTTCGCTTTTAAAACGCTTCAGTACAAAATTGTTGTTCTACGGATTTGGCAACCGTCCACACACACACGCACAGCGTTGTCTACACCACGCAGTTGTCACCATTCTTTGCGTTACGAGGTCACCAAAACAAATCCCTCGACCCTCTCCAACCGCTTACTAAGTTATTAAGCAGTAAGCTTTAGGAGCAGAAAGGTTGCCCCTGTCAAGGATCCTGTGTTGTAAAATACTGAATATACGCAATTAAGATTTAGCTTATATTGGTGAATTTGACACCGTGCCTTCAGATTTACAACCATTAGCAAGAGTACCCACCTCGGTGGCACAGGAGGTAGCGTAGTCGATTACTGCATCAGCGGTTCTAAGTTCGTTACAGATCGAGGAGAGTTGGCTTCTTTCGTGCAAGAAAGAGGCCCTGAGTGCGCCTTCCGTCGGATGAGAAGTAAACCCGTTGTCCGATGTGGTGTACAATGTCAAGTGCGCGTACGTAATCCCAGGTATCTTGTCCCTCTAAATGGGAACAAGGGCGATGTATTGGGCAGTGTTTTTCCACATCCGGTTGCCGACCAAAACTGTAACCCCTATGCTTATTTAACGTCGGTCTACTGTTCGTTGGGGTACTCCACCGACGCCAGGAGGGGGCGAGCTCCTAAACTTGGAAATTGTTGCCTCATCATCTACTCGTTTGTTCGTTCGTGTTTTAGGGCCCTTCAACCACAAGGTCATTAGAGCCCCGTCCACTGCGTAGTTCTTATTCACAGACTGCACAGACACTACACTAATGCGACGATTTTTGGGTATTAACAGTACCCAGTTTTTCCAAGCGGCCACCCATGTCAGTACTAGCGGTGGTTGCGTTGCTTAACTTCAGTGATCAGACGAGAACTGGTGTGTTAGAGCAAGAGAGAAGTCCCAAGAGCTCATATTGGAAGTGAAGATCATTGTCCCGTTTGGTGTGTGACATGTCACCTGCACGTAAAGGAACTCCTTTCTACATGGAATATTTGTTTAGTTTGGGGGAAATGTGCCACCCTCGACCCTCCCAGACGTCGGTAACTAATCTGCTAAATAATAGTACTTCGTTACATTGTCAACCCTGATGGACTCTAATGAAATACCTTCACTTGGGATGAACTAAACCTGTCTGTTCCTGTCTTTGTTTTTAAGGTGTCCTGGCTTCCTTTTTAATTTGCATCTATAAATATTCCGTAAAAATTTTTCAAACTTTGACTGGTGCCAAGTGCATTTTTTTGTTGTTTAGAAAATTGCGGTGGACATATTTGTTTCCTACAACACCAACAAAAAAGACATAAATTATTAATCATGCATAGTAGATAAGAACAGAATTGGGCCACTTGACAGAATTAGCTTTAATTTGTTTTGACTGGATAAGAAGCCTTGGAAAGACAATTCTTGAAATAATTAAGATAACTATTCCCGAAAAATGTTCCAGTTGTTATCTTTTGTTTTCCTACAATGTTATAACTAAAATATTTCATATTTCTACTGTCTTCCTGTCACACTTGTGCCGTGCAGGATCGATTCTGGTCGAAGAGCGTCTGCATACCATAAAGTTCGACTACAACATTTGTGGATCCATGTTCGGTACTGAATAGGGCGACTGCATTACATTACACACCAGTTCTCGTCAAATCTCTGAAGTTAAGCAACATAAACCCAGCTAATACTGGATGGTTGACCTCTTGGGAAAACTGGGTACTGCTAATAACAAAATTGTCGTAACAGCGTAGTGTGTCTGCAGACTCGGCGTTAGAACTACGCAGTGGACGGGGCTGTAATGACCATTGGAGTGGAAGGGTCCTAAAACACCAACCAAACAAAAGCCAAAATCGGTACTGGATTGAGGTAGATTGGTTTCCTTCAAGCGAGACAGAGGTCCAATGCGGAAAGTAGTATCTGCGATGTCAAGGACGGACGAAGAACCCTTACTATATATACTACATGTAGTTCGGCAAATGTATCCATGTCTAGCAGCTCGCCCTCCGTTGGGGTCGGCGAACTATATTTCCCACTCGCAGAAATTAGACTGACATTTAAATAAGCATAGGGTTGTAGCATTATGTCGGTAAGCGGCAGGGGAAATATACCGTCCAACAGCTCGCCAATGTCGTACCAATTCCAATGGCACAATTTGGTTCCTGACCGTGCCCATTACGCTAATGAGTATCTTATTCAAAATGGTCTAATTGAAAACAAGCCTCACTATCACTAGCTCTTTTCCCGACTATGGCAGGTTGGGTGCCTATTTAGCGCATCTGGCTGCCTATTTATCGTCGGCCTACTGGTAATTTCTGCACTTCATCGAAGCCAGGGGTTAGCTCCTACACCGGAACATTTCACCTGATTACTCGTTGCATTGGAGAATGACATCCGGTACGCGGAAGGAGCATAGTTCCTAGGACGACAACTGTTAGAAGCCGTTGCTAGGAAGACAGTTCGCCGAGGACGTGCTATAGCGGGGGTTACACGCTCAGTCTGGCATCAGTTCAGTCCATGATCTTGATCAAGAATAGACTGATGCCAAACTGATGGATTGATGGATGACATTACACCATCAGTCTCCTCAAAAACCCTGATTGCGCAAAAGAAACGATCGATTGCAATAAGGAAAAAGCTTGTATTGCATTTATAATAGGTTTAGCAACAAGTAGTAAAAATCAACGTTGGACCAGGGGCGGATCCATATGGGGAGCAATGCAGCAATTACTCCACCTTCAATGCCCCAACTGGGGTGAAGCCATTTTTGACAAAGCAAGATACATGGATGAAGAAGATACCTTGCTAGTGAGATTTTTCATGCTAGACTCATAAGCCTAGATCTCCACCAGCACCCAGGCAAGACCTTTGCCTTTTTCACCTATTCCAGCCGCTGCACCCCAACACCCACCACCCCTGAACATTTTCCAATGTTGTGGTTCCACAACCCTCTCCTGCAGTGATCCAGCGCTGGACATGCCAGTATCACATGCCTGACGTCCTCCACTTGACGTCCTTTTTAAAGCCCGTTTCTTAAGTTTTGAAGCCCGCTAAATGTTGAGACCATAGGCTTCAGCCTACTGAGCATAGTGGTAAATCCAGCACTTAGTCCCAGAGATTGGGGAGGGGCTAAAATGCATGTGTCTCCATTGCTGTCCAAGCAATGACTGACACCAGACTGATGAAAGGCGCTCACACGATCAATCTGACGTCAGTCACGCACAGACTGACGAAAATTATCAAAAAATTTAAAAACCCGTCAATCCATTCCATCAGTCTGTAACAATACAATCAGTCTGGCGCCATTCTGACCACAGTAATGGACTGAACTGATGCCAGACTGAGCGTGTAACCCCCGCTTATGAGTTGACGTACCCGACCAATTGTGTGCCTACGAATTGTGTTACTACCAACACCCAGCACAGTACACACCACACGCCACTACGATCCAGTATTGACCCGGGAACAAGTGACGCAGTAGTCGAGCACCCCATCCAGGTCCGGCCTTGTAGGCGAGCAGTACGGGCAGCCGCCCGGGGCCTCCCACTCAATAGAGGCAATTCTAGCTTCTGTAGAATCTATCATAATTTGCAATGAGATGCTGACAGAACGTCAACTCTTGATACACTATGCTATTCCTTACCCGTTACGGTGGACGACTGGGCCGACCCAAATTGTACTTGCCCAGGACCTCTTCATAAGGCCGGCGCTGACCCCATCAATTTAAAATATAGTCCTTTGATCGACATTTCTTTGGTAAGGGCCAATGCCTCTCTCTCTTCCTTATTTGTCATTTGGGCCATCGACTCTTGGACACCAAAAAATGTGATTTTCAGTCGAATTCCGTATTCCATTGTTTTTGTTCACTCCAAATGTAGTCTTACCAAAATTTCATGCAACTTTTTCAAGTTATCGCGTATACGATTGTCACTGGATAAATAGTGGTTCTACTTTAGTGACTGTCACAATTCAACCGTAAATTCTAAAGAGTCGGATTAATAATAATAAAGTAATAACAACTCACTGAAATTGAAATCCCATCTTCGGACAGCCAAGTATTGTTAAAATTTTTTTGCTGTTTTAACAAAAAAAAAACAAAGTCAACGAAAATCCAATTTCGGTTGAAGGTGTGTGTGGTCTAGTCCACAAGAACCAAAAATTTACTGTCACTATTGCTTTGTGCTGAAGTGCTGAATGTTGGCTTTCAAGTGGCAACAATTATGCTATTAAAAAAATTAATTCAAATATAAGCATCCATAATAATCGAAAGTTCTTGATAGCGAGTCGGAAGTGCAGTTGCTATTCATTTTTTCGGCAACTGGAAACCGAAAAATCGAGGACGGGGAGGTGAAGTAGTAGTCGTTGTTCACTTTCCAGCAGTGTCGACTTTACTGTGACTTGTTTCCTCTTGCATTTAACATTTCAAAATCGGTTTCACTTGAATACGTCTCGTGACATAGGACATAGTAACCCCACCCCCGTCGATTGTATGAAGCTTTTTTGAAGGTGGAACAACACCCCATTTTCGGCTAGCAGTCATTGCCATTCCTTGATTCCCTTCAACTTACTACTTCCACCATATTCTCAAAAACTGGCATCTTTTCTCTTTCACTCCACGATTTAGAAATGGATGTATCTATACGTCAAATGACTGAATAAAAGTTTTGCCATCGCCCTCTTCTCCAACCCGCACCCCAAAACAAGATACAAAAAAAAGTTCAAACTTGTTTAATAACATTAACTTGGCAGCCAGACCGGTAAATGTGATCTGCAAAGGTGTACTGTAGTTTTTCGGCTGGGGTGAAGAACAGAGGTAGTTGATCCCTTTCTTCTCTTTTATGTGACTACATGCAGCGAGTATACAATGAAAGAGAGCATGAATTCGACTAGAAAAAGTCGACACCTACGGTGAACACCCACACCATCATCCTCACAATCGCCATTGTAGTTCCTTTTTTTTAAATGATAGGATCTGGCAAATCGAATAACAAAAAAAAAATAATAATTTCAGGGTTGAAAAACTACTCAATGGTTCCTCTCTAACGGATGTACATTTCTAATTGAAGAAGGTTGAGGTTTCATATTATAATTGCACTTGAAATTAAATGTTATGATTGAAAGAGTTCGGTGACATTTTGTTTACGAAAAAAAAATCAGTTTCTCCACACGGTATTCTGCGGAAGGGCATATGTCTGCTAAGCGTCCACTTTTCAATGCAGTCTGAACGCATGGATCCGAAGCAACGCCTGCTCTAGCACTTATGCCGCCCCGGACAAAAGGACAAATTACCGCCCCTTGAAGCAGCGCTCTTCGTGTGCTCTTTTCTCACCCTTACAGCCAAAATGGCGCCCCGGACAAATGTCCGGGTTACCCCACCCTTAGAGCGGACCATGCCCGAAGGCCTAGTGGCAGTGCAGGCCTTACGAAGTGGGAGGCCCTGGGCAAGTACAATTTGAGAAGCCAAATCGTCTACCGTTACGGTAAAGCATAGCATTGTTTATGAAGACGAAGTTCTGTTAGTGCAGTGAAACCTCTCTGGTACATCTGTGGGACCCAGCCAAAGTGTACCCATAAGAGAAGTATAGCATCTCCTAACCCTTTTCCCGTCTACGGCAGGGTCGGGTACTCATCTCGTCCCTCTGAATGGACACAAGGTTGATATATTGGACATCGTTTTTCCGCAGCCGGTTGCCGAACGAAGCTGCAACCCCTATGCTTCTACTGTACGTCGATCTACTGCTCGTTAGGGAATTTCACCTACACCAGGGGCCAGCCCGCTAAACACTGCGGCATCGAGGTGGGATGTACCCATTACAGAGGTGGTTTTCTGAAAATGGTGACAGATATTAAGAGAACCAATAGAGGGGTGTGCCCATTATAGAGGTGTACCGTTTAGATGAGTAGTAATCACAAAGCCTATGGGTGAAAAATCGGTGCCTGAAGAATTTATACCGATATGAGGGGTTACCCTATTCAGTGAGAGGCCCCGGAAAGGCTGCCCATACTGCCCAACCTGCCCAATGGTGTAGTTATCAGGTGAGGGGGGACAGTTGTCCCCGGGTGCAGCTGAACGGGGCGCCGTTTTCCCATGGTGAGTAGTCTGCCACATTTGTTTCGTTGGTGTTTTAGGGCCCTTGAACTGCAATGGTCAATAGAGCCCCGACAACTGCGTAGTTCTGTGCAGTCTGCACAGACACTACCCTGTTATGACGATTTTTGGTATCAGCAGTACTCAGTGTTTCCAGCCTAATACTAGCTGGGGTTGAGAGAACTGGTGTGTTTAACGCAATACAGCCGCTCTAATGTGATACGACTCCCCCCCCACACACGTGCATACAGGGGCCCGCTGTGGTTCTCGCCATGCCGGGCGTTAGTGAGCTTACTAAAGAAAAGTCAATAAAATGTTTCCTGGGAAGGCAACATTTCGGGGGGGGGGCGCTAAATGCATCGTTTGCGCCCAGGCGCTAGCTACCCTAGCTAAGCCACAGCTAGGGCCCCCTCTAGCATAGGGATCCCATATTAATTTGTGTTTGTCAAGTGACTTGCCATACACAAATACTACTACACAGTAAATACATTTATGTAATCGACCATTTACATACCGGTATTATTCCTGTGAGTGGTCCTCGTAGGGGCCCCAGCACACCGGTTTGCTCAGGGGCCCATAATGCTATTGTAGCAGGTCACATTTACCTGCCATCTTGAATTAATGTCATCACCTGCTGATGCTTTTTGAATTTACAGCATCAGCCAGTGTGACGTGATCTATTTCTATTTTTATTTGAATTTAAAAATATGAAAAGAAAAACTTTTAGAATTACCAGTGGTTATCGATAGAGGACAAAAGACAGTCTGGTTTTCCGTTTTTTGAGTGAGTGTTGTTGTTGTTTTTGGTGAAGTTTATTTTTCCTGCATTTGGTTGTTCGTTTTGTGTGGCTCGTCAATTAAAGTAGTTAGTTTACCATTGACACTAAAAAGGAGTCAGATGATTTTATCACAACAAATTTGAGTGGACACCACACTATTAAGACGGCTCATACTGTAATTGAAATCTGAGCTTCCGGCATCGTAGGCTGAATCGATCAGACCCGGGAGCGGCTGTATTGCTCTGGACATCTCAGTTCTCGTGTGATCACTGAAGTTAAGCAGTGCAACCCGCTTGGGAAAATTGGGTACCGCTAATACCTAAAAATCGTCACATCAGCATAGTGTCTGTGCAGGCTCTGATTTAGAACTACACAGTACACGGGGCTCTAATGGCCATTGTAGTTGAAGGGCCCTTTATAAGCACTTATAACCACCTTTATAAGCGCCTTATAAGCACCTTTCCCGTCAATAGCAGGGTGGGGGTGGGCTTTCTTTTGGTGGACCTAACCATCTTCTTCTCATTTATAATTTCTAACACATAATTAAATTAATAGACGGTAACATAGTTTTCTGTTATCCATCTGTAATTTATGAGGCTGTTAGCGTGGATCTATAGATTGGGAAATGAAAATTTTGATGAAATTCAAGATAGGAGTTTTTGATCTACAAAAATGGAGCCCCATTGAAATACATGAGAAAAAAAATGGTGGAACTGTATGGTGGCTGTCGAGAAACACATTTAATAAAGTAAATTCCTTGATGGCCACATCTGAAATGATTAAATGTTACAAAAAATCTTCACGGGTAAATTAATTTCATTCTCACATTAAAATTTCTTTTCCCATGGGTTAATTTGAAAACTTTTTCTCGCAGGTGATAGGACCTTTTTTAATGCAATAGAATAACTGGGAGTGAAGGAGACATCACAAAAGGTGGGAATGAAGTGGTTTCGGGATGTCATGAGAAAGGAGGAGGAAGTATGGGCATGTTATGAGAAGACAGGAGGTGGTGGTATGGGCATGTTATGAGAAGACAGGAGGTGGTGGTATGGTCATGTTATGAGAAGACAGGAAGTGGTTGTATGGGCATGTTATGAGAAGACAGGAGGTGGTGGTATAGGCATGTTATGAGAAGACAGGAGGTGGTGGTATGGGCATGTTTTGAGAACAGTGGTTAGGTCCATCGAGGGGGTGCTTTTCTGATTGATTTGTTGGTGTTTTGGGCCCTTCAATTACAACGGTCATTAGAGCAACGTCCACTGCATGGTTCTAATGTACTGTAGAGTCTGCACAGACACTATCATGTTACGACGATTTTTGGGCACTAGTGGTACCCAGTGTTCCCAAACTGCTACCCATGTTAGTACTAGCTGCAGTTGCGTTGGTTAACTTCAGTGATCAGACGAGAACTAGTGTGTCCAACGCAATACGGGCGCTCCCTCGAGTGGTTGCAGGTTTTTGGAAGCATCGTGGACAGAGAAAGGCTATAGCAGACCAACCTGAGGACGGGTTGCAAGACAGAAAATGGTAACGTGTAAGGTGGTTGGGGACATGGTGGGGAGATAGGAGAGAATAGCAACCATATCTAACACTCCAACCCTGCTGTTTGGGGGGAGCAGGTGACGACGATGATGATGAGTGCAATAAAATAATTCAGTTAGCTTCCGTACTCTAAGGGTTCCCGTTTTCAATTTCCAGTCCCAGTTGTTCCGTATGTAGGCGTGATAGACAATAATTCGTTTTTTAAATTGAGCTGATATGCAGTTGGAGATAAAAACGCATGTCTAATCCGAACTATACAGTACCTTGACATGAGAATTGGTGAGAAAGAATGAAAAACAAAAATTATCGTTTTGATGAAAAGTTAGTTAAACTGAATAAAAGAATGAACACGTTTGACTTGTTTACTTTTACACTGTTGTCGTAGGTAGTAATCATTGTTCCGCTCCAATTTCAATTCCTTGAAATCGGTAGTTTTCTAATGCTACTACAGCATTTTGCTGATATTCTTACCGGGACAAGGTCCTATGCTTGACGACGTTAAAGGAAGGTCGGCAAAGGTGGTTGGGGGCTTCCTTGGAGCAAACGTTGCATCCCACGATCACATTTTATTTTTTTAAGGTGTGTGGCCCGCGAAGTGGATTCCTTCATCACGCAACTACTCCAGGACGTTAAAAAGTCTTGAGAGGTTCAGTGAAGAAATAATATTAGTCATCATCATGCCCTTAACCCTTCCTGTGGCACGGCCGGGCCTACGGATTCTAGCCCTTCACTGGAGTCCTATTTCCAGTGGACTCCAGTGTTCCCAAGCGGCCACCCATGTTAGTACTAGCTGGGGCTGCGTTGCTTAACTTCAGAGATCAGACAAGAACTAGTATGTCAAACGCAATTTGCCGTTTCCAATAAAGTTCCTGACATGTCCATGTTATGCTGGCGCAGACGTTTGTGGAACCTTTTGTAGGAAAAACATTTTGCATTTTCATAAGGCACGGGGCCTCAGTAAATGCAGGGCCGGGCTCCAGCGAACACACTTAACCCACCTTGCACCGGTCCTGCCAAAAGGGCCCCAATAGAACTTAAGCAGAAGATTTACAGAACGGTTATATGGCTAGCCATGCAATGGGATAGAACCATAGAAAGAGAATACAAGTGGCAGAAATGTGAATGCTCCAGTACATGTCGTGGTCATTACAGCCCCATCCACTGCATAGTTCTAACATTGGCAGGGCTGGCCAATTCTTCCGTCTGATTTGTAGGGTCCTTGGGGACAGCACAAAGGCGGTAAAAGAAACGGCATATATTTCAATGGAATAGCCTTCCAGAGGATAAAGTGTAGGGCTTCCTCAAAGGAAATCCCAATTGCTAGTATTGTAGGGGCACTAGTATTATAGCTTAAGGTTTTAGGAGTTTTATGGTATTATATATAGAAATGAGAGTTGATCTCTCCATTGCCATATTGGTCGAATAAGGTTGCTTGCAGTGTAGTGAATTAGAATTAGAATACAGCCTCCACAGACACTATGCTGCTTTGACAATTTTTGTGTATTAGCAGTGCCATCTTAACACATGGGCCCACTGGGCATTTCCCTGGGCACCGCATGCTAATCTGTGTATGTCAAGTGACCAGTTACATATTTGGGTGAATGGTTGTTATAGCGCCCCAGCACACTGCTTTGCCCAGGGGCCCACACTGATGTCAAAACTGTTGTCCAGTGACTCCCCACTTAAAAACGAGTAAACCCCCCCTGGGGGTGGGGAGCACAGAGAAGATGAGAGAATACAAACTAAGGTGGTATGGGCATGTGATGGAAAGAGGAGAGGAGAGGAGGGCCTAATCCTGAAAGTTATGGGGATAAAGGTTTGATGAATATGATGATAATTTCATAGCTACAGCAATTTTTCCATAAGAAGATTTTCATATTCAGCTCACAATATAACCCGCTACAACAGTTTAAGTTGGTTTGTATCAGTGCCCACTACAGCACTACGTTTACACACATCAGTGCCTGCTTAAAGTGTACTAAGATAACAACTGAATATTCCCTGGAAGCCTAATACGGGTAAATGGAATTTAGGATCAGGGGTTCTCTCTCTTTTTATTAAAGTGCCTTTCCTGCTTTGGGACTCACGCATAGCTCTACCTTCGCAGCACTATGTTTATCTTGGATAAGCCAGTAAATCCATAAATTTGCCAATGTCTACCAGGGCAGAATTTTCAGTCAACGGTTCACCAATCAACACGTTCATTTGCCCTGTTGAGCTATCGAATTCAAGCTGTTACCTTTTCAAATGGGTGTAAGACGTGTCGGTTTTATAAATAACAGCGATTGTAGTTGACTGAAACCCTAAATATTATTCATGGAATTCAATTCATTGGTCTTCTTCTTGCCATTTCATTTCATAAAGTCATTTTTCTCGAATAAAAATAGTGTTTTGTAGATCGAAGATAATTTGACGTCAGCCATTAAAAAGTTGGCATGAAATTGCATGATGGGAAAAATTTGAAAAGGAGGCCTACAGTATTCAAAAATTACTTACGGAAGACTTGATTCTAAATGCAGTAGTCAACGCACTTTGAAAAGGTTTCACAATTTTAAATTTCTTACACGATTTTGAGCAATTTTGTCTGAGGAAAAAAATGGATCATTTATGCCATAGGCGTATTCGAAATTTGATTCATACACTGTAGGAGAGAGGGGCATATTTTAATATTGGCGTGTAACTATTCCAGTTCTAACCCTCCCCACCCATACTCCATGCAAATTTACTAATCATTGATATTGAGAGTGTGCGTCAGATATACCGGTATTCCTGAACTGATTTTTGCGTTTAAAATTATATTACTATTCAGAAAGAACCAACTTAATGTTTATCAGAATTCAAAAAAGTTTACACCATGTCAATAAAATTCACTATTTTAAAACATACTCATTACTCGTTTACTGTATTGATATTAAATGCTCGATAGATACACTCAGAATTTTAGTAATGTTTGGGCGTATTTCATACTGATTCCTTCCAGTCGTGCTTCTCTCATGAGTTCATGGTTTTAGGTTTGATTGTGATCAAGGAAGGTGGTATGATAGCTTCATTCAGGTGAGAAAGCATTTCTTTGTACTTGAAGTTGTGTGACGTGTATGGTTGCTCTTTGATAACTGTATGATAACTTTACCTTCCTCTAGAACAGGGATTCCCAACCCTATGCCCGCGGACCACTCTGTGCCCCCACTATTTGGCGGCGACAAAAATTCTTTTTTTATACTCACTAAAAACTTAAATGAAAATCATTTTTCGGTTAAGCATATTTGCGAATCATTATTTTCAAACATGAATTTAATAAATGCAAGATAGAGATCTCGACTTTAGCGTTATTGTTTAATTATTTATTACCCTTATCCAATTATAAATATCCTTATAAAAAATAAATGGCACCTGCCGCCCTACTTAAATTTCAGAATGTGCTCCAAGGTACAAAAAAGGTTGGGAACCCTTGCTCTGGAACACTCTCTTAACTTCGCCTTCCTCTAGAACATTGCCTTGGCTTTACCTTCCTCTAGAACAGTGTTTCTCAGCCTTTACTTACCAACGTCATGGGAGCGGCGAGTTGCGTTGAACACACCAGTTCTCATCTGATCACTGAAGTTAAGCAACGCAAGCCCAGTTAGTACTGACATGGGTGGTCGCTCGGGAAAGCTGGGTACTGCTAATTCCCAATAATCGTCGCATTAGTGTAGTGTCTGTGCACTCTATGCAGTAGAACTATGCAGTGATGGGTCTCTAATGACCTTGTAGTTGACGGGACCTTAAACACCAACAAACAACAACAACCACCAACGTCATTTCTAGGAGCTCATGAAGATATCACGTCACACTTTGAAGGAAAATCCTCATTCGTGAATCCACTGACACTGGCTTGATTGAATTGACAACATGTTACCGCTATGATCAGAAAGAATGTCCATGAAAGTTTACTGTTCCTAGCGGGGGGAATCCAATAAATACAACCATTTTCCAATGGCACAATTATGGGAATATCGTGGCGCACAGGTTGAAAAACACTGCTCTAAAACATTGTCTTTGAACTTTGCTTTTCTCTAGACTAGAACATCCTCCTTTTAAATTTTGGTGGCCTTCGGTTGATCTCTCCTGATTATATTAGAAACAAAATGATGCATGGATGATCAAGATTAAAGATATGAGTCCTGTAGTCCTGGGACCAACTATGTCGCAGTTGACTTAATTAGGAAAGGGAGATGTCATACGTTTCACCAGTGGTTCATGCCAGTGCCGTAACGGGGGTATGAAGCGCCTGTGGCAAGCGTCTAACTTGCGCCTCCCCATAACCCAATAATGACAAAAGACTTAAAAATGTTGCGCTCCAAACCCAGTTGAACCCGTAGCGGGCGCCTCCCTTCGCCACGCCCTCGTTACGGCACTGGTTCACGCTCTCGGGAGACCGATGGTCAGTAGGAGTCAGAGTGTAAGAGTGTCTGTCTTGCGTCTCCCCAGCTGTAAAGATATATCTGCTGGGTCCCTGACTAATGACTAATAACAGGTGACTTACGACAAGCGCGACTGGATGCTAGACCATGATCAGTGGCGTCGCTAGCGTTGGAGTCACCCGGTGCGGTGGCACCATTGTGTCACCCCCTCTCCCGGAAAAAAAGCCTCTTCTTCTGCTTTGGTGTTACCCCATTTCTCATGGTGCGAATAGTGTCACCCGGTGCGGCCGCACTCTCTGCACCCCCTAGTGGCGCCACTGACCATGATAACATCGTCCATCCTTATCACATCTAGAGCGGGGAAGAAATGGCCTCTCTCTTAACCTTTACCATGAAGGACAGTGAGGGACAGGGTCCATACAAAATATTGTCTCTAAACTTTTCCCTTTCCTGGAAAGCCTTTCGCAATGGGCCCTTGTTGTTCAATACTCAATAGGCTGTCAATAAATAATGTGAGATAATAATATATTTTTTACAGAAATAAGCTCATATTCGCCTCCAGTTAGCTTTAGAAGTTTTTATGACAAAGGCTCTTATAGCTCTGTTGGTCCTTTACCAGCAGCAATCAGTTATGCCTTATGCATAAACACTGACCAGAGTGGTCAAGACCTTAACAGCAATAGTTAACCTGTGCTTTGAAGCAATCTTAATCTTTCCTCTGTTATCAGCGGTGTGGTTTTTATGGATACTCTGCGATATTCACGGAAGTCGAAAAATACCGTGACAGGTCACTCGAAACATCCCAAATGGTAAACAGTCTGAGGCACTTAGTCATCACCCTGAACTCTGTTGGTTGCATATTTTCTCCTTGTAATCATTCACCCAAAGCAAGACTGAGGTGATGATGATGCCCTACAAGGCTCCATTTGATTATATCAAAGCTTTTCAAACTGTTGGCTACTTCTATGTTAACTCGACGTTTGACAAGCAGTACCTAGTTAATTAATGGCCATGTCTGATACATATGGGTCATGGGTGTAACATAACATACAATCTTTCGGGTTTAGGGGGCTGGACATGTATGGATAATGACACACATACGTAGTTTTTACGCCCAGAAGACGCTTAGTGCAGTGTAACGCTTTCTAGTTTTGTCATATTTCAAAAGTGGCTGTGCTAATTACTCATAATTCTCATGGTAGCTAAATCACTTTAAATGATAATTTTGCAACCCTAGGGTTGTATACAATTCCGTAAAGTACAAGGTGTCCTTCGACCCCTCGTTCTTTCAGGTCAACCTCAGTGCCTGTTTCTAACAGGCGTTGTATTGAAGTGTTGCGAATTGTAATTAAAAAGGTTGCGAACGTCAATAGTACTGTATATCATATTACGTTTAAGTATATAAATTTTCTGAACACAAATGACAGTTGTTCTTTGAAATGAACAACAAAAACCGAAGAAAATACATTAGATGGTGAACTATCCTGCTTAATGTGGCGGAAGGTCAGGCCGGATAAAGCAAATTCGGATAGGCTGCAGTTCTATAAATATAGGGTGACCATTTTATCTGTGAGCCAATCCGGGACGTTCCCCCATCAAAGCAAAGCCACTCCTAACCCTTTTCCCGCCTATGGCAGGGTTGGGTACCCATCTTGTCCGGTCGCCGACCAAAGCTCCAACCCCCCCATTCTTATTTATCGTAGGTCTAATGTTGGTAGGGGCACTCCACCAAGCTCCTACACCTGGGAATTTTGCTTCATCTACCTGTTGCATAGTAGAGAGAGTTGTTTTACGTGCAAATGCCATTGTACACTGCACGGGACCTCGGTTTTAATTCTCATCCGGAGGAAGGCGCACTCGGGGCATCTCTCGCCCGATAGAAACCAACCCACCTCAGTCTAGCATCGAACCTTGAACTATTGACGTGGTTACCGAGCGTGCTACCTACTGCGCCACCGAGGCGGCCATGCAGAATGAAAGTAGGCCTTCCTAAAATTGTTTAAACTTTTCGCATATAGGAAGTCAGCATTGTCGAAGGCCCTATGCTATTTATCGTCTTTCTACTGTTCTTTGGGACATTCCACCGAAGCCAGGGGGCGAACTCCTATACTTGGAAATTTTGTTTCCTTTCCCCGTTCCATAATAGAGAGGGTTCTTTCACGTCCAGATGCCATCGTACACCAAACGGGACCTCGGTTTTACTTCTAATCCGAAAGAAGGCGCACTCAGGGCTTGTCTCTCGCCCGAAAAAACCCAACCCACCTCGGTGCAGCATCGAGCCAAAAACTACTGACGCAATTACCACAGCGTCACCGAGGGAAGTTTTTGCATAGGGTTAGGTTACAAATTATATAATTTCATTGGCGTTTGTGTGCCTCGAAATGTGTCGTTGTTAGTGTGCCACCAAATTTTTAAATTATAAGTGTACCGTGACGAAAAAAGGGTTGAGAATCACAGCTGCAGACGATATGGAATCCAGATTAATTAGAATCAAAATCCAATTTTATTAGACTTAGTTTGTCACCATTGTTGTTACCACCATTCCATTAATAACGTATAAAAATATATGAAACTAGAACGTTCAGACGAATATTTTAATATGTAAATATAGTCGATGTGTTGTTGAAAATGAGTCATGGCATAGTCTGTGTTCTCACCCACACAGTTTGAGTCCACAAAATTTTGCCTACTTTGAAGAATTCGACTGAGAATTTCCTACATTTGGAGCCATCAAGCATGACCCTTATTGTAGTTGATGGAAGCATAGATGTAACTTTGTTATTGATTAACTGTCAGCAAACTATCAAATGTGACAGTCATGTATTCATTGTATGATCATAAATTTTGGATTTGACGTGACCCATTCTGGATCGAAGAAAACTTGTAACAAGTCTAACAGTAAATACGGAGAACATCCATCTATTTTAATATTTGACTTTCATATCATCATAATGCGAGAGTAGTCCAGAAAGTAAATTCCGTTTACAAATAATTCCACTGCTGTTCATGCATGTTATCAGAAGTTGTTGAATAAGTGACCCTGGGTGCTTACTTGCCACTGGCCATCTTTGGGTGGATCAGAATAAAACCCTTGGATAACTTGGTATTGGACATTCCTGGGATCAGAATAAAGGCCCTGAATAGCTTAGGATCTGAATAAACGCCTGGAGTGCTAAAAATATAGAAATATTTCAGCGTAGAACAAATTAAATACTAGCAGATGATCACTTCCAGTGGCGGATCCAGGGGCGGATCAGGACGGGGAGCACTACAAAAAAAGTGCGCCCCAAATATGTTTCTATGTATTAGATAGCAATGCAAAATCGCCGCTTCATCAGTTGCGCCCCATTGAGGGAGCAATTGCTGCATTACTCAACCCCCCCTCCCCCCGATCACTTATAAGAAAATCTTCCATCACAGGATATACCGGGTGGCGCAGTAATTAACTACCCATGAATTTGCTCGGTCATAACTCAGGTCATGACCGTACAAATTTCTCCTTGGGACTATTTACATTTGATGAGTGATGGTCGAGTCATAGAGCAAAATATATTTTGCATGAAATCTGGTCTATGAGAATGCCATACATTCCTATTGAGTAACTTTTTGAAACTTGTGACAATTGGAAATGTTTTGTCAGATTAGTTACGTTGGACTTGGCTCTTTTTAATTATTTTATTAGTAATGAAATATTATTAATTAATCATCATGCCTCTATCCCGCCTGTGGCAGGGTTGGGTCTGCGGGTTCTAGTCCTCCACTTCCGTCAATCTCCCATCAGGTCCCCGTCCACCCCTTACACTACCATATCCTTACAGACAACCTGCTCCCACGTCTGCTCTGGTCTCCCCCTGCCCCAGTCTTCTCCTTACGTGTCCATATTACCTCAACCTGCTCTCCCTCATTCTTTTCACGATATCCTCCACCCCAAGCTATCTCTAATATACTCGTTCCAAATTCCCATCAGCTCTCTTAACCCCACTCATGTACTGCAGCATTCGCATCTCGGCTACTTGCATTCTATTTACGTGGCTCTTCCCAACACCTCCTAAAATACAAGGCCCCACAAGCTCTTCGTGACGTCATCATGAAGAGGCAATAGGCAGGCATAAGGTTGAGCTATTACAGCATGTCTAAGCATGAGTTATTAGCTATTACAGCATGTTTAAAATTGCAAATATTTCAAAAATACTGTATTCTGATTTTTCATAATTTCAGCACATAATTTTTATAGTATTGGGATGAGGTAACAAAAGCAGGGTCAGCACTTAGCCCATATCCATTCACTTTGGTAATGGATGAGCTACTAACGGGAATAGCGAAATGGGCCCCTCAGTGCATGGTAGTTGCTGATGATGTGGGTAGGTTTGAGGAGTTGAAAGAGGATGCAGAGAAGGGCCTACGTTAAAGCAGCAATGGAACGAGGGGGCCTAGAGGTGAACATGAAGAAGAGAGAGTACCTAGCTTTCAATTGGAGTGGCTAGGGGCATGGGGGTGAGATTCGTTGTGGGGGTGAGGTACTACCATTGGTGCAAGGTTTTATTATTTAGAATCTGCTTTCCAGAGCAATGGGAATATAGACTCCAACAAAGTTCTCGTCTGATCACTGAAGTTAAGCAATGACTAGCTAGTACTAACATGGGTGTCTACTTGGGAAAACTGGGTACTGCTAATACCCAAAACTCGTCGCATTAGTGTAGTGTCTGTGGTCTCTGCATTAGAACTAAGCAGTGGATGGGGCTCTAATGACCTTGTAGTTGAATGGCCCTAAAACACCAACCAATAAACAGCAAACAGGATGGCTGAAGTGGAGACAGGCAAGTGAGTTCCTGTGTGACCACCAGGCCCCAATGAAGATAAAGGGCAAAGTTTACAGAACTGTCGTTAGGCCCGCTATGCTGTATGGCTCAGTGTTGGGCTGCTTGGAAGAACCATGAAAGGCAAATGCAAGTGGCTGAGATGCAAATGCTACACTACATGAATGGGACGTCCCAAGCTGACAGAATTGGTTGAGGTGGTATGAGCATGTGATGAGGAACTTATTAAGTTCATTATGGGACTGCAGGTGATTGTAGCCCCAGGAGTAGAGGAAAACCAATGCAGACATTGGAGCAAGTGGTGCAAAGGAAATGGATGCATGCAGGGTGGAGGGGGACATGGTGGGGATAGGTGGGAGTAGAGGATTAGAACCTGCAGACTAGACCCTGCCTCAGGTGGGTTAAGGGTGAGATTATGATGACTGTAGGTTGAATATATATTCAATATAATACTATTTACACATACCATAGAATCTTTCGATGGTAAAAATTTCTTCTAGGAATTAAATTAATCCTCTTTTTTTCTTAATTCATCATCACTTGGAAATTTAAACACGTGGGCTTTACTGTATTTTCTTTGTTATACCGTAATTATTCTAATAAACGGCGCCCTCCAATAACGCGCATCTTTCAGCTAAAAAAAATAATAAACGGCGCGCCGTTTATTTCGAAACTGTCTGGAAGTGATCATGCAAGTTAACTTCAATTTTTTTAATGAATAACCCTTTAATGCTACACAGGGGTACTGGTATCATCATCATCATCACACCCTTATCCAGCCTGTGGCAGGGTTGAGTCCGTGGGTCCATTGAACATGCTATGACTGGGAACACCCCAGCCAGGCATATGGTACCCGCAGGAATATTGGCTGGTTGTCTGTGGGGGGATGCCGGGCTACCCCACTGTTCCAACACCACACTTTACAACCAAAATATAAATTTTGGCAGGTAAATTAATGCTTTGTCAGTTTTAATATTGCATGGTGTCTGACCTATTGCACAATAATTATAATGCAATAAGGAATCAGGCTCATGCCAGAACAGAGGTACTGGTGTACCCCAGGGCTTTTCTTCCTCCTCTCTGTTCTGTGAGTGACCCTCGCGCAATGCAATTCACAGTATTTTCACATGATAGGTTGAACTTCCTAATAAGTCACAGATGAGTGGTTAATTGCTTTTCTTTATTCGAATAAGGATGGATGGGGTACTCCTGTACCCCTGTTTAGTAACTGTGTAAAGTTTAAATGGCCATACGAAGTGCAGGAAATGCCATATGCAGTGCATAGAGGAAAACATTCATTTGCTTTAACCACCACATTAAAATTGTTCAAATTGTGTATAATGATATTTTTCTGTTTCTGAGCATTGCAATCACACTATCCACTATATGGCATAAACATCAGTGCAAAAATTTTCTGGCAAGTGCTCTCCAGATAGTTTTTCATATACTACTTGCATACATTTTCGCTACTCATGTAAATACTTGCAGAAGTTACCATCGGTAGTACTTGCGCAAGTTGTTTGCTCATGTAAACTAAGCTTTAGTGCAGATATTGTTGAAAGAAAAGTTTCAAAGAGAAAGTATTCTTTAGCATTTCAATTTTTGGGAATTTCTGCAGCTGAGAATGATGGTAATTGACCTGTGGCTAAACCGCTACAGTTATCGAAATCTAGGTTAAGGATTTAAATTTTAAATGAACCATTGATTATTTTTCTCAATTTCATTTTGCCGATAAATTCAGATTCGAGAGTGGCGTCAGCAAAAATAAAAATTAATGAAATCAACTTGTCCGGCTGAAAAGTTTCCATTTATAAATTGAAAAAAATAATAAACGGCGCGACAAAAAAAATGCTTTGAAAAAATAAACGGCGCGACAAAAAGAATGCTTTGAAAAAATAAACGGCGCGACAAAAAAAATGCTTTGAAAAAATAAACGGCGCGCCGTTTATTAGAATAATTACGGTATTTATTCTTCTTGACATCCCACTCAAATACCGTAGCATTCGCATCGTGGCTACTTGCATTCCGTTTTTGTGGCTCTTCCCCGTTCGTTTCTTTTGTTTGGTGTTTTAGGACCGATCCACTTCATCGTTCAAATGCAGTGACTGCACAGACACTACACTAATTCGACGATTTTTGGGTATTAGCGGTACTCAGTTTTCCTAAGCAGCCACCCATGTCAGTCCTAGCTGGGGTTTCGTTGCTTAACTTTAGTGACCAGACGACATCTGGTGTGTCCAACGTAATTTCCCGCTCCCAGCTCTTCCTCACTGTTCAGCACTGCTCCATGTAGAATAGGTTGCCTAACCACTGCCCAGTAAAACTTGCCCTTCAACTTTATTGGGATCTTCTTATCACATAGGAAATGCGTTCCTGATGTCATGATGAAATTTCATGGCACTCACACGCCAACTCGTTGAAAATATAGGGGTCCAAGATAAAGAGAGTTAAAACTTAGTAACTTTTGGAATAGCCAGTCAGAACCTACTTCCTGGATACCCCTCGAATGTTAATTAATATTTTTAATTTCTCGTGAGATTTGGTTAGCTGTCATCGAAATAGTTTGTTTGTATTCAACATAGAAATGCAAACACACAGGATGTTACAACCGTGAATTGATTAGCCAGATGCGCTATCAAGTATCGAAAGGGTCGAATGCATTTGCTCGAAAGCAAAATTGTTTGAAACCAATGTGAACTACCTATTTTTAGTTGGGTGGTTGGTTGACTTAACTGATACATACTGTATTTTATTTTATTTCCGTTTTGTTTTGTTGGTGCATTAGGGCCCTTCAACTGCAATGGTCATTAGAGCCTCGTCCATTTGTTTTGTTTTGTTGTTGCTTTAGGGCCCATCAACTACAAAGGTCATTAGGGCCCAAGAGCCTCGTCCACTGCGTAGTTCTAATGCACAGTCTGCACCGACACTACACTGTTTTCACAATTTGGTTATTAGCAGTACCCAGTGTTCCCACGCGGTCGCCCATGTTAATATTATCTGGGGTAGCGTTTCTGAACTTCAGTGGTAAGACGAGAACTGGTATGTCCAACGTAATACATTCACTCTTCCTCCCATTTCCGTCTACAGTGGGTTAGAGTAACGTCGATGGACTAACTATTCGGCGGCATTTGATTTTAATATCCCTACTACTTTATCATTTAATGTCGACCTATTACCGCTTTTATAGCTTAGCGTTTCGGAACTTTCATTTTGGGTTCGTTGGAGTTGAAGGGCCCTTAAGCTACAAGGTCATTAGAGCCCAATCAACTGTATAGTTCTAATGCAGAGACTGCGCAGACACCATACTAATGAGACGACTTTTGGGTATTAGCAGTACTTAGTTTTCCCAAGCGGCCACCCATGCCAGTACTAGCTGGGATTACGTCGCTTAACTTCAGTGATAAGACGAGAACTGGTGTATTCAACGCAATGAACCGTTCCCCAGAGAAAATTCGTTAATTTGAATACCCAAACACGAAGTTTTCCTGGGCAAGGAATGTTTTTGTCTTTTTACGTTTTTCGATCCCAAAGGAATGGCAAGTAAAGGCCCATATTCATATGGGCGTAGTGCGCCAGTGGGCGTAGAGCGGCTGTATTGCATTGGACACACCAGTTCTAGTCTGATTACTGAATTAGCACTGGCGTGGGTAGCCGCCTGACACCACTGGGTACTGCTAATACCCAAATTATGATAACAGCGTAGTGTCGGTGCAGACTGTGCATTAGAACTACGCAGTGGACGGGGCTCTAATGACCATTGCAGTTGAAGGGCCCTAATGCACCATCAAAACAAAGCCGGTAGGTGTGGTGTTACACCTAGTACTATCTCCGGTCAAAACATTCGTTGTACATAGAACAGGGCCCGAACTTCACTTTCTATTTAGCATAAGGTGCACTTATGTTTTTTCTCTCTCTCTGCCTTGGTAGGCAGATGGATCGCTTTCTGCCCCAGTTTTGATGAGAGTAGGTAAAACACCTACCATCTAGTTAAGAGACCATTAATCGTGTTGCCTTACGAATTGGCGACATCAGATCTGAAATTACCTTACATGCTGCCAACTATTACTTACGGACTAATTCCCTCTGAGTGGACAGGTAGTTCTGATGTCTGTGGGTTCTTCACCTGCCAATTTAGTAAATTATTTCTTAAATTGCTGTGACATTTAGCAGATGTGAAGGTCAAAGTATTTGTGTTAGAAATGCAATTAGCAATTGTTTACACGTTGAATAAAAATTAAATGCAGTTCGTGTTACCTATTAGCTTTGACTTGAAAGAGCGTTAATTTCGCATGTTGTTATTGGGGGGGAGGAGAAATGCGTGTACACACTTAGTATCAGACTCCCGTCGCCGGCTGCAAACTAAAACATCTACTATCCTCTTCTGGGCTCTACTCCGGAACGTTGTGCTCTCAAACCTTCAACAGATATTACCGTGAACTAGAGATGCTTCTCGGTTCAGCTCACTTGTTTTTTCCCAACAGTCTATGCTCTACATAACCAGAGGACCATGTGCCAGGTGTTCTTCTCCTCGGCATAGTGGGACAATGGTGGCGGGGACCAGGTGACCTAGCTCAGACTTCAGCGTCCCATCTGCCATAGGAAAATAACGTGTGATGAGCGTCGTCGTCCACCCCTGGGCAGCAGAGGCATTCTGCCGAGTCCACTCTTATCACCTTGTGCAAGTAAGAGCAAAAGTGCTTGTGCCCTGTCAGGAATTGTTACATTGCGGCCTCACGTCTGCGATGAGTCTCTCTCTCTCCCACCGTGTTCTCTCTCTCTCCCGTGCTCTCTTTCTCTCTCGTTCTCTTTCTCGCTCTTTCACTCTTTCGCGTTCTCTCTCTCTCTTTCTGCTTCCACATAGGCACAGGACTAAGAATCTATTTGTAGTGGGTAGTGCCGGCGCGAGCTTTTACGGGGCCGGGTCCAAAAAAAATTTGCAGGGCCTTTTGTAGGAAAACAATTTTACATTTTCATAAGGAGCGCGGGCGGGGCCGGGTTCCAGAGAAAGAGCTGAACTCACCTCGCGCCGGCCCTCGTAGTGGGTGATCACTGCCTATTGTCTGCCTCAGGGCTTCAGTGTTTATTTGTATCACTTCTTGAGTTTATGGATGGAGTTTCGATGCTGGCCAGGGTCGAGGATTGTTATTCCGTACTCTACCTTGTCGTAAACAGCAAAAAGTTTAGAAATGATTTAGCAAATAGAGATCGATGTTAAATAAACCATACTTTGGGGGAAGGGGAAGATGTCAAACGCTTCAACCTTGGGGAAACACTTGAGAAACAGATGCCTGAGAGAAGGCCAGGTTACATAAAGGAAGTGCAAGGCTGAGATCAGTGTCCTAAAGTAGTTCAGAAAACTTCAAATGGTAAAAATGGAGACATTGCTGATTTCCGGTATACAGCGTGTTTCAGGAAAAAGAAGGAGGACAAGAAGTGACAAGAGAATTCATTAGTAAACAAGATCATATGTTGGGTGACAGCTTGGGTAGCTTTGGAGTTATTTAACCGCCTTCAAATCTGGTTACGCCTTAAAGGTGGATTAAATTAGCATTTAATTGAGGGCATACATTCAGTACAAGATTGTCTAGTCTCTTAAGTCAAGCTCTAAATAATTCACGCACCAAGACCCCCTCCTCCTACTTCACCTTTCAAATGTTACATATAGTGGGGATATCGAGTGGCATTTACCCCTTTTGGGGTGTGGTACAAGTTGTAGAAGTATCACTTCTGTTTTATCAATTGTTTTTGCTTGAAACACCAATCGCCTCTACACAGTACATTCCTTTTGAAAGTATTAATAATGGAGGTCGTGTGGTCACCTTCGCGAATTACTGTACAATTAACGTCAATTCCAATTGCGTCATTTGTCGAAGTTCATTCCTCACGTCTCACAGTGGGGCAGGAGACCACAAAACCTGGCAAAAATTCGAAAAATGAAAGTGTCCAACAGATAAGCAGTCGAGTTGCGTTGGACACACCAGTTCCCGTGAGATCACTGAAGTAAAGCAACGCAAGCCCACGTTAGTACCAACATAGGTGGTTATTAAAGAACGTTGGGTGCGGCAAGTTTCCCATTTCCGCATCCCCCACACCTTCCTTCCACACAGCCTCCTAAGGGTTCAGACTATTATGGCTGCTTGGCTTCCTCCCTAACCCATTATTGTGTGTATGTAAGAACGATATACTGGTAAGATAAAAGCTGGGGTTGTACAGGATCCTGGATACTCTCCTGCACCATGCCTTAGCAGATTTACTGGTGTCTGCACTGGTTTTGTGCAACATAACAAGCCACATTTGAACCTTTATTTTACAGTTACGATTACATGTTCTGATTGCAGTTATTTTCAGTCCTAAAAGTGTCGTAAATTCCATTTCTAGCTTCAAAAATCGGAAATTTTCCCTAGGCCTATGTAGCCATCATCTTCAGGTATGTAGCTACAGTATATTAAACTTTTGGAAAATTAATATTTCAGTGCATGGAATTTATATAACTAGGCTTCAAAGAAGGGTGTGGATTTTCACACCTGTATTTGGAAATACATCTAGTTCAGGGGCGGATCCAGGATTTTCGTCGGGGGGGGGGGTTGAGCCATAGGCAGCGATTGGAAACGCAATTTTCATCTGTCCGGGTCAATGTCGACCCAAAATTTAGGGGGGGGGGGGTGCAACCCCCCCCCCCCCCCTTGGATCCGCGCCTGTAGTTAATAATGTTTCCAGTGAGATAGTGCATGAATTCTTCTTTTTCGTTGTAATATTCATTCCAAATTATATTTCAGTTGAGTTTTTCTGCTCCTTTTTTGTTCCTTTTCCAAATGTAGAAGGTTATCTAAGAACAACTTACCCCTTATCTTGCAAAACCAGGCCTTGCATTTTCTGGATTTTCTGTGTACTTCACTAGATTCCTGCTTTTTGGCGTACAGCCATGGAGAGCTTTTTTATTCCATTGTGTAGGTTTGTTTATACAGTATAAATCACAACTAAATTAGGTAGTGTGCTCGATTTACTGTGGCAGGGGTTCCAGGTTTGATACTGGAACGAGGTGGGTTGGCTGCTTTTGGATGAGCGAATAGCCCCAATTGATTAAATCACTTGTTAGTGTTATACGTCCCTTCAACAACAATGGTCATTAGAACCCTATCGACTGCTAGTTCTAATGCCACTGTGGTCCCGTGCGGTGTATTATGACCTTGGCACGGAAAGAGTAGCACTCTCTACTATGCAACAGGCAGATAAGGTCAACTTTCCGGAAGTAGGCGCTCGCCCTTGGAGTTGGTGGAGTGCCCAACGAATGATAGACTGATGATAAATAAGCACTGGGGTTGCAATTTTTTTCCTGCAGCAGGCTTCAAAACAATACTGTGCAATATAGCACCCTTGTGCACATTCAGAAGGACAAGATGGGTACTCAGGCCCCTGCCATAGGCGGGAATAGGGTTAGGAATTGCTTTCTTAAGTCTACCAACTGCCCTTCAAAGAAATGTGCAACCTAGAACATTCGGCGAATAATATTTGTATTATTGCCAAGTTTCGGCTCTGCTGCCCCACTGTGCGTCTGTCCTCCCCTTTACCCAGCCAGGGACACACTTCCAGCTAGAGGTCTATTGCACCCCATCAGCAGCAGTCACATGAAAAGATGAATGCTGTGAGATATACGCCTTTGGTTCAGTGTGTCCCACCCTAATTCCTTATCCATGTCAGACATACTTTCCCTGCATGAAAACCTGTGGAGTACAATTCTTGCTGCCCTCCTTTGGATCCCTTGAATTTCCCATGATAAGTCCTGCCTAAAGGGAGACCAAGTTGGACTAAAATACTCTGAAATTGGTAGCACCATTGAAATATTAACAATTTCCCTTACCTCCATTGTGCTGTCCCCGAGAACTCTACTAATCAGACGGAGGACCATCGTTGGACTGCAGGTGGTCGGGAGCACCAGGGGAGAAAGGAAGACCAAAGCGGACTTGGGAAGAGGTGGTACAAAAGGACATAGTTGTGTGCGGGGTGGATGGGAGCCTGGTTGGAGATAAGCGGGGGTGGAGGATTGGAACCCGCAGACCCGACCCAGCCACGGGCTGGAGAAGGGTGTGATGATGATGATTTTTCACAGTACAGTACTGTACATATAGCCTAATCAACTTACGACCGGTCTGTCGGAACCAATTCTGGTCGTAAGTCGACGACTACTGTATAAGAAAATACTTTTTCCCTTACTAACGATCCGTCGAACACGTAGTCAGTGTACGTCCTTGCGTGCATTCGTTTTCGCAGCAAGAAAACTCCCACTTTTATCTGCAGCCGGCTGCGTAATACACCGTCCAACAGACGGTCATCACTTGGGAACACTGGGTACTGCTGATACCCAAAATCTTCATAGCAGCGTAGTGCCTGTGCAGAATCTGCATTAGAACCATGCAGTGGAAGGGCCCTACTTGTAGTTGAAGGGCCCTAAAATACCAACAAAATAAAACGAGAACTGGTGTGCCCCATACAATACAGCCGCTCTAATAGGTTGGTGTCACGTTACCCTTGACACCGTGATCACGTAGGTCTATACCACATAACGAGGTACTACAATCAATTTTGAAATATCATTGTACGTCCTTTTACTGTTTTTGTCGTCTTCTTGAGTCGTAGTTGGACCACTGACCTTTCCGCCTTTAGTTTATTACACGTATTAGTAATTTGATGTCAACAAAATAAATGTCAGTCAAAAAAATTTGCTACTCCTAGGCGAAATCTAAGCTCTTCATTATAGAAATGAATTGTTCGGTGCATGGTGATGAATGAGAAGTGATAATTTTGTGTAAATATCTTGTCAATTTGTTGAAGTCATGCAGGACGAAATTCCACGGTGAATGATCAGAAACTGGTAAGAGTGTTGACAAATCAATTTTACCGAGGTGGTAGACAACTGATTCGTGAAATGAGTTAAGTAATAAATCAATCGATATCATGGCAACACGAGAACGTTTGGCGAAATGTTATCCGGGACATTAGACTTGCTCACTCAGGACGACGGAATTGAGGACAATAACACCTACAACAGGGGTGTCAATAACGTCGATTGCAACCTATCAAGCGTGCTTGGCTCCTGAATCCATAGCTACAGAATCAATCCTGACTGAGGTCAATGCCTGCTTTCTAGCTGAAAGGAAGTCCCGAATGCGCCTTCCGTTGGATAGGAAGTAAACTGATGTATGTACCGGTGTCACCTCCGAATCGAGCATTTTTAAATACACACAAGGGGAGCGGCTCATTGCGTTGGACACACCATTTCTCCTTGTTTTGTTGGTATTCTAGGACTCTTCAGCTACAAGGGTCATTAGAATCTCGTCCACTGCATAGTTCTAATGCAGATTCTGCATAGGCACTACGCTGTTATGATGATTTTGGTACCAGCAGTCCCCATTGTTCCTAAGTGGTAACCCATGCTAGTATTGGTTGGGGCTGCGTTGCTTAACTTCCGTGATCAGATAATAACTGGTGTGTACAACGCAATACGCCCCTCCCTCAGCAGTTCTCGTCAGATCTTTGAATTTTAGCAACGCAAACCCCAGCGAGTACTAAATTGAGTGGCTGCTTGAGAAAACTGGGTAATGCTAATACCAAATAATCGTCGCATTAGTCTAGTGTCTGTGCAGTCTCTGCAGTGGATGGGGCTCTAATAACCTTGTAGTTGAAGGGCCCTAAAACACCGACAAAAACACACACACAAGTCCATCAGTCACCCATGAGCCACCCGTACGACAATATTTTACTCACCCAGCTGCCAATCTAATGCGGCAACCTCTTGTGTGCAGGGGTTTGCAGCCTTAGGGCAAATTTCCTCCGTGGACGATGGAGGGCGAACTCCTACACGTGTAAATGTTGCGTGTAAATGTACTAAAGGTTCTTTGAGGTGCATCATAGATGATATAGAACATTGCACGAGCGCTACACACACACACACAAAAGAAAGGGTGCCGAGGGCCTCTCTGTCGCTAAAAATGTTCAGGTTTGAACCCGGAATTGCGAACTGGGGTCCTGTCTCTCGCCCAAAATGGCGACGGCGGTCTGGTTCCTAAAAAGTCCTGACTTGGCAACCGGAGAAGAAAATGAACCCGCCAGGTGAACAGGAAGTTCGCCTTTTGGAAATAAACCTGTGGTTTCTTGTGGCGTGCACTATGTTCCCTGGACATCTTTAGCCCATTCTACGTGGAATGTGTAACACAGGTCTGCGATGAAAAAATTGTCTTCAAAACAATTATTGTTTTTCACAGTTTTATGCATGCTGATTACTGGAGAAATAATTAAAATATTCTATCACGTATAGTTCAATGAAAAATTCAATTTTCAGAAATTTAGTATATTATCACCTAGCAAATATTATTTGCGTGAAGCTATTAATGTTAAGGTGCTGTTATAGCTAAGCAGTAGCTGCTATAGCAGTGTGCTAAGAGTAACTGCTAAGCTACTATTAGTGCACAAAAGTGGGTAAATGCAGCTGAGAACTATTATAAAAGTTAAAATGGCGCCCACAAAATTACAACGTGTAACTGCTCTTCAAATGTAAGGCAAACATAAGGAATGGGTCAATCAGTTTCTGTTGAAACGTGATTATGCTCTTAAAATAATACAATCTGTAAGTGAAAGTATTCATCATCATCTCATCCTTATCCTGCCTGTGGCAGGGTTAGGTCTGTGGGTTCTTATCCTCAACTCTACCCCACATCTCAATCTCCCGTTGTACCACCTGTCCCACTTCCATTTTGGTCTTCCCCTACTCCTGGTGCCTCCAATCAACCCAGTCCCATAATGGGATGAATAAAATCCTCCTCCCCTCCTCATCACATGTAATAATGTAATCAATTCAGATTATGTTGGCTCCTGACTTTCCACTGATGTAGCACAGCATTCACATCGCAGCCACTGGCATTCTCCTTTCATAGTCATTTTTGACTGACCAGCACTCTGAGCCATACTACATAGCTGGCCTAATGACAGTTCTGTAAACTTTGCTTTCAAATTTTATTAGGACCTGGCGGTTGCACAGGACTCCACTTTAGCCATCCATACGTGGAAATACTATAGAAACTAAATTTATTTTGACGAATCTTTAAACGAATTGTTATTTCTGGGATGTGTATCCATGTAGGATGCAGAGTTTGAATCTGGGACTGTCCCAGAAAATCAGGGACGAATGGTCACCCTACATACTGCATAGTGGTGTACATACTGCCCTGCATAACAGTGAAGATAAGGCACATTTAATGTGTTCTTCAGTTGACGCTATTTTTAAATTACCCATAATCCACAGCAACTTGGAAGAAAGTAGAAAAAATTCGACTTGAAGGTGTGGCTAAAAGTAGCTGTTATAGCAGTTCAACTCTTATAAGAGTAGGGGTATTCCACATAATAGTTACTATTATAACAGCAACTTTTATAGCAGCTACTGCAGCGATTCTCAACCACTGTGCCACGAGATTCACAGGAGTGTGCCGCAAGGTCGGGTACCCATCTTGTCCCTCTGACTGGACACAAGGGCGATATATTGGGCAGTGTTTTCCCACAGCCGGTTGCCAACCAAAGCTGCAACTCCTATGCTATTTATCGTCTTTCTACTGTTCGTTGGGACATTCCACCGAAGACAGGGGGCGAGCTCCTGCACCTGGAAATTTTGGTCCTCTACCCGTTCCATAATAGAGAGGGTTCTTCCACGTGCAGATGCCATCGTACACCACACAGGACCTCGGTTTTACTTCTCACCTGAAAGCAGGTGCACTCAGGGCTTCTCTCTCGCCCGAAAAAAGCCAACCCACCTCGGTCCAGTATTGAACCAAATACTACTGACATAGTTACTGAGTGCCACCGAGGCAAGTTTTTGCATAGGGTTAGGTTACAACTTATATATTTTCTTTGGCGTTTGTGTGCCCCAAAATGTGTCGTTGTTAGTGTGCCGCCAAATTTTGAAATTAGTAAAAGTGTACCGTGGCGAAAAAAAAAGGTTGAGAATCGCTGAGCTACTGCTTAGTGGAACAATATGCAATCAAATAGTATGCTATTATTTACAGTGGACTATTGTCTAAATGTCCCTTGGACAGAATAGTTTGGCCCTTTAAATAGGTGGCTGAAGGATGATAGGGTTGTTGGCCATTCATTAAGGAATGGGGCAGTGGCAGATCCAGCAGCAGATCAAGGGGGAATACTTCAAAAAAAGTGCACCCCAAATACAGCATTTTTAAATATGCAGAATCCCTTACTATAAATGTAGCTAGCAATTACAATAGGTCATCTCCTGCCCCTTACACAATGTCCTATCTTCAGTGGTTTAGCCAACTACAGATTTGATTGCAAATGCTGGACTTGCAGTATAGAAATGTGGATAGCAATGTAAAATGAGTTGTGCCGCATTGAGGCGCTGAGGGGTAGCAATCCCTGCATTGCTCCTCCATTGTCACTGTTTAGGCAGCTGGTTTTGGGCAGATCAGACAAGCACTATTGCTCTCGTTGGTGGAGGTTGTACATAAGGATATGGTAGTGTGTGGGGTGGATGGGGACCTGGTGGGAGATAGTTGGGACTGGAGGGACCCAGCCACAGGCAGGGAAAGGGTATGATAATGAATGGATGTGTGAGGTATGGTCATGTAATGTGAAGAGGAAAGAGGAAGTGTGAGGGAGAGCCAATACGAACTTGGGATTAGTTTGGAGGTAGGCAGTAGTGGTAAGCTAGACCCAATGACAGATCCAGGGGTGGATCAGGAGGAAGCACTTCAAATAAGTGCACTCCAAATATTTTTAAATATTCAGAATCCCTTGTTATAAATCTAGCTAGCAATTACAATAGGTGCTCTACTGCCCCTCAGACAGTGTCCTTTCTTCACTGGTTTAGCCAACTGTGGATTGCACTGCAACTGTCGCTGCTGCTGCAACTGCTGCTGTGCAATGGGGATTGCAGTGTGAAAATGTCTCATCAGATGGAAAGGTGAATCATGCATAAGTTGAAATATGTTCCCCATTGAGGTACTGAAGGTGGAGAAATCGATGCATTGCTCCCTCTCCTGGATCTGCCACCGTCTGGAACCCACTGACCCACCCCTGCCACAGGCGGGATAAGGATATGATGATGAACCATAAGAGATTACTGTTGTGTGGGACAGCAAATGCATGAAACAGGTGTCTCCGAATGTTCGACACAATGGATTTTTGGGTTGATAGCGAATTGAAAGGCTAGATGTACAAAAGTTTGGCTGCCTATGGTTGAAAGATTAGAATAGAAAAATAGGTAAAGATCATCTATGGGACGTCATGCATCAAGAAATATGATAGCTTCAGAAATTTGCAGCTTTTTGCCTGCAATTTGCTGTTTGAGAGAAAACCTTACGTGATAGAATAAAATAAATTTCGTTTTTGGAATCAGCACACCTAATAATATAAAAATCAGTTATCAAAAGTAAAACAATTTTTAAAAAGTATTTTTTTGCAGACCTGTGTAATCAGTAAATTTCTGAGATGTAGGAGCTCGTCCCCTCTCGTCGGTGGATGGAATGTGCCCTAAGGAATCGAAATAGACTGATAAGGTGTTGCAGTGCTTGATTACCAGTCGGCTGGGAAAAATGCCGTCTTCATATGTCTAAGTAGGACACAACTGGGCACTTGACCAAGCCATGGTAAGGAAATGGTTATTGATTATGAAATTGTACATGTGTTTCTAGTTCCAACGGGTTAAATGGGTACCCGATAGTGTTGTGGGAAATGGGCTTGAAACGCTGATAACGTCTCATAGTTAGGTCTCTGGTTAGAGGACAGTCTTATGGGCACTTCTGCTGAAAACTAGCGTCACTTTACCAAAGGCTTGGATCGTCACCTTCGCACTTATATGTTTGACTAGTGTCTCCTCTAAGTCAGACCTACCACGTCAGAAAGTGCAAAAAAGTATTTTGTCGGAAAGAAAGTTTGTAATCATAAACATTTCAACCAGGAAACGGAAGCGAAAGGGCTTCCTTCCGCTTCCTCCTGTGTGACTCATTGGTAAAACCTGTCAGCTCTAATATTCCAAGGGCAATACGTCCTTAGTTCTGTTTGAACTTCCTGCCGACTTCACATATCATAATCAATGAAACCAATGAAACACCAGTTTTCTCCGCCTCGGGCCGGACAGAAAAAAGCCAGTGGAAAAGCCGTAAAAAGGGCCCCAACGACTGTTCAAAAAGAGGAATGAGGGACGAATTTGAAAACAAATACTGTAGTTTTATAATCACAAAGGAAACGGCCCGTCGAAGAAAGTCTGGTATTCTTTTTATTTTTTGGAGTCAATCCGCCCTTTGTTTCTCTCCGAAAACTAAGGGACCTCAGACTGGGAGTGCTGTTGTGTAGGTTTCGGCAGTTTCCCGTGTTGGCAAATCCTTCTCCCGCCTATGGCAGGGTCGGATGCGCATCAGCTATTCACACACATCGGCTATCTGAGGGACGGTATTTTTCACACCTGGATGCCATCCGAGTGCTGTAGCTCCTTTTCCTTCGACAACGCCACCAGCGAGCTCCTACACCTGACAAGAGTCTATTCATGCAGGAGACATCGCACACACTTTCTGGGACCAAGGCTTTACTTCCCAACCGATGGAAGTCACTCTTCCCAGTCCAGGATCAATCGTCGAACAGCTGAAGCAGTAGTCTAACGCGCGACCTAATGATCTATCTGAAATGCAGGTTGATTTCTTGTATCAGTCTCAGTGGCTCAGTGATTATGGTAAGACCACTGTTGCTGGATCGATTCTGGCCGACACGGATGCCCAGCTTCTTTTGGGAAGTTAAACCCCTGTGTGGTGCATTCGTTGTCTCACGTTAAACACCTATAGGAGCTCGCTCCCTGTCGTCGGGGAAGGAATCCCCTCTACTATGCAATGGACAGCAAAACAACTCCTAACCCTTTTCCCGTCTATGGCAGGGTTGGGTACCCATTTTGTCACTCTCAATGGACACAAGGGTAATATATTAGACAGCAGGGGCGGATCCAGGATTTTCGTCAGGGGGGGGTTGCAGGGAGGGAGCCATAGGCAGCGACTGGAAACGCAATTTTCATTTGTCAGTGTCAATGTCGACCCAAAATTTAGGGGGGGGGGGGTTGCAACCCCAAAAACCCCTCCTTGGACCCGCGCCTGGGACAGTGTTTTTCCGCAGCCGGTTGATGACCTAAGCTGTAACCTCTATGCTTATTTATTGTCGGCCTTATTTATTCGTTGGGGAATTCCGCCGACGCCACGGGGCGAACTCCTACACCTGGAAGTTTTGCCTCATCTACCCGTTGCATAGCAGAGAGGATTCTGTTACGTGGAAATGCCATCCTACACCACACAGGACCTCGATTTTTTTCTTCATGTCAGAAGGAAGGCGCACTCGGGGCAACTCCGTCACTCGAAAGAAGCTACTTCACCTAGGTCCAGCATCGAACCTCGAACCACTGACGCAGTTACCGAGCGTGCTACCCACTGCGCCACCGAGGCGGGTTTTCTACTATGCAACGGGTAGATGAGGCAAAATTCTCAGGGGTGGGGTTGGTGTAGTACCCTACTGAACAGGAGACCGACAATAAATAATGTCAGGGGTTGCAGCTTTGCTGCCGGCTGCGGAACAATACCGCCCAATATATCATCACTCGTGTGTACATTAATAGGAAGAAAAGTGGTTAACCGGTAGGGTTAGAAATTACTATTTAGTCTATTCGTGGACGTGGATAGTAGATTTTGGAATGAGACTGGGTAGAGGTAAAAATATAGCAGTCGCAGGGGTGAAAGGGACCATATGGGAAATAAAAGGAACCATCAGCAATTACAGACCGTCCCTCTTGTAGGTGGGATAAGCTTATAATGATGGTGATAAATTACTACTGCCGTATACGGCATCAACACAATTTCAATTACTTAATTATCCGTTATATGCTATCCGTTAGATGGCAGCCATCTTTAATTAAAATAGCAAATTTTAATTATTAAAACCCTACTATATATTTAGACGGCAATTTACTAGTGTGTATATACATAGATATATGCTTCTAACCTGTATTACAGCCGCAATAATCAAGACCTATATGATCCTACAGTTTATTGTGCAAATTACAGTCACTTGCAAAAAAAAGAGGACGAGTTAAAGCAACTCTGCTTTAGCATTTCTTTGTGTGACATACACAAAATGGATGACCGTTGTGACGTGGGTTGAGGAAAAGTACTCCAATATTCAAAAATAGGCAGATGATAAATAAGGAAAGGGATTTCCCCATTAGGTGGGAGCGGCGAGTTGCGTTGTACACACCAGTTCTCGTCTGATCACTGAAGTTAAGCAACGCAAGCCCAGTTAGTACTGTCATGGGTGGTCGCTCGGGAAAGCTGGGTGCTGCTAATACCCAATAATCGTCGCATTAGTGTAGTGTCTGTGCAGTGTATGCATTAGAACTATGCAGTGGACGGGTCTCTAATGACCTTGTAGTTGTAGAGGTGTGTTGCCAGGCATTGTTTCGTGTTCACAAAAATATTTGTAGAAAAAAAAATCCGTTTTGAAAGTTTGATAAAAATCTTAATAGGCATTGCTATTTGAAGTTCTTTGTTTTATTTTTAGACATCTCCAAAAAATTTGTTTTTACGCAAAAAAGAGGGAATTTCATTGTTTTGATGTGTTTATCTCAATTTTGAAAACTTTTTTTTTGTGTAAAACACAATTTATAATCGTAACACAGCTCGAATTCGTAGCATACGCACTGTGTATATTCAGTCATTGACCTACGTGTCTCAACACTGCATTTATTTATTTGCTTAATCATATTCACATATATACACACTCACACCCTGAGCAAGTTGTTTCCTATCACCCCTTGCTGTTTGTAACGTTCAAGTTAATGACCATTCGCGAGCAAAATAAACATAATTCTCAGCTTTCTTTCATTCTTGTTAAACATCTGCACTTTAACACGATGGGGCTAGTTTTGGTTTATTTTCGTTTATCTCTGTTTTGAACTGCATTTAATAACCCCTCTCCGTATGGTCCTACTTATCCATATACTCAGACAAAAAAACAACTCCTAATCCCTTTACCCGCCGTTTGCAGGGTCGGGTACCCATTTTGGCCGTCTGAATGGACTCAGGAGTGATATGTTGGATGGTAATTTTCCGCAGCCGGTTGCCGAACTAAGCTGCAACCCCACTGATTATTTATCTTCGATCTGTTGTTCGTTGCGGGTGATCTCCTACAACTGGGAATTTTGCCTCATCTACCCATTCCATTGGAGAGAGGGTTCGTTTACGTGCAAATGTCATCGTACACTACATGCGACCATTGTTTTACTTCTTATCCGAAGTAAGGCACACTCGGGACGTTTCTCTTGCCCAAACGAAGCATAGCTCTGTTACCTATCCTCTGTACAATGTACTTTAATAAAGAAGAATAATAATAACCCTCTCGATTTAGTATCGAACCTGGACTCACTGACTCAGCAAACCGAGCATGCTACCTCCTGCACCAATGTGACGTTATCGACATACTGAGAAAAAGTCACAAATTTTTTTGTTTATATTCATTGTTATGAAAACTACTAACCCCATTTTGCCACCTATGGCAGGGTCAGGGAACAATCTGGATACGAGTTTTTACGCACCCAACTGCCGTAATAAGGCTGCTTATTTATCATAGATCTAATTTTCTTCATTGGGTAGTTCTTCTTTACCGACGTCAGGGAGCGAGCTATTCCACATGGAAGTTTTGCTGGCATACGTGTTGCAAGTTACACTTTATACCTGAAAGTGATATCGTACACTCCGCACGGACGACGACCTAAGTTCCCATCCGACGGAAGGCACACAGGAAGTCTCTCTCTCCGGCCTCAAAGAAGCCAACCCCTCCTCGATCCAGTGTCGAACCTGAAACTGCTGAGGCAGTAGCCGACCACTCTACCTCTGCTCCACCTAGTCCTGTATTCCAGTGGTTCTCAATCCGTGGTCCGTGCGGAGCGGCTTATTGCGTTGGACACACCAGTTCTCGTCTGATCACTGAAGTTAAGTAACACAAACCCAGGTAGTACTGATATACATGGCCGCTTGGGAAAACTGGGTATCGCTGATATCCAAAAATCGCCGCATTAGGCAAGGGGCAAAATGAGGCCGCAGGGTGACGCAGCGTAACGCAGCCCTGCGAAATTCTGCTAGCAGGCAATCACCACACATTGAATCGCAGTTGTTCAACATACTGGTTTGCAATTTGCGTCAACTAAAATGGCTTTCAACGTAACAGTGATTGCCTGCTAGCAGAATTTCGCAGGGGTGCGTCACACTGCGTCACCCTGCGGCCTCATTTTGCGCCTTGCCTTAGTGTAGTGTCTATGCAGTATCTGCATTAGAACTACGCAGTGGACGGGGCTCTAATGATATTGTAGTTGAAGGGCCCTAATACACCGAAAAACAACAAAAACAAATCGGTCAGAGATTTGAACTAATCTAGTGTGACGCTGATCCTGTTTCGCAACATGCGTTTTTAGCTGGATACTGGGATAATCCAGTCTGAATTATGTCATCGAGATGTAGGCCTTGAAATGTGTTAATAGATCTACAGGCGCCGTAATGTAAGAAACAACAGAAATCGAATGTTGAAATTTGTCCAGGAGCTCAAGTGGAGATTTTGGTTTAGTTTACTAGGAAATATTTTATTTATTCAAACCCCCACCCTCCACGAAATTGTTGACTTTTTTTAGGTTTTAACAGCTCAATCGGTGTCGATGTTTTTACGACAAAAAACTTACCTGAATCTCATTACTCCGATGTTGTTTTACTACTAGTTCTTCTGCAAGAAGCAATTTCAGTGCTCAGTGAATGTATAATTCAGTTTACTTCCGTTTGTTTATTAATGGTAGCCCTCCCCCCGTTTTTGGTGGTTCTTAACCGTGACTAGTACAATAGGATAGGCGTTAAAATAAAACGAGAATTATCAGCATCATTTAACTGGAATTTCTTCTCTGGATTAAGCCGTAGAAGGATCCATAAATGGATATATGTTTAGATTTGTCATTAGCTTATGTCATAAAGATGCTTACTTAGCAATGATAAGCATGGGACAGTAAACATAATTATATAAATGATCAAAAAAACATCTGCTGCAATTTATAAACACCATATTGTTGATTGGGAAAAGAAAAGGGGTGTACACCGGAAATGTAATATATACCGGAAGTTTGAGGAAGTAGCAAAAAATGCCTTTCTAAATCACTTGTTGCTTGTATTCGATTATGGCAGCAAGTCAAGCTCTAATGATGATAATAATGCAGTACTGCACAAATGCTCCTGCCACAATTTGAGAGCGGCAAATTGCGTTGGACACACCAGTTCTTGTCTGATCACTGAAGTTAAACAACGCAACCCCAGTTAGTACTGACATGGGTGGCCGCTTGGGAAAACTGGGTGCCGCTAGTATCCAAAAATCGTCACATTAGCATAGTGTCACGCGCGGATCCAGGATGGCGTTTTGGGGGTTGCAACCCCCCCTATGCACATATAAACTTATTCGCATAATATATGCGAGCTTTAGCTCAACCCCCCCCCCCCCTGGCGAAAATCCTGGATCCGCCACTGATAGTATCTGTGCAGTCTCTGCATCAGAACACACTGTGGATGGGGCTCTAATGACCTTGTAGTTAACGGGCCCTAAAACCAACAACAAACAAGCTATAATTTGAAACAAATTGCGTTGTAGTTCTGCTAGAGCACCATATCTTGTACCACTTCACCTTAACCCTTCTACCCATGACCTCTGTGATTCCCAATCATTTCATTAACTCTTCTTTCTGTTGATGGCAGAGTATGATATCTATTTATTTCATTGGACACAAAAGTCAACTATTTTTTGATAGGTGAAGTGTATTTGTGCACTGTGTCGGGATCCCGACTGCGGGTTCTAGCTCTTCACTCACGCCTATCTCCCACTAGGTCCATGTCCACTCCTCACACGACCATATCCTCCATACACCTGATCCCATATCTACTTTGGTCTTCCCCTGCCAATACCTGCATCTTAAGGCGCGTTTTGGTGATTGACCTGGTCAATTGTGGTTTGACCACAATCTCATGTTTGGTCTGACCAAAAGAACGGACCAAAGGGGATCGCAAAAACACTTTGGTCAGACATTTTCAGACCCATGACAAGGAATTCATAAATCTTAAGAAAATGAATTCCCTTAACTTAAAACCAAATCCACTACTATAAAAAAAAAACAATTCCCTAAAATAAAAAAAAAATGAACCCACTAAACTAAAAAATACGAATTCACTAAAATGAAAACAAAACTCACTAAACTAAACTAATTCACGAACTAAAAAACTTAAAAGAAATAAATTTGATAAACTTAAAATAATAAATTTGATAAACTTAAAAAAATGAATTTTCTAAACTAAAAAATTACTAAATTAATACAAAAAACAGATTTGTATAATTTAAACTAATTATCAGTACCTTCCATCATCTGCTACAACTGGTTGGAGCATGCGCCATTTTTATTTTTGTTTGACCAAATGCACAGACCATGCTTTTATTTTGGTCATGTTGGTCATCCTTTGGTCTGACCAAAGTTGACCAAAGCAACAGACTAAACCAGCGTGTGCACTGCCAAAATGCATTGTTTCTGAAACACTGTGACCAAAAGTGACTTGGTCAATCGCCAAAACGCACCTATTGGAATCTATTGCTCTATGTCTTGTAGGCCCTTTTGTTCATCCTCTTTGGACTTCTCAAGCCTTCCCACATCATCAGCAAATGCCATGCCCTGAGGTCCCATTCCCCTATCTCATCAGCAGTTCATCCAACCCTTGATGCACCCAACTTGCACATTGAAGCCTGAAGTATTTCCCCATGCCTGCACTATCCTAATATGGCCTTCATTAACCCCCTTGTGTATGAAAACGTTCCATACTACCTGTCTTTGCTGCTCTATGCTTCTCTAGATCTAGGAAGCTACTTGATTTTGATTACTACATAGTTGGAGTGAGGGTCAAGAGGGTTGTTACCCATAAGCACCTTGGAATTATTTTAAATAGTCAAGGTACCTGGAAGGATCATATTAGTATATTGGTTGGGTGGGCTGGCCAATTCCTCCACCTGATTAGTAGGGTCCTTGGGGACAGCACAAAGGAGTTAAAAGAAACACCATATATTTAAATTTGCAACCAATTTTGGAGTATGTTAGTCCAATTTGGTTTCCCTTCAGGCAGGATTTATCTTGGGAGATTGAAAGGATCCAAAGGAGGGCAGCAAGGATTGTAATCCACAGGTTTTCTTGCAGGGATAAGGTGTCTGACATGATTACGGAATTACGGTGGGACACACTGCACCATATATCTCATAGCATTAGTCTTTTTATCAGACTGCTGCTGAGGATTAAAATGGACCTCTCGTTGGAAGCGTGTCCCTGGCTGAGTATAAGGGAAGAAAGGACCATTCATATAAATTAAAGGAAATTAGGGCCCAGACAGACTCGTACTACTGGTCTTTCTTACCAAGGACCATTTGGTAATGGAATAGCCTTGGAGAGTAAAAAGTGGAGGGCTTCCTCAAAGAGAAGCCCGTCATTGCTAGTACTGTAGGGGGCCGCAAGAATTATAGCTAAGGGCAGTGGTCTCAAGTGCACTTTATTGGAGGGCCATATTTACAACAGTGAAACTTTCTGCGGGCCGCATGCACTATGACCTAAGTTATGTTTAAACTACTTACCGGTATATATAATAAGTGCTGTCACGCGCGGATCCAGGATGGGGTTTTTGGGGTTGCATAATATATGCAAACTTTAGCTCAACCCCCCCTTGTAACGGCTCCACCCCCCCCTGGTACCGCCCCCCCCCCCCCCCCCCGGCTAAAATCCTGGATCCGCCACTGAGGGCTGTGTGCATTTTTAAAACAAATGAAATACATACAGTCAGGGTCCGTTCAAGCACTTACGTCGCCCTGGACAAAAAGACAAGTTGCTGCCCCTTAAGACTATAATAGAAGTTCAAGCATCAGCTTTTCTCACACAGCCAAAATGGCACCCCAGATTAATGCCCGGGTTACACCCCCCTAGAGCCGGCCCTGACAGTAACGTTTTATATAGAAGTTAATTGAACAACACGTTAACCTATACGTTTACTGTCATTTTTCCAATGTGCCTATAATTCTCAAAATTCTCTGCGGGCCGCAAGAAAGAGCATCGTGGGCCGCGTATTTGAGTTGCCTGGCTTAGGGTTTTATGGTATCATAGGTAGGAATGAGAGCTGGTCTCTCCACTGCCATATTGGCCAAAAAAAGGCTGCTTACAGTGTAGTGAATTGGAATTAGAGTTTACGTCACCTTATTTCCTTGTCCTTCCCAATTGAAAGCTATATATTCTGTCCTCTCAATGATGCTCACCTTCAGCCCCCTTTTCTGTCACTGCTCTAATGCCGTTTAGGCCATTTTATACTTATTCTCAGGAGTCACCAAGGTTTCCTACATCATCTGTGAATACCATGTACTTATGTGTCATTTCTCTACTCCAGTTAATAACTCGGCCATAACAAGAATGAAAAGTTATGAACTTAGCACTGAACCTTGATGCAAAAGATAGGCAAAATTTCCATGAGCAGTAGTTCATGTCCTCCGCTGGAATCTATCAATGAAAGTCGTCCCTCCAAGGCGAAAACAGTACTTGCCTTACTCCCCAACCCATTAGTGTAATGCGGCACTGATGAGAATAGCGCTCCAGCAGACAGCGAAATTATGATGTCTACTACAGGCTCTAAATTGGCGAGAAATTGTGCTTGTTGTGATTCCATGGCAGGAGCGAAATCACAAAATCTTTCAAAGTTTAGGAAAATGCTCGATGGGTGGTGCCAACACCACAAAGAAAGTAACCAAAGGAACTAAAAGAGAACATTTTTTTAAAATTTCAACCACCAATCAGATACAGTATGTACGACGAATTCAAACGAGAAATGTAGTTGATTTCCTCTCAACTTCACTTATTGGCTGATTTCCTGCTACTGTTGCAAAGAAGTGGAGTTCCTATGTCATCAGTTTATGTGGCATTTTGTCAGTTCGATCACGATTTGCATTGGGGTAGCGTGCCACGGAACCAGGTTTAACATAATACTACAGCACAGTAGTATTTCTAACCCATGTTTCCAAGCGGTCACCCATGCTTGTACTAGATGGGGTTTCATTGCTTAACTGCAGTGATCAGACAAGAACTGGTTTGTCCAACACAATACAGCCGCTCCCACCTCAAAGCCAATAGGTAACCACAAAGTTGAAATTTGAAGGACTATACAGTAGGTCAGTGTTTTTCAACCTTTTCATTGGAATGGAACCCTTTTTAGCATTTAGAATTCTCGCGGAACCCTTTGGAACATTTAGACCTTTCGCGGAACCCCATACAGTGACAGAAAAAAGACATTAATTGATACAGGCGTGTGGGTTAGCATAAGCAGTTGAATTTGTGGCCTAATGTTTGAGAGAGACACCCGAAGTTCATCTTCGACAGACAAAAGTCGTTCTCGTTTCTTGTGTTTTCATTGTTGTTTTTATATTTTACCTTGCCATTGGTGGAACCCTTGGGCGCACCTCACGGAACCCTTATGTTTCGCGGAACCCTGGTTGAAAAACACTGCAGTAGGTTATAAATGCAATAATAACTTCTGTGACTTTAAATCTGGCATCATTGCTTGTCAGAATGTAATGGACGCCGTCATGTTTAGTGAAGTGTACTAATTTCGGAGATAAAGTAACTTTAAATGCTGAGGAAAAGTAACCTTCAGGTGAGAAAGGTGTAGGCGGTTCTGAAGAGTTTAATATGTGAAATATAACTTTAAAGAGAACAAGTATACATTTAATACCCCATTAAACCCCTTTCCAATTAATGTTTTGTGTATGTTGTTATTTGTTATGATAAAGATGTGTTGGATCCTAATTGCAATGTCTAGAAAAGTGAGTAGAATTTGCTCAACTTCGACCTTGAAAGATTTTTTGTAGATTGCCAGCTGTTGCATGCGACAGTTTCTATGAGCAATTTGAAGTTGCGGAAGATATTTTGCGATCAACTCTTTTGTTTGGCCATGTTTGGCATCATGTTACTATTATTATCCCTTGTCTGTGGTGTTTCACTTAGTAGAAAATGTGGGTTTAGTTCAGCCTTCAAATTTAATTAGGAACACGTCATATTACTCGGCTACACCCTTGAAATAAACGTTAATAATTACATTTTGAAAGATATGTTGGATTGGGAATTGATCCAAAAGGCGTCAAGGGAAGGTCATTTAATTTTATGGTGACACTTGTATTTGTAGTTGGCAGGTGACAAATCCTTGAAAATTGACGGCATTGCCATCGTCGTACTTACAGTATGTCGTCTCACAGTATTACTGATAAATGGTCATTTCCAACGATAATTTCAGATAAATTAGATCAAAAATGTATTTCGATGCATTTCTTTCTGAAATGGTCCGCAGTTGCGAAAAATTGCATTAGTTTTTGTCGGTCAAGGGTGGCTCAATGGCTAGAGTACTTTATTTCGAGTCTAGTGATTGTAAGATCGATTCCTATCAAAGCAGATAATTTCTTTCGGGTGGCAAGGAAGCCTCAGGTGTGCCTAAAGACGTACAATGTCACTTGCACCCAATAGAAGGACACATACTGTATATGCAAGACCATTAAAACTTCCAGATGCAGGAGCCCACTCTATTGCAAATCAGGACACGTTGGAACTGGAAGGGAGCGGCTTATTGCGTTGGATACACCAGTTCTCGTCTGACCACTGAAGTTAAGCAACACAACCCCAGCTAGTAATAACATGGGTGGCCGCTTGGGAAAACTGGGTACTGCTAATATCCAATAATCGTCGCATTAGTGTAGTGCAGCGGTCTTCAAACTGTGTTTCGCGGAACCCCAAGGTTCCGCAATACATCTCTGGGGGTCCCGCGAGTCAAAATGAAAATTCGTTAGCAGCGGCAAGATATACTTTTCTAAAGGTGGGATGGGGTTCCCCCAAAACATCTTATAGTTCTAAGGGTTCCGGGAGTCTAGAAAGTTTGAAGACCACTGGTGTAGTGTCTATGCAGTCTCTGCACTTGAACTATAAAGTGGACGGGGCTCTAATGACCTTGTGGTTGAAGGGCCCTAAAACACCAACGAAACGAAAAAGAAATTGGAACTGGAAACGAATGTAAGTTGGTTATGTTCATTTGACGCATAACCTCGCCGCAACCAGGCAATAAATATTGCTTAACATGTTAAATAAAGGCGGGTATCCAGCAGGAAAGTGACAGAACTGTTTGTTGCCCACATTTACAAAACGTTCAAAAGCATTTTTACACATTCAGTGCCTTTACCAGACCTAGGTTGGTGCTTACCATTAGGCCCTACGTGTAAATATTCAGAATAATTTTGAGAAATTGGTTAGTGGTGGATGCTTCGAATTTTACCAAGACAATGAGCTTAAACACATGGCGGGAGCGGCTTGTTGCGTTGGACACACCAGTCTCGTCTGATTACTGAAGTTAAGCAACGCAAGCCCAGTTAGTACCGACATGGGTTGTCGCTCGGGAAAGCTGGGTACTGCTAGTACCCAATAATCGTCGCATTAGTGTAGTGTCTGTGCAGTGTATGCATTAGAACTATGCAGTGGACGGGTCTCTAATGACCTTGTAGTTGACGGGACCTTAAACACCAACAAACAAACAAACTGATCACAGAAGTTAAGCAACACGTTGAACAGATCGTTTTGGCAGTCAGGAGACTAATGGTCAGTGCAAGACATTACACGAGAGTGTCTCTCTTGTATCTCCCCAGCTGTGCAGATACATCAGCTGGGTCCCTGACTGATGACAAATAGCAAGTGACTCATGACAAGTGTGACTGGATGCTGGACCATGATAATATTGTGATGTTATCAATAGGTCCGGTTCTTATCACACCAAGAGAGAGGAAGAGATGACCTCCTTCTTAACCTTCACAGTGAAGGACGATGTGTGGGACAAGGTCCCTAAAATTCCGTGTAGAAAGGGGTCTTACGTGTAGATGGCATCGTACACACCATGACTTTGCTTCCCATTGGGTGGAAGGCGAACTGGAGGCTTCTTCCTCTGTCCCAACGTCCAGGCCTTGCCTCCCTGATCTCAAAGGTGAGGGATCTGCTGTTAGGTCACCGAAACAGGCTGGTGATAAGTGAATGACATTTGATCAATAGCAACATATCTACAAGTCCCCGATGGCTTCCTCCCTATTTCCTGTCGCTCTTAGTTCCACTTCCTACTCGGATAAACAGTAGCAGCAGCAAGGCTGCCTCATCCTGTTTTATGCAGAAAACGGTCTAGTTGAAGAAATCTTCTGATAATATCGACTTCTTTTCAGGTGCCACCTGGAAATGACTTTCAAGGCTTGACAGTTGTGTAATTCCTATCAAGGAAGTGCACTGTTTTATTCCCCGTGGGTGTGTCTGTGTTGCATTACTTCCATAAAGGTCTTATTTTAACAATGAAATTGCCCTGAAATTCTTTCCATATTCAACAGACTATGCCTGCCATTAAAGCAGCCTGCTTTTTCTCCTACAGAATGTTGTTTCCTCTTGATACTCATTATCGCTCTAAGCGTAAGCGTTACCAGATATTTTTTTTACTTCCCAAGAACTTACTGATAGTAATCTCGAGTTTATTTTCCGTCAAATACTCGAAAATGTAATCAAGTGGCACTAGCACAACTGGGGAAACGGTAGATGAGACAGACTTCATTTCAATATGAAAATTTCGTTGCAAGATATTAATCCCTTCCCCGCTTGAGGGAGGGTGAGGTGTTCGTTTGTACCCCACCGGAACGTCCGGGAGATCCATTGGACTATTTTACGCATTCTTCTGCCGACCTAATACTGCAACCTCTTTGCTTACTTGTCGCCAGGCTAATTTTCTTTGTTGGAACATCATTCCTCCACTGACGCCATGGAGGCAGGCTCCTACGTCTGGGAAATTTGCCAAACTGAAGGTGTATTTTGCTCCTTGTAGTAGTAACAGCTTGCTTACGCACTGAGGTCATCGTACACGCTACACGGAACCACAGCTTTATTTTCCATCTGACGGAAAGAGCACTGAGGTCGTCTTTCTTGTCGGGAAGAAGCCACCCACATAATTCCAATTGAACACACTGCAGGTAGTTCTGATAGGCCAAATTGGCGGTGGAGAGAATAACTCTCATTCCTAATAGTTGACTAATCCAAAACCCCAAATAACCTGAAGCATAGAATCTATTCTGTTATACATTGCCTACTGGCTATAATGGCCCCTTCCTTCAGAAAATTCCTCATATTATCCTCATCAAGAGCATTAAATTGCCAAATGGCCCTTGGAAAACATGACCAGTAATATGAGTCTGTTTGGACCCTGAACTCCTTCAATTTGAACGGATGATTATTTCTCCCCTATATTCTGCAAGGGATAGCCTGCCAACTAGAGAACCCTCTTACCCTATTTTCAATAGTTTGATAAACAGCTTAATCACCAGCTTAGTGAGTCCCATTCTAATTCTGTGATCATGTCTAGCATACTCAATCTACAAGAGAAGCGATTTAGCACAATTCTTGCCCCCCTCCTTTGGACCATTTCAATTTCCCAAGATAAATCCTGCCTAAACGGCAACCAAATTGAGCTACAGTACTCCACAATTGGTCATACCAGTGAAAACTAGGTTATTTCTTTTACTTCCTTTGTGCTGTCCCCCAGCACCCTTCTATCCAACCAGAGGGCATGGAGCGGCAAATTGGGATGGACACACCAGTTTTCGTCTGATCACTGAAGTTAATCAGTGCAACCCCAGCTAGTACTGACATGGGTGGCCGCTTGGTAAAACTGGGCACTGCTAATACCTAAAAATTGTCACATAAGTGTAGTGTCTCTGCATAAGAACTATGCTGTGGATGGGGCGCTAATGACCTTGTAGTTGAAGGGCCCTAAAACACCAACAATGAGAGGACAAGGGATTCCCTTCATGCACTTTGCATCCTTGATGGAGCTAGGCACATTTGTAAAAACTACGTCTAAAATTCCTCCTCTTTCATGAGTTGCCATGGTCACAATCTGCTCTAATCCAGTACAATAGAACTAGTCCAAGAAGTTATTAGGGCTACTTGAAAGAGTGGAATTCAAAAGCGATTACATGCAGACCCACCTCATCCCTGGAAGATTGAAGTCCCCATGTACAATAACTGTCGGGACCTTCCCCTTATAATTGAGGATTTCCAAAAAGTGTGCCAATCTCAACAACGGATTTGGATCATTTCCTGGTGGACGGTAGTAGGCTGTCGGTTCTGAATCAATCCTGGAACCATTGACATGGTAAAGAGAGAGGCTTCAGGTGTACCTTCCGTCAGAGGGGGAGTAAATCGTAGCCCCGTGTGGTGCATGACATGCCTATGGGCAGGACTCCCTGTGGGCCTTTAAATAGAATGGGAGTAGTTACAATGTGAATGCTGTGATACATGGGTGGGTGTTAAGAGCAGATAGAATTAGGTTTGCTTTGTGTTTTTTTTTGGTGGTTTTGTGCCCTTCAACTTCAAGGTTGAAGGGCCCTAAAACAACACACCACACTAACGCGACAATTTTTGATATTAGCAGTCCCAAGTTTTCCAAAGCAGCCACCCATGTTAGGACTACCTTGAGTAGCGGAACTGATGTGTCCAGAAGAGAACTGGTGTGTCCTACACAGTAAGCCCCTCCCATATAATTAGGAATGAGTATATTAGAGGTAAAGTTTGGGGTGGGGGACGTCGTGGAAATGATGCAAGAGAATAGTTTGAGGTGGTATGGCGTGTAATGAGAAGCGGGAAGGGGGAACTGGTTAGGTCTATTTCAGGGACTACAGGTTACTGGAAGCACTTGGAGCAGAGAAATACCAAAGAAGACGTGGGATGAGGTTGTAGTCAGGGATATGGTAGTGTGCGTGGTGGATTGGTTGGCAGATGAGAAATAGCGATAGTGGAGGGGCAGAACTCATATCCGAATCTGCCACATGTGGTGCCTAAGCCAGGAATTCACTGTCAAATGCTTTCGTTTATCCGGTAAATTGTACCTAAGTGGAATCAACAAATTTCTAATGCCATTGTAGATAGAGTTTCCAAATATTCGGCTTCATCAACTATTCGAATACCCGAATATATGATCGAATAGTTTGAATTGTGAGAAAACAATGTAAAAGCTCTATTCCAGGATAATTAAAATGAGTACGATAAGTTATATAATAATGAAATGAATAAAATTATTGTAAAATCAATTTATTAAATTGATTTTACAATATTTTAATTTAAAAAATAAAACAGCATTAAATGTCTCAAAATATATAGTCGTGGCCTCTAAAAAAACCCACTTTTCACTTTTAGTCCCATAGTAAGTGCCCATGTAAGTGTCCATTTACCAAAGTTTTTTGTGTTCTTTTTTCACGGCTACATGTTGTGCAGATATTTCAGTACTTTCATCTATTCATTGGTCATTCATTTTTTGGTATTTTTCAAAAAAGTGAAACTTTAAAGAAAAACCCAATGTTCATAAAAGAAACCCATGTCTCTAAGTTAGTATTTTTTAAAGTTTTAAACGTAGTTAATACGTTTTTCTTATTAATTGACATGAATCTTGAAATGACTACTACTGGTTTTCAAGAAAACTTGGAGCTTAAACCAAAAATTTATTCACGCAACATCAAAATTGCATTAAACAGAACTTATTATAAATGCATGAACTCGCATGTGCTATAACACCCAGATGGATAAGATTCAGGTTCAATTGAAATTGCATAGGAAGCTGCAGGTTCATTGGAATTGCACCATAGAAAATGTTCTCTGTAGGAACAAATTCCATAGGGATGCCGGACGACCATCTCCTCTAAAGTCTAGAAATCTGAATGGTGCCTGGGGAAGTGGCTCATTTTCATCCTTGCAGAATATCAACTCCTAACCCTTTTCCCGCCTATGGCAGGGTCGGGTACCCATTTGTCCGTCTGAATGGATACAGGGCGATATATTGGTCATAGTTTTTTCTGCAGCCGGTTGCCGGCCAAAGCTGCACCCCTACGCTTATTTATCGTCGGTCTAGTGTTCGTTGGGGAATGCTACCGACGCCCGATGGCGAGCTCCTACACCTGGAAATTTTGCCTCATCTACCCGTTGCGTAGTAGAGAGGGTTCTTTCACGTGCAAGTGCCATTGTACACCCACACGGGACCTCGGTTTTAATTCTCATCCGAATGAAGGCACACTCGCGGCTTCTCTCTCGCCCGAAAGAAGCCGACCCACCACGGTCCAGTATCGAACCTAGAACTATTGGCGCAGTTGCCGAGCGTGCTAACCACTACGCTACCGCAGCGGGTTCATCCTTGCAGAATGCCTTGCTTAATTAACCCTAGAATGGTAAATGGTAGTTTGACAGACTACCTGCATCTTCCAAAAATCTCTGATCATTGGTTTCTAAGCATGCGATGTCCCTGAAATATTCAGTACCTTCATTCTTTCCTAATTAATAACGATCCATGCAAAGATTTCCTTATAAATTAATTCCAATCTATATTTTTTTGGTAGCAGTTTGTGAAGATGCTGTAGTAGCGCAGCTCTGCATGACACCGGTAATTCGCGGTGCAGCACTATTATGGGGGTAGCCTAGCAAGTTTCCAATGGAAAATTTGGCTGCAGTACCCGAGTGTTAGGCAGGGAAGAGAGCCACTTCAGTAGAATGCAACTAGCTGAGATGCGAATGCTGGGGGTGGTCACGTAATGAGAAGAGATGAGGAGGAGTTCGTTAAGTGAATTTCAGGCTTGCAGATGGTCGTCCATCTCCTCTAAAGTCTAAAAATCTGAATGACGCCTGGGGAAGTGGCTCATTTTCATCCTTGCAGAATACGTTCCTTAAGTGGCCAATGTAAAATTTTCTTGGCAGAAACGAGCGGACAAGAGCGGATAAAATTAGGATTGAGGTGGCATGGACATGTAATGAGGAGTTCGTTAGGCTCATTACAGGAATGCAGGTGGTTGGAAACACCCGGGGCAGGGGAGAAGTGGGAACAGCTTGCTCGTAACTAAATTGTAGTGTGTGGGGCTAGAACCTGCTGATGATATTTATTATGCGTCACTTAACCGGAAAAATTAGGATAACCCAATTTTAATGCTCCATGAAATTTCAGTGTTGATGTTTGAAGAAAGATATTAGCAATAAAACTGAACTCTATCAAACGATGGAGTACACTTATTTTGTTTTGTTAGTAATCAAAAGATCGACCAGTGGGTAGGTGGAAGTAAAAACTAAAATATCCCATATTTGTTGAGAACTTAATTTATACAAGCAGTGCTAGCAGATTGCCCTTAACCCTAACACATGCATTAATAAGTCAATAATATTTCTGGAAAATCTAGATGAATGAGTTATGCATCAAACCATCAACTGTACTCACTGCTCAATTCATCATATAATGTCGACATTTGCAAAATATTTAGTTACAAATGGTCCTAAATTTTTCCCGAATATTATTGGAATAATTTCTAAAATATTCGAATATCAAATACTCCCAAGCAGGCCGAATATATCCGGATATCGAATATTCGGATTGGAAACTCTAATTGTAGAAGATGTAAATGTGCTGCCTTACACTTTCTACCATTTTTGCTTGTTTAATGTGCACAAATATAGGTCGAGAATAAAGTTTAGAAATCCAAGAAGGTAATAAATGTTTTATATCAAAATTGCAGAAGTAAACTAATCTAATGATGATAAGTGATAATTGAAACGTTTAGAAATTACAATATAAAGGTAAATGTCTCACAGAGTAGAGAGAGCAATATGAGACACATATGTCCCTTCTTGTGTCGGACGATTGTCTGCTGTATTATAACATATTTGAAACTAACACTCAACTTATAGTATGCATGAAGGAAACATGTCACACGTGCAGGTGGTGCATGTGGTACAGGTGGTGCATGACGTAGACAACACGTCATATTTGCACCACACCATCACGATAAATGGTTTCTGGAATAGTACAAGAGCATGAAATTATGCCGATAGCAGAGAGAGATTGAATATATTATATCAAGGAACTGCAACTGAGAAATACAAAGCACTTGCAAAGCCTTTAAAAAATACTTGTGAACGAATTTGGGCTGTGTAGTGCAACCAGAATAAAAGTTTCAAAAGAAGTGCTGAGCCATATTGAATTTAGGTCATTCATCACCTTAGTCCTATATGACATTGCTTAACACCTTTTATAAAACGAATGATTTATCTAAAATGTTGTCATTTAAAGGCGCTATAAGTATTGAGCCCTCCCAACAACATCTTTGTGAATCCTGTTATGCCTTATTTTCGTAGATAAACTTCCGTATTGGGCTTGACACCTATCATCTATCCTCTCATCATCATCAACCTACCCTTAGCCCACCTGTGGCAGGGTTGGATCTATGGGTTCTTAGGCCTCCACTCCCGTCTATCTCCTGTCAGGTCCCCGTAAACCCTAAACACTACCATATCCTTAAGAACAACCTGTTCCCACGTCTATCAGCTACTCTGGAGAACTGACAGAAATTCCAATACCACTGGTATTTGTATAATATCTCAACAAAACTTTGTCAACAATCCTAACCTCCTTGCTGTCTATGAAAGGGTTGGGTATTTATTTGCCACTTCAGAGAGCAGTCCATTGAATCCAACCTGCTGACGACCTGTTACTGCAACCCGTGTTTTCTGTGGAGGTGGTAATTCCGTTCTCCAATGCCAGGTGGCTCCAGAATCGATCCTGGACCGAAACAGATGGCTTCTTTTTGGCGAGAAACCAGAGCACTTTCCGTCGGTAGGAAATCATGCCCTAGCTCCGTGTGTGCGTTCAATGCCATTTGCAGTCAAACAATTCTTGTAAATGGAAAGTGTAGACTAGCAAAGTTCCCCACTTTAGGAGCTCCCCCTCCTCTCTTCGCATTACGTGCCCTAAAGCCCCAGTAAGTAGCAGACCAAATTTGTGGGATACTCAAAAGAATGGGCTGCAGTTATTTTATTACATATCGCAAGTTTTAACTGCATAGAAAAGAGAATCTCATAACATTACCTGAAGTAATTATAAGAATGGTGTAAGACAATTTAAAACGACATGTGCGATGTTACTCGCGTTGTCAAATCATGAATCTTGTCTATATCAGCTTCTAGAATCTGGTTCAACGCTCAGAAGAGTTTAATTGTCAAAAAAGCACGGTTTTTAGTGATTTATGACGTGACGAGACTTTGTAGCATGTGTTGAAGTAAGTAGTTATTCGTACGGTTGTATGACGTACGCTGACATGCAATATTACAATTGTTTCTTGGTGCCTTTGCACTCGTGCAAAGGGGTTAAACAGTGCACTTACTCCCCCCCCCCTCCACCATTCCATAATCGTAATAATAACTTATTTAGTAACCTTTCATCCTGGAGCATGGGACAACTTGTTTGCCTCAAAGTATTATCAGGTTATTTTGTTTCGTTGGTGTTTTAGGGTCCTTCAACTACAAGGTCATTCGAACCCCGTCAAATACGTATTTCTAATGGAGAGACTTTACAGACACTAATTTGGGTATTAGCGGTACCCAACTTTCTCAAGCGGCCACCCGTGTCAGTACTAGCTGGGGTCAGTGGAGTCACTTGGGTTGGCGTCACCCGGTGCGGTGACACCATGGTGTCAACCTCCTCCCGAAAAAGCAGCTTCTACTCTGGTGTCACCCCATTTCTCATGGTGCGAGTCGTGTCACCCGGTGCGGACCGCACCCTCCGCACCCCCTATTGATGCCACTGGCTGGGGTTGCATTGCTTAACTTCAGTGGTCAAACGAGAACTGGTGTGTCCAACGCAATAAGCCTCTCCCAGTTTTATCAGAAGTTGGCCCTTTGTCTCCAAGGGAAGCATCCGTCTCCCGTTGAGACTCTTAGAGCAACTGTATTGCATTGAACACAGCAGTTCTCATTTGGTCAGTGAAGTTAACCCCAGCTAGCACTAGCATGGGTCACGACTTGGGAACCTGGGTACTGCTGATACCAAAAATCATCATAACAGCATAGTGTCTGTGAAGAAACTGCATTAGTACTATGCAGTGTAGTTGAATGCCCTTGTAGTTGAAGGTTTACAGAAGTTTCGCCCCCGACATTTTGCCTCCGACGTTTGGCCCCCAACATTTCGCCCCTCGGACGTTTCGCCCCGAACATTTCGCCCCTGGGAGGGTAAATGGCCGGTTTTTTCTTGCTCTGTTTAATGTAATAATAGAGAGTTTGGGCAAACGACGTAAACACAAACTTAAAACGTAAAATTTACATCGTCGAAGTCTTTTAAGGGATGATCGTCGGCTTAATAGTACTTAAAAAAAATAGCAACAGCGTCGATGCTTAAAACTACCAACGTAAAATTTGGCGCATGCGCGTGTCGCTACCTTATGTCCGAATTTTAAAAACGGAGTCGGCAAAGATGGTTTACGGAAGTTTCGCCCCCTACATTTCACCCCCGACGTTTCGCCCCCGACGTTTCGCCCCCAATATTTCGCCCCTGGGTACTTTTCGACCCCGGAGCTTTCGCCCCCACTCATTTCGCCCCTCGGACGTTTCGCCCCCGAACATTTCGCCCCTGGGAAGGTAAATGGCCGTTAAACGACGTAAACGCAAACTTAAAACGTAAAATTTACGTCGTCAACGTCTTTTAAGTGATGTTCGTCTGCTAAATTGTACTTAAAAAAAATAGCGGCAGCATCGATGCTTAAAACTACCAACGTAAAATTTGGCGCATGCGCGTGTCGCTACCTTATGTCCGAAAACACATCGATTTTTTAGGGCACTAGTGGTTTTTTAAATTCATACCATTTTTTTTTATTAGATGGTAAAATGAATTTCGAGATATTTAGGCTATGCCTTTCAGAAAGTCTATTAAATTTCTACCGTTGATGTCCTCCACAATGCATAGCATTCTTGCCGAAATTGCTGAATTTTCACCTAACCTATTCCTTAAAACACTCAGAAAAAGGTCCGAACGAACAATGCTGTTTATTCTAGGTAAAAACGGAATAACAAAAAAAACCGACCAAAATAAGGTAAAAATCAAGGGCTGGCATTGACTCAAGGGTCAGTTGGCACTAGCCCTTGATTTTTACCTTACCTAAAACGGAATAACAATAAAATAACAAAAAGACGGCCATTTGCCCTCCCAGGGGCAAAACATCCGAGGGGCGAAATGTTCGGGAGAGAAACGTCCAAGGGGCGAAATGTGTGTGGGCGAAAGCTCCGGAGGTGAAATGTCGGGGGCGAAATATCGGGGGCGAACGTTCCGGATCCCGGCAAAGATATAGCCAAAAACACATCCATTTGTAGGGCACTATTGGTTTTTTAAATTAATATCATTTTTTTTTTATTAGATGGTAAAGTGAATTTCCAGATATTTATGCTATGCCTTTCAGAAAGTATATTAAATTTCTATCGTTGATGTCCTCCACAATGCATAGCATTCTTGCTGAAATTGCTGAATTCCCACCTTACCTATTCCTTGAAACATTCAGAAAAAGGTCCGAACGAACAATGCTGTTTTTCTATGTAAAAGCAGAATAACAAAAAAAACCCCGGCCAATATAAGGTAAAAATCAAGGGCTGGCATTGACTCAAGGGTCAGTTGGCACTAGCCCCTGATTTTTACCTTACCTAAAACGGAATAACAAAAAATAACAAAAAAAACGGCCATTTGCCCTCCCAGGGGCAAAACATCTGAGGGGCGAAATGTTCGGGGGCGAAAAGTACTCAGGGGCGAAATGTCGGGGGCGAACGTTCCGGATCCCGTAGTTGAAGGACCCTAAAGCACCAACGCAACAGACAGTCGAATAAAGGGTAAATCTTTGGCTTCAGGTGTTGTTTACTTCATCACCTGCATGCAAAATACCCCTGCTGCTTGGAAGCGGGGAATAGGCCCAGAATCTTGCCTCATGTGACCCAGCTTTTGGTCGGAAGTAGGTTACCTAGTACAGCACTCGGTTTGCACAATTTCAAGTTCTATTGAAATTCAATTCAGCTTGAAGGTTAGCAAGATTGAATCACTTAAGTGACACATGCGTTTGAACTGGACATTGGCTAAAGTATGTCGTCTAGGAGTAATAGACCAATGGGAAGAATTACTAGTCAAAAATAAAAAGGGCTATCCAAAATTTTTCCAAAGTAAAAATTTGTTCCTCAGTGTTATTAATGTTCTCTGTCCAAAATTTACCGTATTATCTCACATATAATTCACAGTTTTTTCACCAAAAAATTGGGTGAAATGTCTGGGTGTGTATTATACATAGGAATAAAAATTTCAGCCACTTTCAGAAGAACACTAAGGAAGTGTAAAGAAATTAGTCACGTGATGCTTTCAAAAGAATGTAGGTAGGCCTATTTACATCTCTGATCACGTGATTTTGTGTGTGTTAAGTTAACAACAACGCTAAGCCACCTGGCAAACTTATCCTGCATATTATACATAGGTATTGAGATTTTTGCATTAACGTAAATCTTCAAACTGGGGGGGTATTATACGCTGTTGTGTATTATACTCGAGATAATATGGTAATTAAAATTGAAATGTCATCGTCATTCCGCAGGTCTCACTTGCCACTGCCATGTTTTTCTGGCAAGAATTTGCATTGTATTATGGGAGTTTCAAACTAGATCGTACTGTCGATCTAGATTGAAAGTGTAGCTTGAGTCAATCTAGTTTGAAAGTGCTCGATCTAGATCGAACTCAAGCTGCACTGTTCGCACTACCATTTTCAATCTGCATCGAAATTTCAAACCAGATTGAAAACGCTAGTACGAACGCTGTATAACCAAGCTATCCATAATCGTTCGCTCGTTGGCTCCTGGTTTCAGAGGAGCAGCTTATTGCATTGGACACACTAGTTGTCGTCTGATCACTGAAGTTAAGCAACGCAAGCCCAGTTAGTACTGACATGGGTGGTCTCTCGGGAAAGCTGGGTACTGCTATTACCCAATAATCGTCGCATTAGTGTAGTGTCTGTGCAGTCTATGCATTAGAACTATGCAGTGGACGGGTCTCTAATGACCTTGTAGTTGACGGGACCTTCAACACCAACAAACAACAGCTGAAATTAAGCAGCGGAACCCCAGATACGACTAACTTGGGTGGCCGCTTGGGAAAACTTGGTACTGCTAGTAACCAAAAATCATTGCATTAATGTAGTCACTGTAGTGACTGTCATTAGAACTATGAAGTGGATGGCGCTCTAACGACTTTGTAGATGAAGGGCCCTAAATCACAAACCACCCAAATCCTGATTTCAGTAAGACAAATGGACATACCCCCGTGCTGTAGGCGGAAAATTGATTGTGGAATGATGATTATCGACATACGTTTCATCACATTACGTGTGACAGCTTTTGGGATCCATGAACATGGGGTTTTTAAGTCGAAATCTGAAATAATAATTGTTTTGGGTCTTTTTCAAATTTACGATGCTGAAAATGGCGCAAAACGCCCATTAGAAAATAATTTAAATGGGCATCATACTTCCTCTCCGCATGATCTTTCTTTTCGTTCCATGACAATTGAATTGCAGCAGGCGTGTTCTGCCTGAAAATGAAATGCATGTTGTTAAGCCTTTTTATTATGAGTTTGGGAAACGAGTTTGAGAAATAATCTTTGATATATAATTCATATGGACGTAATATTTCCACGGAAGTAAACTACGGAACACATTGGGGAGAACATCAATCCATTCCGCGCTATTATGTTGCAGTAAGGTTATGGAAGCTCTGCGGCTGATCTTATCTTAAAATTGCCCATAAAATTATTATGACGGCATGCCGTATTTTCTTTTTTAAATATTATCAGGAAAATAGCAGCAGGAATTTCTTACTTAAAGAATTGCAGAACGTTAAAAGCTCCATTAAAATTTAAAATCATTTTTTTGAAATGTCATATGTACCAAAAATGTAATTTTCAAACGCGGAATCTCTATAATGGGCAGTTAGGGAAGTGAATTCGTGGCCTCATGTGGTGTGTACGACATCATCTACACGTATTTTGGTTCGTTGGTGTTTTAGGGCCCTGCGTCCACTGCGTAGTTCTAATACAGACTCTGCACAGACATTATCCCGTTACCCTATTATGACGATTATTGGGCATTAGCAGTACCCAGTGGTCCCAAGCTGCCCCCTACGTCAGTACTAGCTGGGGTTGCGTTACTTAACTTCAGTAATCAGACGAGAACTGGGATGTCAAAAGCAATAAGCCGCTCCCTTTTACGTTTATTACAGGGTCCACCTGTACCCATTCCATGAGTAGCTACTACACCTGGAAATTTTGTCCACTACTGCAGTGGTATTTCACTCCAGTTTAGGGACATTGTGTTGACCCGAATCGCTGGCTCAGAGGTTACATACTGCTGAGAAAGTAGGCCCAGTTTCACTTTGGGCAGAAGTGGCATGGATGCCCACAGTGCGCTGCACGGTGTCATCTGCTCATAACGAACCAAAGCAACTCCTAACCATTTACCCGCCTCTGGTGGGGTCGGGTATCCATCGTGTCCCTCTGAATTGAAACACGGTCTATGTTTGTTTGGGCACTCTGTTTTCCCATCATTGTCAATTCAAGACTGTTTTCTCTTCATTTGGTTTGCTTTAGGGCCCTTCAACTACCCGACCACTGCGTAGTTCTAATGCAGACTGCACAGACACTACACTAATGCGACGATTTTCGGGTATTAGCGGTACCCAGTTTCCCAAGCGGCCACCCATGTCAGTACTAGCTGGGCTTGAGTTGCTTAACTTCAGCGATCATACCAGAACTTGTCCAACGCAATAAGCCGCTCTCGGAAAAATTTCCAGGTTTAGGAGCTCGTCCGCAGGTGTCGATGAAGTCCCCCAACGAACAGTAGACCGTCCAATACCCCTCAAGAAATATTCGTCTACATTTTTATGAGCAATTGTTTATTCTTGCTCTTCTAAATTAGAATAGCCTTGAATATTTAAGAACATGCTTTTCCTAATGAGGAATGTTTTTGTTTACAGAAAGTTGAGCCAAAGGATATTTCTTAAAGAAAGAAGCCCTTCTGGGATTTAATTTGTTGGTTTTTGTGAGAACACTGCAGAAACGATTTTTTAGAGATGACTTTTGCACCATACGGTAAGTCTCATTGTATAAAATTATGACTGCTGCATAAAAGGTATTCGCAACACGGAGGGAAATCCAAGAAGGGTTGGCCCGAGTAAAAAAAATGGGGCCTGGTGTAATATGACGCATAAGTACAAGCAAATTTACTTCATACAATGAATGATGGGAACGAGTCTGGGCATAAGCCCTGTCTCCTTATATTTGCCTCTTTGTGCGCTTCTCTCCTTGTCTTAGCCCGTTTGTGTCTCTTCCTCTCTTCCTTGTCGTTACCTCTCTCTCCCTCTCTCAGGTACCTAGGATCCGAAATTCCAGAGCTATGTGGACATAGACGGTGATGTGACCGGTAGAATTAATGGAGGATGGCTGAAGTGGAGTCCTGTGCGATAGGAGGGTCCCAATCAAGTTGAAAGGGAAGGTCTACAGGGCAGTGGTTCGGCCAGCTATGCTATATGGATCCAAGTGTTGGGCAGTGAGGAAGAGCCACGTCAACAGAATGCAAGTGGCCGAGATGCGAATGCTGCGGTACATGAATGGCGTGTCGAGAGCTGATAAAATCAGGAATGAATATATTAGAGGTATCTTGGGGGTGGTGGACATCACCGAAATGATGAGGGAGAATAGGCTGAGGTGGTGTGAACACGCAATGAGAAGAGGAGACGAGGAGCACGTTAGGACCATACCAGGAATGCAGGTGGTCGGTAGCACCCGGGGCAGGGGGAAACCGAATCTGACGTGTGAGCAGGTTGTCCGTAAGGATATGGCAGTGTGCGGAGTGGAAGGGACCTGGTGGGAGATAGACGGGAGTGGAGGGCTAAAACCCGCAGACCCGACCCTGCCGCACGCAGGATAAGGGTACGATGATGATAATGATTATGTATCATAGTTTGAGAAATACTGTGTTAAACCTTTTGACTGTAATTTTTTGTTGAAAATAATGATGTTTACGACAATGTTGTCAACTCGGTTGTTCATTCTGTGGCAAACAAGTTGACGACAGGGTTGACAACCAAGTTGAACGTCTGTGGGCCGCTTTATGACCAGCTGAGGTTTTCTTTTTGTCATTAGGCAGTGCCGTAACGGGGGTATGAAGCGCCTGTGGCAAGTGTCTAACTTTCGCTTGCCCGTAACCCAATAATGACAAAAGCTTAAACATTTTGCGCCCCAAACCCAGTTGCGCCCGCCTTCTTCGCCACACCCTCGTTACGGCCCTGTCATTAGGGTTTATTAAGTACATTTTGGAAAATCATGGTAGGGTTTTTTTCGGGGAAACATGGTATGCTACTTAGTAGACAGCAGATAATCGATGTATAAGTGTTGCATCACATCGTGGACTGACAAACAGTTTTCTTGATTTCTTCTATGGTGATGGTCAGAAGTAACATTTCTTTTTGTACTCTTTTCTCCTTGACTATCTCCGTATGTCTGTTAGTCTCTCTGCGTCAGATTTCATTCAAAGTTAAAGTAACGCAACTCAAAGAGTCTATGACATAAGGTAGGGCACAATTTTAAAAATGGGACGAAGGTGTATAGAGTATGACTCACAAATGATGGATTGAGAGTGAAAAACGTGTTATTTTAACTTTTAAGCTCCTCCGACAGTACCTTAAGAAGTCTATATTAAAGACATTTTCAAATGAGGTCAGGGGTATTACTAACCTGTTTTTGGGCACATTTTGAACACCAATAAATACCATGTAAAAGCAAGTGCTATTTTTAAAATAATGGGCAGGTTTGAAACTCATCCTGTGTAGGGTTTCCGTAACATCTAATTTCGGTAACATCTAAGAACCATGTAATAAGAGGCCACTCCAGCGGTTACGACGTTAAATTGGCAGCGGTGTTGTACAACTTCTATGCAAAATTCGCTCATGAGTTTCGAATACCCCATCCCTCGCTCTGTGTCTCTCCCTGTCTGTCTCTCTGACTCTCTCTCTCTCTCTCTGTCTATTTCGGTGTGTCTTCCCATCTGTCTGTCACTCCGTGTCTCTCCGTCTGTCTCTCTATGCATCTCTCACTGTCTGTCATTCTTTGTCTTTCCCTGTCTGTCATTTTTTGTCTTTCCCTGTCATTCTTTGTCTTTCCCTGTCATTCTTTGTCTTTCCCTGTCTGTCATTTTTTGTCTTTCCCTGTCATTCTTTGTCTTTCCCTGTCTGTCCCCTAAGTGTTATATCTACTGGTTTGGAGGTACACTATTATTTCTGAATTCTTCCTACCCCCTCTTGGTATCCAACCTTGCCATGGGTGCTGAAGTAGTTTGTTAAAAGTGCCACAAACGTTACCTTAGAATTCACATAAATAGGCCACACTTGGTATTCAAGCTTGAGACTCTTGCCAATGCTACTTTGCCGACGTCTCCGACATTCCTCCAAGCGATTATCGTGTTTTACAGAAGTGGCTGGCAACCCTTTTTGGTAGGAACGTTTTGATGTAATTATGTGTAATCCGAAGAGCTGTACTTAAACCCAAGCCTGAGGAAAGGGGATGGGGATTGCGGAATAACAATTAGGTCATCCTGTTATGCTGTTAAGTGCTTGTCATCTTTCTGGATTTGACACATCTCTTTTATCGAAGTAATCGTTGAGGAACTCGTCACCAGCAAACCTAATTTTGGTACCTTGTCGAAATTATCAGATGAACTCTCGCCAATGAATTTTGGTTGCATACCCGAGGTCTATACCATGTGCAGACAGGTTCAAACATATGCAGACAGGTGCAACAGATATTAAATTTGGAGTCCACACAGTCCCTGCCGGAGAGGCTGCTGTGTCCGTGGTTACAGGTTCGATACTGGATTCAGGAGGATTGGCTTCATTCAGACGAGAGAGGTAGTCCTCGAGAGCACCTGCCGTCAGATAGGAAGTAAAGGGGTAGCCTCTTGTGATGTTTATCAAGAAGAACACTTTACTATTCAATGAGTGGATTTTAAGGTGTAGAAGCGCTTCCCTGACGCCGGTTGCAACATGGACTCCGCAGCTGGCTGCCTAAAGGTGCTGTCTAACAGTTCACCTATGCGTTTTCGGTTCCAGAGACACTACTGGGTATCCGACCCCTCTATAATAGCATGTTTCACTCGGGCCTTACATTGTTACAGGCCTTTGTAAGAGATTGCAGCATCGGAAGAAACTTGGAGATTGTGATGCTTGTCAGGTTCTTGGACATGTCCCAGGAGAAAGTTAACATAAAAAGTTGAATTAATGCTTCCCACCGATTTTACGAGACAGGAAACAGTTTTTTTTTTCAGAGAGGAAAGGGGTAATGCATAGGCCTACAAAAAAGTGTTAACGCACTTTACCTTATTTGTTTATGCAGTAAATGAACTTCTCGATGGCTGCTTAATGTCGTGGCCGCTAGTAAGTAAAAAAAATCAACTTGCCCTTTTTGATGCTAAATATAAACGACATGAAGTCAGCGCTGAAAGCAGTGAGTGATGCGATTCCGTTATTATGTTCCACCATTCCATGTATACCGTTCCCAACGTTGTTTAGAGAAATCTAAGTCACGTGGCTACACTTATGTTTCAGGCTGAAGCACTGAGGGGAGGAGACGATGAATTTTGGTGGTAAACCAGATGTTTTCTTTTGTGTACAATCACCCCTTCATCTTTAGTCATCATTATATTTAAAATACCTTCTCCCGCCTATTGCAGGCCGAGATACCCCCTTGTCCTTTTGGAACCAGAAACATAACGGGTCATCTGTTGGCCAGTAACATTATGCCCCCGACTGTCAACGTCGTGCTACTGCTACAAAACCTTTACTTATTTAACGTCAGGTAACACTATAGCCCAGCATGCCCCTTCTGCCCTACCGATGTGAGTCTAGGGTGATGTCATCCTTTTTTCTTGCACATTCCGCTTAAAAGCTAGGTATTCTGTCTTCTTCGTGTACTCCCTCAGACCTCCGCGGCCCATAGATGTTCTGATGTCGTTCAGGCCCTGTGCGCCTCCTCCATTGAGTCAGACAGCATCCCAACTTCCTCAGCACATAACAAGTATCAAGCAATGGGCATCCTAGTGCTTGATATGTGCAACACTCGTCGTGAGCTCATCCATAACAGGAGTGAATTGGTATGGGCTCAGAGCTAAACCATGATGGACTCCAACCCTCACTTGGAAGCCTCTGGTATTTCCTTACGCCGCCCCTTCTTATTCTAGCAATGGAGCCATCATAGCTAACCTGCACAGATTAAATTATAAATAATTACTCATTATTAGGGGTTGATGGGGCTTGTCAGGAAGTTTAAGGGTGTACAGTGGATCAAGAAGGTTGGAAAACCCTTGAATTGTTGTGAGATGACGCTGAAATTGG
>JAAFCE010008833.1:7478529-7490280 GCA_013389805.1 Trigoniulus corallinus
TAAAAGTGTTCTTAGGTTATAGTATAATACTGGAATGCATCACAAATCAGTTTTATTTTATTTAACTCTATAGGCTCTTATGCTACACTGATACACTGATGGGCAATAAATATGTTGCATTAAAATTGCAATGTCTTCCATGTTGCACAAATTATTATTTGAAAAATAAACAAAATATGAATAAGACATAAATCTGTTAGCCTGAGGAAGAGCTCCAAGGTTCCTCATCATTGTATTTTAACCCTAGGGAGATAATGCTTCCTTTCCTGTTACATTACAGGTAAAGGGTAGTCTGTTAGACTACCAAAGTAAATTCCAATATTTCATCGAAATGCAGTGCTATAACTTTAAAACTTCATTGCATATTTGTTAATCAATATGTTGCAATTCACAATACACAATTTATTTTAAATTTTTACATTCAATAAAAATTTGCCCATGATGATTACCACAAATTGCTCTGGAGCACCAGTGGTATGAATATTGCATCATCCATTTAATTTTTGAAGGGCAGAAGGAAGAAATTTGATTATTTCATGTAGCAGATGTGTTTGCACCCTTTGCACTTTTGGTTAGGGAGGGCCTTTGGTCTCCCCCTGCCCAGGGTGCTTTTACCATAGTGATATGGTAGTGTGAAGGGTGGACAGGGACGTGGTAGAAGATAGGTGGAAGTAGAGGACTAGAACCTGCAGACCCAACCAAGTCACGTGCGGGATAAGGGTATACTGTAGCTACCAATTGCTAGGCTGCCCCTTAGTCATGCTGCACCGGGCTTCACATTTGTCATGCAGAGCTGCACTACTACAAGAAACTTTACTAACGTGGATGGTAAAGGTAGTCTGTCAGACTACCAGTTACCAAAAAAATATAGATTGGAATTAATTTATAAGGAAATTATTGCTTGGATCGTTATTAATCAGAAAAAATGAAGGTACAGAAAATTTCAAGGACATTGCATGCTTAGAAACCAATGATATGCAATTTTGTTAGATGGTAGTAGTTTGTCAGACTAGACTTTACCATTCTAGGGTTAAAAAATAGCATTAACTAGCAGTAAATTTAACAACTACTATCAAGAATAGACTTTAAGCTTTCTATTGCACCTATAATCAATGCAGGGAAGCTTTGGGGTTATCAACTTAAGGGCTTAAATTTGAAAAGTTTCAAAATACAACACTGCATTGTCGTTTGTTGGAGTTTAAGGTCCCGTCAACTACAAGGTTATTAGAGACCCGTCCACTGTATAGTTCTAATGCATATACTGCACAGACACTACACTAATGAGACGATTATTGGGTATTAGCAGTACCCAGCTTTCCCGAGCGACCACCCATGTCAGTACTAACTGGGCTTGCGTTGCTTAACTTCAGTGATCAGACGAGAACTGGTGTGTCCAACGCAACTCGCCGCTCCCTACAACACTGCAAATTTACATTCATTTGAAATGCTATTTAATGGGTAATACGGTAGGTAATGTAACAAATGAGTGTGATTAGTATGCACACTGACCAGCTTTATCACAACCCTTGGCTTGCATTTTCAATAATCTACACATAAGAAAATTAACCTCAATCAACAGTTTGGCTATTCCAAGTACCGTAAAATATCACGTAGTGCCTGCGGATTATACGCAAAACATAGGGTCATTTAGTGTGGACTATATGCGAGGGCGGACTATATATGGGTGCGGACTATAAATGAAACCCATGGTTCTCAATGAAACCTGCTCTTCATTTTCTGAACATTTTATTACAGTTAACAACACGATTTTACACAGTACGTTCTTATTTATATGATAATGCAATATAAAATCTTTCACATTTCAATTTCATCGTCAGGGCAATCTGACATTTCATGTTCAAATTCAATTGATCCCATTGCCCCTACAAGTTGCGCCACTGGCTACAGTAGGAATTTGAAAGTGCGAACTATACATGAGGGCGGACTATATTTGAAACATACCCATCGCTAATGCGGACTATATTTGAGGTGCGGACTTTACGTTAGATTTTATGGTAAGATGTATCGACTTATGATGACAGTCAAGTTCTGCCCAGTTTTAAGATTGTTATAATTGCATGAAGAGGGGGAGAACATTGTCATATCACATGAGCACAATTTAACTTTATTTGACACCATGTGTTTTCAACCTTACATGAACTTTTGGCCACCCAGATCGATGTAATACCCCTCTGTGTGCTGGAAGGTCTCTTACGGACGGTCCTAGTGCAACACCTTACTTATTGAATGTCAAAATCTAGGTTCCTAGATGATACCCGCTTTCTCCATCTAACGCTTAGGGGTGAACTCTCGCTGATCAACATATTTTATTCCATGTAGAAAGGGTTCTTTTATGCTTTGGTTTCGCTGAAGGTAGCGTGCTCGATTACTGCGTCAGTGGTTCTAGGTTCAATACTAGATGAAGGTGGATTCCCTTCTTCGGGACCCTTAGGGGTGGATTCCCTTCTTTTGCGACTCTTAGGGGTGGATTCCTCCACTAATTCAACGATTTTTTGGGGTATCAGCAGTACCCAGTTTTCCCAAGCGGCCACCCATATCAGTACTAACTGGGGATGCGTTGCTTAACTTCAGTGATCAGACGAGAACTGGTTAGTCCAACGCAATAAGCCGCTTCCTCTTTAACTCATGGTAGATCCTGTTTGTCACATCCAAATTTATTTCCTTATACCTCTGAAACACATCCTATACACATCCAACGCAACCCCAGCTAGTACTGACATGGGTGGCCGCTTAAGAAAACTGGGTACCGCTAATGCCCAAAAATTGTCGCATTAGCGTAGTGTCTGTACATTTCCTCCACTAGAACTACACAGTGGGCAGGGCTCTAATGATCTGTAGTTGAAGTCTCCTTAAACAAAACAAAAAAAATCCTTGCAGAATCTGGATTAGAACTACGCAGTGAACGGCAATCAAATGACCATCGTAGTTGAATGGTGCTAAAAAGCAAAACAAGTAAATTCACCCTGTCCACCACTAAGCCTCACGCAGAGTACGTCACCATTATGTCCCTGCCCTTCCGATTTGAAAGCTGTATCGATTGACTACTGTGAATCTGAAACTCCACAGTAGGGGTGTTTCTTCACGGAAGAGGTCATTGTCCTGGATTTGATACGTTCTCTGAATTATTGTGCGTGTCTGCAATCAATAGACCACAAGTGGGCTATCCGTTTCTGTTAGTTGTGGTCATGCAAAACGGTTGTGTTTGTCGTGCAAATGGATTGGCTGCACAATAACAATTTTCGTCTCATCCACTGGATGATGTTAAATTCCGCGCCTTCGTAACCGGAACTCATTTTTGTGTCGGGACCGATTTTAAGTAAATTCACAACCGTTTTATCGATTGATCTGACAACCCTATGATTTAATTGAACAGATGATGTAAATTTAGGTCACTCAACTCGGGTTCTACTCTGTTAGATGTGAAGACGTGCTTCAGATGAGTGAGAGTCTCAAATGGCCCCTTCCATTAGAAAGGTAGTGAAGCACTGACTCCATTATCATCATTCCTAACACTGTTCCCATCTATGATAGTGTAGGATACACATTTGTCCCTCCGAAACTCAGAACACACGGGTGGACTTAATGGGTGGTACTTTTACACAACCCTCTGTTTCTTTATTGGAGTAATTTCAATACGCGACCCCAAGGGCTCCAGCCCCTCAGCCTGGAATTCTGTCGATTTATTTGCAAGAATACCACTACATATCAGGGTTTAATCCCTTCATGATGTAGAGGGGAGGTTTGACTTTACCTTGGTGGCACAATAAGTGGCGTGCTCGATGTATTTCACCAGTGGTTCCCGGTTCAATAGTGGATCGAGGTGTGTCGGCTTCTTTAAGGTGAGAAAGAGGCCCAGAGTACGCCTTCCTTCAAGTGCGAAGTAAAACCGATTCTAGTGTGGTGTGCGATGGCATTTGCATATAAACGAACGGTATCTACTATGAACGGGTAGATGAAACAAATTCTCAGGTGTAGGAACTCGCTCCTTGACGTCGGTGAAGTGCCCCAGTCGGCTGCGAATAAATACACCCAACCCTACCATGATGTAGATGGGAAGTGATTTTCGGGGGGGGGGGGGGGGATGGAGCAAACATAAAGAGACAGACTCAGTGACTCAGTCACCTTAATACTTACAATGGACATTGGCACCACGCTTAGAAAGTCAGACATATCCAGTCATCTGATGAGGGTAATTCATAAAATATGGAATTGTGCAGCTGATTAACATCTTACCGGAATTTTCCAGCTCCTAACCACATAGGCAAGGTACCTCTAAGGTACAAATTTCCTCTATGAACAAACAGTGGTCCTAGTTTGCCTGATTCACATGCTTACTCCGTCATAAGCGAGAAGCAAGCAACTTCTAACCCTTTTCCCGCCTATGGCAGGGTTGGGTACCCATCTTGTCCCTCTGAATGGACACAAGGGCGATATATTGCCAACCAAACTGCAACCCCAATGCTTACTTATCGGCGGTCTACTGTTTGTTGGGGAATTCCACCGACGCGACGCCAGGGGCGAGCTCCTATACACGGCAATTTGGTCTCATCTACCCTTTGCATAGTAGAGAGCGCTCTTTTACACGAAAATGCCATCGTACATCACAAGGGATGCCGATTTTTACTTCTTATCCAAATAAAGGCGCATTCGGGTAGGTTATCTCTCGCCCGAAAGAAGCTAACCCACCTCGGTCCACTATCGAATCTAGAACTACTGACGCAGTTGTCGAGCACGCTATCCACTGCGCCGCCGCGCCGAGGTGGGATTCCGTTATTAGCGAGAAAAGCATTAAAAATAAATGTGACTTTCAAGCTGTAAGACAATTAGATCCTTATTTCCGCTCTTTTAACAGGAACTAGTAAATGATAGTTATATAATTACATTTAATTGAATGGAATTTATTGTTTATGTTATGAGAGTCTTATTGCAACTAACCCGTTTTCCCTGTCATGGAAAGCTTCTAAAAATGCAGTCAAAAGCGGAATAAAATCGCAACAGATGTACAAAGATATAACCACAGTAACTCTAATGCAGTGATTCCCAAAGTGGGACCCACGCCCCACAGGGGGACAATTCGATTGTTAAGGGGAGAAGCAATTTGAAAATGGACTCGTTCAGAGTTTGGGATGGGGAGTCTTGAAACTGAAGTTAACTATTTTGGAAGCTGACATAAAATCTCTTTGCAGCAAGCATCAAGTGCAAGGATCTCACTAAATATAAATAATTATAATTAAAATAATATAGAAAAATGTTTCATTAACATTATTTTGTACTTGAATTTCATTTCTCCATTATACGCTTTCAAAATTTACTTACTGAGCTGCATTGGACACACCAGTTCTCGTCAGATCATTGAAGTTAAGCAATGCAGCCCACGTCACTATCAACATGGGTAGCCGGTTAAACATTGGGTGCTACTAATTTCCCCTCTCCTATATCACCCACACCTATCTCCCTCTCACTCGTGAGCAGTCTTCCCAAGGTTCTGCCTATTATGGCTGCTTGGCCAACTCCTCAATCCGTTGATGTAACATACTGACAGTGTTTGCTCAATAATTTTCTAGTGATTTCTTCATATAACCTGTCGTTCAAGTTTCTTTAGTGAACATTTCAATTTTTGAATATTAAAAATTATGTATATGCTAGGAGGGGGCCTAAGAATTTTAGAAAGCCTTAGGTGGAGCATAGCTCAAGAAAGTTTGGGAAACACTGCTGTTAGGCCAGGCGCACACTAAGACAAAACTGTCTCACGACAGTCTTATGTGCTCAGCTTGGGCAATGAAAGTCAGTGGGTAGCTGCACACTGAAACAAGGAGTCTAGCAGACAAACTCATTGACAACCACAGAGCACATAAGACTGTCATGAGACTGTCTTAGTTTGCGCCTGGCCTAAAGCCTGATCTACATCAGCCACGTGACGTGTTACTTGCCACGAAGCAGGCAAGTAGTAAAAAACTGTCCACCGCCAAATTCACAATTGAGAAGCTGTCAAGATGAATACTTTACAGTCCTGCTATAGTTTTTCAGTCCAACGCGACATGTTAACAACAGCAAATATTTTGCGGAATTTTTATGTAGCTGGCTGCCGACCGAAACGTTTAACCCAACACTGCCACCAATCCAACTGTAAAGATGATTTGGGCATCTAATGACCTTTGCAGTTGAAGGGCCCTAAAAGGCCTAAAACACCAGTGAAACAAAAGCCAGCAATTCGACATCAGATAGTAATTCCCCTCTTGTGAAGACATGCATACCAGTGGTTCCACTTTTACGTCCCACCACCACATGTCTCCGAAATAAATATGAAAACGCACAACAAAGCAACTCCTAATCGTTTTCCCGCCTATGGCAGGGTAGGATACCCATCTTGTCTCTTGAAATGGATACAAGGGTGATATATTGGACAGTTGTTTTCCCCAGCCGGTTGCCGACCAAAGCTGCAACCCCTAGGCTCATGCTTATTTATCGTTGATCTACAATTTCTTGGGGAATTCCATTGACGCCAGGTTGCGAGCTCCTACACCTGGAAATTTTACGTAAACTACCCGTTACATAGTAGAGAGTGTTCTTTTACGGGTAAATGACATTGTACACCACACGGGACTCGGTTTTACTTCTCATCTGAAAGAATACGCACTCGGGGCCTCCATTTCGCCCAAAAGAAGCCAACCCACCTCGGTCCAATTTCGAACCTTGAACTACCGACACAGTTACCAAGCGTACGCCTCACTGCAACACCGAAGCGGATTATGCCACAACGCTCGTAATTCAAAATCTGACATTTTTCAATAAAAGAATTTTTCGTTTCTGCAAATATTTTCAGGCCCCACTATGAACTATTTTTCTTGGTCCCATCAAACTTCTATGCGTCCTTGCCAGGGTATTGTAAAGGTGGCCACACATGATCGATCGAACAGTTCAAATGGCCCTGCGCCCATCCAAAACCCACCATGTGTGGGGAAACTCAAATGGATGGTTGTGGATTGGCAGACTCGACTAGATTTTTGTGCAGTTCAAAATCCATGACACCAAGCCACTGAGCCAAGGCTCGGCCTTACCATATGTGGGACATCCCCATGCCGAATGGAGTAGGGAAACCTGCTGGCCTTGCCGTCTGTGTGTATCCTCCCTAATCCAAATCCTTTCAGTACGAAATCTGACCTCGAGTCAGAACGTATAACAGGAATAATTTATAAGTTACTCCATTGAGGGAGTAAAATCATGAAAAAAGGAGTAATTTTCGAGTTTACTCCCTTCTTTTACTCCTTTTTTACACCTTTTCTTTTCTGTGTGTAATATACAGCTCGCTGTACGATGTGATAGAGTGAACTTTGCTAAGGTGTTTTGTGAAAGTGAGAGGCTGTTGTACAGAGTGTGAATGATGCGGTATATGAGCAGGGTGATAGTTAAGAATGACTGTACTACAGGTAGCCTGGAAGTTGGCAACATCGCTGAAAAAATGAGGGAGAGTAGGTTGATGTGGTATGCAGTGCCGGATTTAGATAGTGAGAGGCCCTAGGCTATTTCAATTTTGAGGCTCTCTTCAAGCCCTTTTGAGGCTCTTTTGAGGCTCTTTTAAATGCTGAGGCCCTAGGCTTAAGTACTGTTTAGCCTAGTGGTAAATCCGGCACGGATGGTATGGATACGTAATGAGAAGAGGGGAGGAGGGGCTCATTAGATCCATTTCAGGAATGCTGGTGGTTAGAAGCACCCGAGGTAGGGGGAAATCGAAGTAGACGTGGGAGCCGGTTGTCGGAAGGGATGTGATAGTATATGGGGTAGACGGGGTCCTGGTGGCAGACCCGACCCTGCCACAGGCGGGATAAGGTATGCTGATGATAATGGTTATACAGTGAGCCTTCTATTTCAGTGTTTTCCTTTAAGGAATGCACAGGGCATGATTTTGTAACATTATCCAATGACGTCATCGCTTCGAAAGCAGTATGGCAGACGGAGGTATTTGTAGTCTGATACAAGACATGAAACGATCGATATACGTATAAATATTTGTAAATTTCTCTAGAGTAACCTGGATAATACGAATGAGCACTGTCAAGAAATACATTACTACAAAAACATACAAAAAAAGAGAATTTGTCGGCTCAGAAGTAATCATCAAAAACGTTGTCAAATTGCGCTAGTGAGATGCATTGCTAACTGGTAATTGTAGTGGGCACTTTTGGGCATAATTGAATTTTCAGACGTGGTATTATTTTTTGTTTTGGCCTGCCTCCGGGGCGCAATCGGTAACATACTCGATTTACTGCGCCAGTGGTTCCAGGCTCGATAGTGGATTGAGGTAGGTTGGCTTCGTTCGAGCGGAAGAGAGGCCCTCAGTGCGGTTTCATTCGGATGGTAAGTAAAACTGAGGTCACGTGTGGTGTACGATGGCATTTGCACGTAAAACAACCCCCTCTCCTATGCAACGGGTAGATGAAGCAAAATTTCCAGGTGTAGGAGCTCGCCCCTTCGTTTGAACTGTCCCAACGAACAGTAACCCGACGATAAATAAGCGTAGGAGTGTCAGCTTTGTTCGGCAGCGGCTGCGGAAAAATACACTCCAATGTATCACCCATTTGTCTATTCATGGGGACAAGATGGGTACCCGACCTTCGTTTTGTGAGCGACGAATTGCTGTTGTTGTTTTGTTGTTTGTTGGTGTTTAAGGTCCCGTCAACTACAACTGGTGTGTCCAACGCAATTCGTCGCTGGGGGAGCGGTTCTCGTTTGATCACTGAAGTTAAGCAGCGCAACCCCAGCTAGTACTGACATGGGTGGCTGCTTGGGAAAACTGGGTACTGCTAATACCCAATAATCTTCGCATGTGTGTAATGTCTGTGCAGTGTATGCATTAGAACTATGCAGTGGACGGGGCTCTTATGACCTAGTAGTTGAAGGGCCCTAAAACACCAACCAACAACAACCTTCGTTTTGCACTCAGCCAAATAAATATGCCGTTCGATAATTCGCCCGTGTATTGCTGGGACAAGGTGATAAACAATTCGGGTGCCTGAGCTCAATTATTATATCCTTTTAGGGCCAGTATGCATTGTTCCTCCAGTATTCCTCCTTTTCCGCACCAGCGATATATTGGACAGTGTTTTTCACAGCCGGTTGCCGATCAAAGCTTCAACCCCTGTGCTTATTTATCGTCGGTCTACTAATCGTTGGGGCATTCCACCGACGCCAGAGGGCGAGCTCCTACACCTGGAAATTTTGCCTCATCTATCCGTTGCACAGTAGAAAGGGTTCTTTGACGTGTAAATGTCATCGTACACGTCACGGGACCTCGGATTTACATCTCATCCTAAAGAAGGCGCACTTGGAGCCTCTCTCTCGCCCGAAAGAAGCCATTCCCCGCCAGGTGGGTTTTGAGAGTGTTGGGTCTCCATCCCGTCTTATCCAACACCAGGTCCCAATCTATTCCATAGTTACCTGGATGCCGAGCAGCCTGCTGCCATGTCTGATTTGATCCCTGGTCAGTGATGGGCCTAGGCGGATTCTTTTATTATGCCCTTACCACCTCAGTCTAGTCTCTCTGAGAAGGCGCTGAGAGATGAAAATGATTAGGGCTAATGACGTCACTCACTCTTCCGCTTCTCCTGAAGTTTTCAATATGACTGATGGTAACCAAGCAACCGCAGAGTATCAGAATGACGTCATTTGTCCGTAGCCCCTTATCTCTTAAGGCCTCGCCTCTTTCCATCAACACAATAAGGATCTAGGACTCTACCCACGCGCCTATGCCAGATTGATGCGAAAATTGTGTCAACCTCAAGACGTCACTGGAAAGATGTAAAAAATGGAGAGGAAGTTCAGATGTATTGTGGTGTGACTGGCCTATAGACTCATAACGACTTTGTCTGAAATTATCTCAGCGTTGGCAATGAGTTCATCGACCTTATCGAAAGTGAACTGCTCTCCTTTATCCATACTATCACAATATAAAATGCTAGTTGTGTTTTCTCCTGTTACCTCTAGCAGTGCACGTGACCTGAATTGTTATCCTCCTCAACATCTGCAAAAGCAAACTGTTCTCCATTTCCAATCGAACATTATGTGATATTAGAAAGGCTCCAGCGGCTGTATTGCGTTGGACAAACCAGTTTTCGCTGGGAATACTGGTGGGGATACGCTTGGGAATACTGGGCACGTTAATACCCAGTAATCGTGCATTAGTGTAGTGTCTGTGCAGTTTCTGCACTAGAAGTATGCAGTGGACGGGCTCTAATGACCTCGTAGGTGAAGGGTTCTAAAACAATAACGAAACAACAACAAAATAAGTTAGTACTTTCATGGGTGACCGCTTGGGAATACTGGGTACTGCTAATATCCAAAATCGTCTTAACAGGTAGTGTCTGTACAGACACTGCGGTGGACGGGGCTTAATGACCATTGTAGTTGAAGGGCCCTAAAAAACCAACGAAAAAAATAAGAACAATGGGCGATATCCGGATAGAGTCGGCCTGTTTTGAAGTATTCGATATTGGAATATTTTAGAAATTATTCAAATAATATTCGGGAAAAATGTAGAGCCATTTGTAACTAAATATTTTGCAAATGTCGACATTATATGATGAATTCAGCAGTGAGTACAGTCGATGGTTTGATGCATAACTCATTTACCAAGATTTTTCACAAATATTATTGACTTATTCATGAATGTTAGGGTTAGGGGCTATCCGCTAACTGCTTGTATAAATTAAGTTCTCAACAAGTATGGAATATTTTAGTTTTTACTTCCACCTACCCATTGAGCGATCCTTTGACTACTAACAAAATAAAATAAGTGTACTCCATCATGTGGTAGAGTTCAGTTTTATTGCTAATATCCTTCTTGAAACATCATCACTGAAATTTCATGTAACATTAAAATTGGGTTATCCTAATTTTTCAGGTAAGTGATGCATAATAAATATCATCATCATAGCTGTATCCCGCCTGAAGCAGGGTCGGGTCTGCAGATTCTAGCCCCACACACTACCATATAGTTACGAGCAAACTGTTCCCACGTCTCCCCCTGCCCCGGGTGCTTCCAACCACCTGCATTCCTGTAATTGACCTAACAAGCTCCTCCCCTCTTCTCATTACATGTCCATACCACTTCAATCTGCTTTCCTTCATTTTTTCTGCATTGCCCCCCACATCCAAGCTACTTCAAATATACTCGTTCCCAATTTCATCAGCTCTTGACTCCCCACTTATGGACCACAGCGTTTGCATCTCAGCTACTTGCATTCCATTTACATGGCTTTTCCCCACTGCCCAACACTCTGCTCCATATAGCATAGCAGGCCTAACCACTGCCTTATAAAACATCCTTTTCAACTTTATTATAAGGCACGTTTTGGCGATTGACCTGGTCAATTGTGGTTTGACCACAATCTCATGTTTGGTCTAACCAAAACGCTTTGGTCAGTCATTTTGAGACCCATGACAAGGAATTCATAAAACTTAAGAAAATGAATTCCCTTAACTTAAAACCAAATCCACTACAATAAAAAAAAAACAATTCCCTAAAATAAAAAAAATGAATCCACTAAAGTAAAAAATACGAATTCACTAAAATGAAAACAAAACTCACTAAACTAAACTAATTCAGGAACAAAAAAACGAATTCACTAATCTTAAAAAAAATAAATTTCATAAACTTAAAAAAATAAATTTCATAAACTTAAAAAAATAAATTTCATAAACTTAAAAAAATAAATTTCATAAACTTAAAAAAAT
>JAAFCE010008833.1:7490290-7527877 GCA_013389805.1 Trigoniulus corallinus
TAAATTTCATAAACTTAAAAAAATAAATTTCATAAACTTAAAAAAATGAATTTCCTAAGCTAAAAAATTATTAAATTAAAAAAAAGAGATTTATATAATTTAAACTAATTATTGCTGCCATTTTTATTTTTCTTTGACCAAACGCACACACCATGATTTTATTTTGGTCATGTTGGTCATCCTTTGCTCTGACCAAAGTTGACCAAAGCAACTGACCAAACCATCATGTGCACCGCCAAAACGCATTGTTTCTGAAACAATGTGACCAAAAGCGACTTGGTCAATCGCCAAAATGTGCCATGCTTGTAGTTATATCTTGAGACATTTAATGCTTTTTTATTTTTCAAATTAAAATATTGTAAAATCAATTTAATAAATTGATTTTACAATGATTTTATTCATTTTATCATTATATATCTTTCATACTCATTTTAATTATCCTGGAATAGAGCTTTTACATTGTTCTCTCACAATTCAAACTATTCGAACATACATATGGTAAAATGGGGTAATACGCCCCACATTTAAAAAAATCACTATAACTAGAAATAATGAAATGTGAATCTCAAAGTCATTTTATAATTTTAATGAGGTGACGTTAGTCGTTCATAAAACCTATAAATGAAATGTTACAATTTAACTACAACTAGGAAATAAAACAAAGTTTTGACATATGTGAACTGGGGCGTTTTAACCAGTACTGGGGGTAAAACGCCTCACCTCCAAATATTACTTAATTATGTCTCTCTTATGTGGCACATTCATTGCAAATGTCTTTGTGGCTGTTGCATGTCTAATGAAGTAAACCAAAACATTCACTGCATTGTATCCAGTCTGACTTAGTAGAATAGTAATGCTCGTGACATTCATAACAAAAATTTTCATTTTCAATCTAACAAGCTTCTGCTAAAGCATAGGTCTCCAACAATTGTGATTGGTGGGCTGGATTAGGAATTTTTTAAATAGCTGGTTGGCCACAACCCAATTTATGGTGTTATTTAAAAAAAATCCACTAATTGTAAAAATTGTAAATCATAAATCACATGCAGGCTTCTCCATCATTTATTCAATTAAAATGGAATACAGAATTAATTCTGTATGTTTAATTCTGTATTATGTGTGCTTAATTCTGTATTCCATTTTATTGATAGAAGTTATGACAAACTGTATACTTTCCTTGATAAGAAAAATATTTATAGAAAATTATTTTATTGTTCTTTCTCTATGGCTCAACACTGTTTAATGGAATCCTTCTGAAGGCAAGAAAAAAATCGACTGGTGGGCCACATCCAGCCTCTGGCTATATGTTGGAGACCCCTGTGCTAAAGCATTATGACTGAAACTAGCTCTAGTTTATTTTAATATATAGGTTTTACCCATTTTCTGAAGCAAAACAAATAATTGTTAGTGGGGTGTATTACCCCCAAATGTTGTGGGGCGTTTTTCCCCAAAGCAGGTGCAATGTGCTCCACCATCATAACATATTTTATGGACATGGTACAGAGTTGAAAACTTGGCCAAATTAAAGGTTAAGGATCTTAACTTAATACACCATTTTCAAATTTAAAATATCTCAGTACGTTTATGGGTATTTACTTTTACCAGATGCATTCCAATAAATTGTGGAGATTTACTTTTACAGCTGACTGCAGTATTTATTTATTTTCACCAAACCAAATGACAACAATTCTTCTAGAAACGCATGCACGATGTGCCATACACATGGTCTATTGCCTTATAGTGCTTTTAACACCATCTCATCAAAGATGGTTGTCCTGTTACAACTGGGGCATATTACCTGCTGGGGCATATTACCCCGTTTTACCATATTCGAATAGTTGATGAAGCCGAATATTTGGAAACTCTAGTACTGATAATATTGAAAAAATCGCTGTAACAGCATGGTGCCTATCAGGGCCATAATGAGGGCGTGGCAAAGAAGGCGGCTGCCACTGGCACAACTGGGTTTGGGGTGCAAAATGTTTGTTTTTTATCATTATTGGGCTATGGGCAAGCAAAAGTTAGACACTTGCCACAGGCGCTTCATACCCCCATTATGGCACTTGTGCCTATGCAGACTATGCATTAGAACTATGAAGTGGACGACGCTGTAATGACCAGTGTACTTGAAGGGCCCTAAAACACCAGCAAACAAAACAAATTAAAACAATTTGTTGATTACACTGTAAAACAAGCTGAAAATATATGAGATGTCTTTCAGTGCTTCTATAGCAGATTTGCATGCTGAATTCAAATCTGCAAACAGATTTGGTCCATCACCTAAGGCTACAAATATATTTCAAAATATAGAAATTTAACTGTTAGGCTTTGTGTGCATTCATTCCCTGTCTGGTATAAATGTTGAGGTTGATTCCATTTAAGAAAAGGAAAAGATGTGCCAGTAAACATTCAAACATGTTAATTCGCTGGCACTGAGGTCACTAGGTGGTGTGGAGGTGCAGGCTGCATTGAGTGCCACAAATCACACCCTGGCACCCTTGGTATCACACCATGGTACCATTAGTAGATTCAATCGTTTGAGTAATATGGCATCAAGAGGTTGTATGACATCACCCGATTTGAGATATGTGAGAGGGATAGTTGAGGCTGGAAACATTACTATGTGAAGAAGAATTGGCATGTCAGAGATGAATCCATGAACTGCTTGTGCAATGTAACAAAATCCTTATGCTACCTCTTCACATAAAATTGGGATTAATGAAAAATTTTGTTAGGAAACTTGATAGCAACAGTGATGCTTTTCGTTTTTTTTGCATAGTACGTTTCCACAGATCAGTGAAGCTAAACGTTAAGAAGGTATATTCATTGGTTCTCAGACCAGCAGACTAATTGGCCAGCAGTGCATTGATGCAACATGTCTATCAAATCTCAATCTACTTGACTCACACCTTGCATTCTTTCCTGAGAACATGGGTGCAGTCAGTGAAGAGCATGGTGAATGGTTTCACCAAGACATTCAGGTGATAGAATCATGTTACCAGGGTCTATGGAGTGCAGCAATGCTGGCAGACAACTGCTGGACACTTCACTGAGACGTCCCAGAAGCTAAACATAGACGACAGTGAATGGCCAAAGGTGTGTATCTCACAGCATTTGTCTTTTCATGAGATTTGTCTGTAGGGGTGCAATGGACCTCTGGTTGGATCCCTGGCTGGGCATAAGGGGAGAAAGGATAATTCATATGAGTTGAAGAAAATAAGGGCACAGAGAGAATTATACTTCTGGTCTCCCCCCAAGACCATTCAGCAATAGAATACCCTCATGGAGGATAAAGTGGAGAGCTTACTGAAGGGGAAGGCCACCATTGCAAGTACTGTAGGGGGACACAACAACTATAGTTTAGGGTTTTAAGAGTCTTACAGAATCTTATGTAGGAATGACAGGTAGTCTCTCCACGGCAAAATTGGCCATAGAGGCTGCTTGCAGTGAATTAGCATTAGAATAAAAGTAGTGACAAATGGAGAATACAAACAAAACCCCTAAAATTAAAAAAATTCATATATCACAAGAATGGTAGGTGATAGACAGAAACGGTTTTCATTTTTGAAATCAGCAGGTCAAAATTGACCATAAATAGTCTTTGGATAATTATATATTTTCCAAAAAATTTTTTTTGTTGTACAGTGTTATTAGTCCCGGTGCACACATCCAGGTTTTATTCAGCAACACCGCAGTAATCCAATGCAAACAATGCAGTGAAATGACGCCAGTACACATTTGACAGCTGTTATACCACATTTACACATTCGCGAATAAGGCGAGTCGGATGACGAGGCAAGACTTTCGTTGAAATGTTCGCATTCATACTTTGGATGAAGAATGGCTATTCACACATTCGCTGAATGTCTCGTCAGATGGTCATTCTCAAATCACCTCAGCACTAGCGCCCTTTGACTCGTATTGTCTAGACAGCTAGTCATTCTCAAATCGCCTCAGGTCACTCATGCCCTTTGACTCGTGAGAAAAAAACCACTTTCAACACGAGCGCCACGAATGGAGAGGCGAACCACTAGGTGAATAACGAATGTAGTGTTCACACATTCATCGAACATGCTCGCCTTGCCACTCGCCTCGTCGTATTTGCGAACGTATAAATGTGGTATTACAGAAGGCATGTCCTTTTTGTCTTTGAAAGTACCAAACTAAGAAACTGCACTTCCGATCTCAACGGATGTGTGCAGCACTCAGTAGGTCAAGAAGTACTACGGACCTATGCGAACGGATGTGCGGGTGCAGCGCTGTTACGGTTCGGTAGGGATCTGTGGGCATTTGAGAGGCAATTCTGCTACGCGGAGCCACAGTGGCGCTGGAGGTATCTGTGCACTCCCACATTGCAACTAATGTATCCCATGTCATAATTACGATTCTGCAGTGGCGCCACACAAGTAAAAGTGGATGTGGCAATGGGCCTTATTTGTCCATTAAAGCCCAGTGCACACATCCGGGTTTTATTCAGGCAGGTGCCGCGGCAACACAGCAGCAATCAAATGCACACATGCGGTGAAATGACGCCAGTACACATTTTGCAACTGTTATGGAAGGCGTGTCCTTTTGCCTACGAAATCACAGAACTAAGAAACTGCTCTTATGATATCAACAGATGTGTGCAGCACTCAATAGGCCAGGAGGTACTGCACGATCGGATGTGCGGGTGAAGCGCCATCACGGTTCGGTAGCGATCTGCGGGGATTTTCAGACGCAACTCCCATATGCGGAGCCGCAGCGGCGCCGGAGCATGGGCGCACTCCCTCATTGCAACTAATGTCTCCCATGCCGCAAATACGAGGCCGCAGCCGCACCGCACGAGTGAAAATCGGGTGTTTTCACCGGGCCTAAACGTTGGTCGACTAATTGCAGCATATTGAAAGCTACTACTACTAATCCTTTACCGCCTATGGCAGGGCTTGGTCTCCTTTGCTTCTCTGAATAGACACATGGGCGATCTATTGGATGGAAGTTTTACACAGCCGACTGTTTAGTTATCATCAGTATAGTGTTCGTTGGGGCACTACACTGACACCAGGGCGCGACATCCTACACCTAGGAATATTGCCTCTAATACCCGTATACTATGTTACAGTAGGAGTTAGTAACAAGTATGGAGAGTGGTCCTCAGTTCGCCTTTCGTCGTAAGGGAACTGGCATGAGGCATGAGGGGGCATGAGGTGTGTGCGATGTGACTTGCACATAAAAGACCCATTTCTTAGTTGAACTTGTAGATCTGCAAAATTTTTATGGTGTGTAGGAGCGCACCATCTCCTACACCCTTTACACCTGCCACCTCCTAAGGGTTCGACCTGTTATATCTGCTTGGCTTACTCCCCAACCATTAGCATAACCTTTCAGCGAGAAATAGGCCAATGATAAATAAGCATTGTGGTTGCCACATTTGAATAAATACCATTCATGAGACTGCCCGTGTGTTCCAATGGGATCAAAGGTGGTACCTGGCCCTGGTAAAGGAGGGAAAACGATTAGCAGTAGTAGTTGTTGAGGGAACGGCTAGTACCGCTAATACCCAAAATTCGTCACATTAGTGTAGTGTCTGTGCAGTCCCTGCATTAGAACCACGTAGTTGACGGGGCTCTAACTAGCCGTCTTTCCGCCCATGGCAGGTTCGGGTACCCACTTTTGTTTCAGTGTGGCACACTGTAAAATCCATACATATTCGTCGCCGGCCTATTATTTTCCTTCTTTGGGACACTTTTTCTCCACTTGCTCCAGGGATCGAGCTCCTACTCCTGGAAAGTTTGCTGATCTACTCGTTCCATGCAGTAAGGATTCATTTACGTGGGGGACGTTCGTCTATGTAAAAAGAGGCCTTTTCGGGCAGGTTTCACTGCACATATCACACGGGACCACGACTCTACTTCCCATCTGACTGAAGTGCATTGTGGGTCTCTCGCACTAATGAGGCCAATTCTCCTCCATCCACTATTGCCATCGAGGCGGGCCCTTCTGTAGATCCATCACCGAATCTGGAACCACTGCACTACTAGGCTACTACCGGCTGTATTGCGTTGGACACGCCAGTTCTCGTCTGATCACTGAAGTTAAGTGATGCAACCCCAGATAGTACTAGCATGGGCGACCGCTTTGGAACACCGGGTACTGCTAAACCCAAAAGGCGTCGTAACAGCGTAGTGTCTGTGCAGACCCTGCATTAGAACTACGCGGTGGACGGGGCTCTAATGACCGTTGCAGTTGAAGAACCCTAAGGGAGCGGTGAGTTGCGTTGGGCACACCAGTTCTTGTCTGATAACTGAAGTTAAGCAACGCAAGCCCAGTTAGTACTGACATGGGTGATCGCTCGGGAAAGCTGGGTACTGCTAATACCCAATAATCGTCACATTAGTGTAGTGTCTGTGCTGTATATGCATTAGAACTATGCAGTGGACGGGTCTCTAATGACCTTGTAGTTGACGGGACCTTAAACACCAACAAACAAACAAGTTGAAGAACCCTAAAACACCAACGGAACGCAACAAAGTGAATGTTCACCGCTTTGGCAACCCTGGGTTAGGTCTTAACTGCAGTAGAGCGGGCTTCAGGTATGTGAAGGAAATTCATGCCATATTTGGTGCATTTTTTAAATGTTGGAGTAACGTGTTTTAGAAGTTGTGACCTCGCAACTTCAGTGTGCCTATACATTGTTTTTGAGACATTAACATCATGACCATGTTTATCACTCATAAAAACCTTCGCATTCTGCAAATCTGAAGGCCAAATTGCAGCTCAGGTGGATGAGAGGATTAATTTGAACCCAATCTCTTAAAAAATCGGCCATTTAAATATATTTGAAAATCCTTTCCTTTTTGTAATGACCTCATCAACTTCCAGCTATTATGATTCAAGTTAAATTGTTAAAAGGGGTTCTTTGATGTCAAATAGGACTGTGTTGAAATAAGTTTTAGATCTTATCTTTAGAGCCACTCGCTTACTTTCGTTATCTACAGGAGGAGCTTCCGTCAAACGACCTCAATTCGAGCTCAGGAAGGATCCAAGGTAACCTCCCCAAAAGGCCCTCTTCACTATTTCCTAACTATCATTTAATAGGTTTATGATGACTCGAATATCGCGTTAACCTGCAGGCCAAATATTTGGATCATGTTCTGTCTGCTGGTCTCATCGTAAACCTGGGCCGGGTACCTTGTTCCTTTGCAGTCGAGAACGCGCAGGCACACAATTGAATGATTATTTGACGCATTATTCCTGTCATCAGGGGTCATCATCTTACCCTTATCCCGTCAATGGCAGGATCGGATCTGTGGTTCTCATTCTTCACTCACGCCTAACTCATGTCAGGTCTCCGTCAACTCCACGCACAATGTCCTTACATACAACCTGTTCCATGTCTGTTTTGGCCTTACTCTGCCTAGAAAGTTCCTCTTCCCTTTTTTTCATCACATGCCCATAGCATCCGATGTAAAGACCTAAAACTTGGATTATTCGAGCATCGGCAGTAACCGACACCAGGGAGCGAATTCCTATACTTGGACGTTTTATCGATCTACAGTATAGTTTACTCCATGTTGAAAAGTGGTGTCCTACAACCACACGGGATCATGGATTTACTTACTGCTCACCACAAGCGGACTAAGGACTTCCCTCTCACCTTATGGAAGCTAACCCACTTCCGTCTTCCGGGGTCCATCACAGAGAAGCATGTTGCAAGTAGCAGATGGGCTAGAGTAGGCATGTCAGGCTGGGGGTATCCCGAGGGCCACATAGATAACATGTGCGTTGTCATGAGGGCCATGCAGTGTTGATTTTATTTAAGTAATTATTTTTTTAAAAGTACCAAGAGGCTCGCCCTGAAGGTGACATGTTTATTTGACATGACAGTTGCCGAAATGGTACAGTATTTAATAATACTGGAGTTTTAATCAAAATATGCACCTCTGAGTAGCAGATTGCATATGTATTCAACATGGTATCAATTGTGAGGTGGTGACTCTAGGCTTAAAGGGCCGAATGCGGCCCGCGGGCCACCAGTTCGACACTCGGAGGGTTTGTGTGATGTGAAGGGCGAAAGGAAGGGCCTTAGAGGGCGCCTTCAGTCGCAGTGTCCCGTGTGACGTATATAGGATACCATTTGCCATTCCCTTATCCTGCCTATGGCAAGGTCAGAGCTACAAGTTCCCTGGTCCACATTATACTTTATATCAGTAGCAGTTTTTCTGCTTATGGCAGGCTGGGCTATCATTCTTGGCCCATATATGAGCGATCTGTTGGCCAGTGTTTTAAAACTGGCACCTGCAACTGGCCTCTTTCACAAAATTTGAATTTTATGACATTTCTTTTAGACGCTTTTGTAATTATTTTTGAATTATATGGCTTTTGCTTTTTGTGTCTGTATTCGTTTTGGCCTTTGCCACATCTATTGTAATGTCTGTTTTGGCTTTTGCCACAATTATTATTCTGTCTGCTTTGGCTTTTGCCTTTTTATTTCTGTGTTTGTCTTGGCTTTTGCCACATTTATTCTTCTCTCTGTTTTGGCTTTTGCCACTTTTATTGTTATGTATGTTTTGGCTTTTGCCTTTTTATATGTCTGTTTTGGCTTTTGCCTTTATTTATATGTCTGTTTTGGCTTTTGCCTTTATTTATATGTCTGTTTTGGCTTTTGCCTTTATTTATATGTCTGTTTTGGCTTTTGCCTTTTTATTGTTATTACTTTTATTGGCTTTTTGCCCTTTTTATTGCCATCATGGTGGGATGGCCATTTACACCCCCACCATGGTGATGTGTCTTTCTGGGCCCTAATGACCTTTGTAGTTGATGGGCCCTAAAGCAACAACAAAACAAACAAAAACAAAAAGGCACCTGCAACTTCATGATTTTTATAGTCGGTCAATTTTCATTCGTTGGGGCACCTTTCCTCCACCAACATCAAGTGCGAGCTCTTAAACCAGGAAATTTTGCCCATCTATCCGTTGCGTAGTAGAAAATGTTCTTACTCGTCCAAAATGAACCGAACCAACTCGGTCCACAACGGAGATCTGGAACAACTAATGTAATAGACCCAGACCCATGACTCCTCGTTTAGTGACCAATTCATTTAACGACTTAGTTGCAGGAATGGAACTTGATTGTTAAGTGAGGCAAAGTTGTATGAAATGTGTGCCTCTTGTGGTCCATTTACAAATAGTGGGGACGTCCTATGTGGAGGCGAAGTGGTACCCAAGGTACAAGAGTTTTGATATGTTGGATTTGTGATCAAGACTGATGGAGAAATAGATTCAGATGTAACACATAGGATTAAATGCTGGATGATTAGAAAGAGACAGGCAAGAGGAGTACTGTGTCACCAGATGGTTCCCTCTGAACTAAAAGGGAAATTTTACAGGGCAAGGGTTAGGACCGGCTGTGTTGTATGACTGAATGATGGGCTGTGAGGAAGTGCCATGAAAAGCAAGTGCAAGTAGCAGAAATGCGCATGCTGCGATAAGTGAGTGGGGTGTGAAGAATGGACACGTTGGTGTTTCAGGGCCCTTCGACTACAATGGTCATTAGATGGGTCTATGTGACCCATGGGGATGGTTGAAGTGGAGACAGGCAAGTGGAGTCCTGTGTGATAGGAGGGTCCCAATAAAGGTGATTAGCAGTTTTACAAGGCAGTGGTTAGGCCAGCTATGCTATATGGAGCAGAGTGTTGAGCAGCGAGGAAGAGCCACGTAAATAGAATGCAAGTAGCCGAGGTGCGCATGCTGCAGTACATCAGTTGAGTGTCGACAGCTGATAGAATTAGGAACGAGTGTATTAAAGGTGGCTGGGGGTGGGGGACATCACGGGAAAAATGAGGGAGAGTAGATTGAGTTGGTATGGACATGTTATAGCTTGAGGGGAGGAGGATCTCGTTTGGTCTATTGCAGGAATGCAGGTGATTGGGAGCACCCGGGGCGGTGGACGACCAAAGCAAGCGTGGGAGCATGGTGGGAGATAGGCGGGAGTGGAGGGCGACAGACCAGACTCTACCACAGGCGGGATAAGGGTATGATGAGTAGCTGCTGATTTATAGCATAATTTCGCTTTGAAACCAAAGATCACATTTGAGTTTTTTTACTGAGTATGCGATTTTAACGATTAGTTTTGTGATAGTTTTATAATTTACCATAGTAACCCAAATGAAATTCATTTTTGCAATTGTGGGTATCATATTTCAACACCTTTGAAGCGCAATTCCAAGAATCCTTTTATGGTTTCTAAGAATTATATGATTTTTTTTTGTTTTTGAAATACTTTAAAAAGAAAAGACATCATAGAGGAAGGGAACATAATTAATCTTAGTTAAAAACATCAATGAAAACCACGACAGGAAATGAAGATATCTGTAGGGTCTCAAAAATGTTTTTTTTTCTAGCAAAGGGTTATACAACAAAAAATACTTCAAAATCTGTAATGGGTTATAAAACACCACAAGAAGCACATGCTATAAATTTAACGATATTGTAATAGTAATAAAAGTAGTTTTAAGATCCTATAAATCAGACAGCGGTAAATTTTTCTGAAAATTCTCATGTTTTTCCTAATTTTGCGGGTGCTTCTCTATTTTGCGGGTAGGTTTACAGCAGTGCTTTTTCAACGATTTATTTATCACGATTCTCTCGAAATAATTCAGCCTGTGGTAGAACGCTGAGGCTTACCAAAAGTTCTTGTGGACCACTGTTCCTGTGCCACAAACTCTGCCTGTAAATGATACCATAGAAATTTGGAAGGGGCTACTTCTTAAATTATTATTTCTGAAGCAGCAACACCTTTGAATGCTACGAATACACGAATGCAAGTGGATGGAAGCACCCGGGGCAAGGGGAGATCAAAGAAGACGTGGGAGCAGGTTGTCCCTTGTATTTAGTCATTATTTAGACTCCATTTGCCAGTTTCCACTTCATTGATCCTTTGGGGCACATCCAAATCACTAGCAAGGAACTACTAATCCGTTTCCCGCCAATGTCAGGGTAGGGTACTCATCTTGCCCCTGAATGGATACAAATGTGATATATTGGACGGTATTTTTACGCATCTGGTTGCCGACCAGAGCTGCATATCTGCTTATTTATCGTCGGGGCACTCCACCGCAGTCAAGGGGCGAGTTCTTACACCTGGAAATTTTGCCTTATCTATCCGTTGCATAGTAGAGAGGGTCCTTTGACGTGCAATTGCCATCGTACACCGCAAGGGACCTCGGTTTTACTTCTCATCTGAAGGAAGGCGCGCTTGGAACTTCTTTCTTTCCCGAAAGACGGCAACACTGATGCAGTAATTGAGTACGTCACCTCCTGTGCTACTGACGCGGGTGAGACCACTGATAACGGAGCTAACTCAGCAATCAATCCCTTCTTTAATCCTAGGATGGTCAACAGGGGTCTGATTGACCCCAATGAATTTTAAACTAAAATAACTTTCTATAGAATTCTTTTTAAAGTTCCAACCCTTTTGACATCTCTACAAAATACAATAACTGTATTTTGGGAAAATTAAATTTAAATTGCATGACAGCTTGATGCAAAATCCAGACTGATTTACTTACATGTGTACTTTGGTCAAGCAGTGTCTTGAAGACCCCATCACATTTCCCATTGCTATTCAGTGTTATATACTGCTTATAACAAATTTGTCTGATGAAACTGCATGAGCAAATTCATCATCATCATCATCTCACCCATCTCCCGCCTGAGGCAGGGTCAGATCTACAGGTTCTAATCCTCCACTCCTGCCTATCCCCCACGAGGTCCCTCTTGACCCCAAACACCTCCATATCTGCATGCACCACCTGTTCCCACGTTTGCTTTGGTCTTCCCCTACCTCTGGTGCCCCCGATCACCTGCAGTCCCACAATGGACCTAATAAGCTCCTCCTCTCCCCTCCTCATCACATGCCCATACCACCTCAACTGATTCTCTCTCATCTTTTCTGCAATGTCCTCCACCCCCAAGCTACCTGTAACGAAATCATTTCTGACTTGGTCAGATCTGGACATGCCACACATGTAGCACAGCATTTGCATCTCAGCCACTTGCATTTGCCTTTCATGATTTTTCCTAACTGCCCAGCACTCTGACCCTTGCAGCATAGCAGGCCTAACAACTGTTCTGTAAACCTTGCACTTCAACTTTATTGGGATTCGACGGTCACACAGGACCCCACATAAATATATCTGTGAAAATTCGTTCTGAGATCTGATGTTTAAATTCTGTGGTAAAAATATGTCTTTCCCAAAATGGAGTTATAATTTGTCATTGGAAGTAGATATGATTGTTGTTGACAATGAGAGGGAAGACGACAAAATTGATGATGATTCAGAAGGCAGTGATGACCTTGACTATGTACCTCCACCAGCGAATCAGTGTGATGAGCCCCCAAAGAACATTGAGGTAGATTCTGGTGGTGAGATCAGCTTGGATGACTTTAGAGATAATGAAGGCAATAACAAGCAGTCTGTCAGTTTGTTGTATGTTTGTTGGTGTTTTAAGACCCTTCAACTACAAGGCCATCAGAGCCTTGTCCACAGTATATTTCTGATGCAGAGACTGCACAGACACTATGCTAATTCAGTGACTTTTGGATACTAGTGGTACCCAGTTATTCCAAGCAGCTACCCATGTCAGTACAAGCTGGGTTTGCATTTCTTAACTTCAGTTATCAGACGAGAACTTGTGTGTCCAATGAAATTTTCCACTCCAAGGAGGTTCCGGATGTGGCTCAACTCTCAAAAATGGTGATTATTGGAATTCTTTCCCACCTGAAATTCATCAAACTATTGTTGAAAATGTGATGAAATGTGACCCGGGCCAAAGTCAGGAATTCACTTTACAACATGTTTTGAGGCATTTTGCCTGCTTTTTTGAAATGCAGATATAGAAAGAGATTGTTCTCTGTTCCAACCAGGAGGCAAGCCAACTCAAAGCATGTGAACCAGAGGCAAAGTGGTTGAAGGACCTTGATAATTGTGAAGTAATGGATTTCTTAGGTATCTGCTTTGGAGTGAAGTAAAGGGCCTAGAATCTTGAACAAAACCGGCAATGGGGGAATTTTTGATTTTCGCCAGAGGAACCAGCAAATATCAAGCCATTACCAGCTTCACAAAAGAGTTGCCACTTGTGTGGCAGAAGCAAGGACAGAAAAACAAGCTTCAGCTGCATATGTGCATATATTTTGAAATTACTCTTCATTAAAATGCAGTTATGCAAATGCTATATTCTATATAAATACTAATGTTTATGTCTAATATAAATGCAAATGCTATATTCTATATAAATACTAATGTTTATGTCTAATATAAAAGTCAAATATTAAATGATGTGACTCTTGAGACAAATGTTGAATTTCTCAGGTCGTTCATCACTTTCAGTACCATTTTCTGAATGGGGTCACAAATGACCCCTGTTGACCAATGATTAAGAAAAAAAGTGTTGACCATTCTAGGGTTAAATTGATGACCATGTTAGCCTCTCGCATTCATAGATATGAAGGTGCGAATTTCGGATGGCCTAAAGTGAACGCTTATTAATCCTAATGATTCATCTGCCACTGAACCCGACGCTGCCCTAGGCGGGAAAAGGGGTTGTAATGGTGATATGTACTTTTTGTTTTTTTTTGTTTACCAAAAATCCGAATGATGTGGTTCTGGTTAACTCTCGTAACCACTGGCGAAAACAAAATAGGTACTCACTTCGGTTGTATTTGCACTGAATTAAACTTTGTAAACGGCGGTCATTAAACACTTCAGAGTTGTTTACTGATGCCGTATGCTAGGAGAATATTAAATACTGAAGTTCTTCTCAGTGATCTCTTATCAATACCTAATTCGTGATCGAATTTGTAGGGGGTGGCAAATTGCATTGGACACACCAGTTCTCGTCTGATCACTGAAGTTATGTAGTGCAACCCCAGCTAGTACTGACATGGGTGGCCGCTTGGGAAAACTGGGTACTGCTATTACCCAAAAATCGTCGCATTAGTGTAGTGTCTGTGCATAAGGACTATGCTGTGGAGGGACCCTAAAATACCAGCAAAAAATCTAATTTCTAACATAGAACAGTTAAAAGTTGTTGCCCTGTCAAACAGAGTTGCAGACATTCAAAGTGCAATACTGACCTGGGAATCTAGGAAGACATAATGGAAAGAAACTAACCATGAGGAAATACAGTATACAGGTTGAGAAATAATGATCATGCAATTTTTAGCCATGTCTACACTGTTAGCTGTTTCCTCCCTACCTTGCTAACCTACCTTGCCTCCCTACCTCACTGCCTCTGTCCCAGATGGACTGCCCATCAGCATCTTCAGAGGTGTTGTCCCACTCTAACTTGTCCTCTGTCCTGTCCCTCTTGAATTCCTGTATGGCTTGGGGGTTCTTCCCCCTTGCTGGAAATCAGCTTATATTATTCCTGTCTACAAATCTGGCTCTCACTCCTCTCCACTTAGTTACCATCCCATCGCCATCCTGTCCCCCCTGGCTAAGGTTCTTGAGAGATGGATCCTTCATCTTATTTGGGACCCTCTCCTTGCTGCCATCCCTTCTTCCCAGTTCAGCTCCTGACTTTTTGTCTCTGTTCTCTTTCCTGTTCTTTCCATTTTCCTTGCTATCCTGGATGCCTTTGCTATGGGTAACCTCTTGGTTTTACTGAAGACCAATCTCACAAGGCCTTTGATTCTGTTGACCATCGATCTCTTCTTTCTGCTCTTGTTCCCCTGGTCCCTGACCCTCATGTATATAATCTCCTTGTCTCCTATCTTGAGGGCCTCACAGCAATGCTCCATAACTCAGCTTGCTCACATACTCTGGCCTGCAGCATCCCTGAGGGGTCTGTCCTTGGTCCTCTCCTCTTTAACCTTGCTACCGCTTTACTGCCCTGTTCCCCCAGATCCTGGATGATCTGGTCCTTTGCAGATGATAACTACTTTGGTCATTCAGTGTTGCCTGCTGAGCTCTCTGATGTTCTTGCTTCTGTCCCTCCATTTATCTCTGAACTAGCTTGCTGGTATGTCTGACATCGTATGTGGCTCAACGTTGATAAGACTAAGGTCTTCATTTTTTTCTAGGCTCCCTGTTTGCTTTCCCCCATCCTCCTGGCTTTCCTCTGTGCACATCCTTGGAGTTCTGTTTGACCCTACCCTCTCCTACCTCAGTTACTGTGATTTCCTTACTGCCTGGGTTGGCGCCCTTTCATACCTTTTCTGCCAGCTTAGGCCTTTGGTGGACCGTCACAAGCTTGTGATCGTTTTTAAAGCAAAAGTGTTGTCTCTCCTATGCTTTGCTTCTCCGTTCCTTGCTGGTGTCCCCTGGTCCCACCTATCCCCTCTCAAGGTTGTGCGTAACAACGTTCTCCGCATTATGTTCTGCATCCTTCCCTATAAGTCTGTCTCCTCCAACCTGTCAAAGGCCAAACTCCTCTCCTTCAGGCAATTCTATGGATTTTGCAATCTTCTTCACCTGGCTGCTGCCCTCCAGTTTTCTGTGCATCGCTGCCATTTAATCACTTCCGCCTTTCATGCGTCCCCCCTTGTCCAGAAAACCTGCCATTTCCTGTTTGTTTCCCACCTCCCTTGTTCTGACATTAGGTGCAACTTTTTTCCTGTCTGCTGCTTCAAGCAGTGGAATGCTCTCCTGCTTGCAGTCCATTCCAAAGTTTTCTCCTGCTCTTGCCACAAATGTCTGCAATATTGTACTCATTTTAAGAAAAGCCTGTATTCTCATTTTTTATCCTGCTAGCCCCACGTTTCAGTTGGGTACCAACTTGATGGTGTATTTCTTTGTTTCACATGTGCTGTGCACGTTTAATAGAACAATAACAATATCCTGGAGTGAGGCAAAAGAGAACCTCCAGTCCACCTTCCATTAGATAAGAAATAAAGCCGTGGCCCCGTATGCGCGAGGTCATCTGCACATAAAATAACCCTCACTACTACACAACGGGTAGTTGCTGTTGTTTGTTGGTGTTTAAGGTCCCGTCAACTACAAGGTCATTAGAGACCCGTCCACTGCATAGTTCTAATGCATTGACTGCACAGACACTACACTAATGTGACGATTATTGGGTATTAGCAGTACCCAGCTTTCCCGAGCGACCACCCATGTTAGTACTAACTGGGCTTGCGTTGCTTAACTTCAGTGACCAGACGAGAACTGGTGTGTCCAACGCAACTCGCCGCTCACCACGCAACGGGTAGAATACGCAAAAATTTCCAGGTGTAGGAGCTAGCCCTCTAGTGTTGGTGGAGTGCCCCAACGAACAGACCGATGACAAATAAGCGTAGGGGAAGCAGCTTTGGTCGGCAGCCAATTGAATAAAATTATTGCCCAACAGATCGGTGATGTGTCGCAGTGGAACAGAAATAGGCACTGAACGCTGCCATAGGTGGTGAAGAGGTTAGTGATGATGGCGGCAAGGAATCCTGCGATTAAGTAGCCTATTGGTCTGTCTCTGGGGTTAGGGTACTCAATTTCATGAGCCCTTGTTGCCGGATGAATCCTGACATAGATAGATGATTTTTAAATTCAAGAGCAGAAGGTGATGCAGTGGGTAGCGTGCTCGGTAACTGCGTCAGTGGTTCTAGGCTCGATACTGGACCGAGGTGGGTTGGCTTCTTTCGGGCGAGAGAGATACTCCGAGTTCGCCTTCCTTCGGATGAGAAGTAAAACTGAAGCCCCATGTGGTGTACGATGGCATTTGCACGTAAAAGAGCCCTCTCTACAAACTTATGCAACGGGTAGATGAGGCAAGATTTCCAGGTGTAGGAGCTCGCCTCCTGGCGTCGGCTAGAAGCCCCCAACGAAAAGTAGATTGACGATAAATAAGCATAGGGTTGCAGCGTTGGTTGACAACCGACTGCGGAAAACACTGTCTTATACAGTATATCACCCCTGTGTCCATTCAGAGGGACAAGTATGGGTACCCGACTCTGCCATAGGTGAAAAAGGGTTAGGAGTTGCTTTGAGAGCAGAAGCTCATAGTGCGCCTTCTGTCGATTGGCCTAGTGCGGTTACACTCTTCCAACATTGAGTAACTGTCAAAATTTTCATGTGTTTAAGTACTCGCACCTGTCATCGGTACATTGCCTTTAAAGTTAGATAGGTGGATGTTGCATAAACAAAAGTAATCGGCCGATGATCATATCCTCAAGTAGTCCATTGAACCTTAGCAACCTTCTTCTGGGTCCCCCCCCCTAAAAAAAAGGAACGGTGAGAATTTTTGATCATATGTCTTGAGAAGCTATTACAATATCCTGGACAGTGGCATTACCTGAGCAACATTAAGTCTCCAATGTGTTAATTTAGGAGGAGTACTTTTGGGAATAACCTAGTCAAGAACAACCTCCTACTACTCTATTTAACGGATAATAGAAATTGAAATTCTTTTCAGAGCAAAATACATATTTGAAATGTTCTCATGTTATATGAAGGCGTGATCTTCTATGGACATGATTATTAGTATTCAGACCTGGGCAGGTCAGTTTCTTTCCAGACACAGAGCGCACGTATATAGTTAAAAATGTGGAGGTGGATATTACAAAGGCGTTCACTCTTTTTATGCTGAAATAAATGATGTTCACCTTAGCAAACGAATGTTGGCACCCAGACAGCAGAGGTGGAGGTAGGAAATACCTCTCTGTGGTTTGAAATTGAACGTAATGACCTCAAGACTCAATGAACTACTATAAAAGTCGAAAAGGAAGTACCGCCTGTTTTCATCATCTGGCCTTGTTTCCAACTCTTCGAAAAATGTCTGCAAAGTGTTGATATTTTGACCTGTAGGCAAGGCTTGATCAACAACTCCTCTAGAATAAATGGAAATCTAACTAGATTTTGACAATGTTGTTTTTTCTTGACTTCAGGAAGGATATTTTTTCAAATTCTATTCCCTTACAGGGACGAAATGTCAGAGTTGTAGATCATGCGATGTGGGAGACAAAAAAGAGAGATGGAGGTCTTCAAAGGGGCCTTTGCACTCTCATTTTAACATTTCTGTTTACGAAGTATTTATAACATCCTGTTAGCATAAGATGTAGTAGTTCTGAGCTTTTGTTAAACCTGACTTTTACTCTTAAATGCTCCTTTTTTCTTGAAAGATGAACTCCCTTTGTGGGGAGCAATAAAATCTTTTATTCTTACTTTGGTGTCAGTTGCAGAGTGGCACTTAGGAATGGGACGCCTACTCCATATTCTAAATGATATCCACTGGCTTTCATGAATTTTGATAGTCTTTGTATTCATTTAGTGAGGGGATCTTGAATTTACTCTTAACTCCCTTTCATTGTAGGCATTAGAGCCCTGGGCGTTGATGTAGAATTGGTTATTTTTCTCTTGTCACATTCAGAATCCAAAAGCTCACCTTTGTAGCGTAAATAGACAGAAATTCAGTCAATCTTCAGTCATCACCTGGTGAGGTCCTTTGAGGAAATCAGAGTAGGTCATAAAACACATTGCAACTCACAACTTACTGCAACATTATATTAAAAGTAATTTCTTCACTGCAAATCAAAGCGGAGACTGGCTATATCCAACATCATCATTATCATCACACCCTTCTTCAGCCCGTGGCTGGGTGGGGTCTGCGTGTTCCAATCCTCCACCCCCATCTATCCCCAAACAAGCACCCATCCACCCCGCACACAGCCATGTCCTGTTGTACAATCTGTTCCCACGTCCGCTTTGGTCTTCCCCTACCCTGGTGCTCTCAAACACCTGCAGTCCCATGATGGACTTAATCATTTCTTCCTCCCCTTCTCATCACATGCCCATACCACCTCAACCTATTCTCCCTCATTTATTCCGCAATGCATCCTACCCTCAGGCTACCTCTAACATGATCATTTTGGATTTTATCAGCTAACGACACTCCACTCATAAAGGCCGGCATTCGCATCTCAGCCACTTGCATTCTCCTTTCATGGTCCTTTGGCTATTTCCAACGCTTTCTAAAATACAAGGCCTCACAACCTCTTCATGACGTCATCACAAAGCCACAATAGGAAGGCAGAAGGTTGAGCTATTTCATAATGTATTTTTTTCAAAACTATTTTTTCAATAGGTAGGAAAGGTAGGTCATGTGGCACTCAACTGGGTTATCTGTTGGACTACATTCAAGAAGCTCTAGATGAGGGTAAGCAGGTTGACGTTATATTGCTGGACTTTGAACAGGCCTTTGTCATGGTACCCAATGACGAGTATTGTTTCAAAATCTCCAAGTAAGGTTACTCTGTGGGTAAAGCCTTAGCTGCATGGCAGGCAGCCAAGCAGCCATAACAGGCCAAACCCTTATGAGGCTGCTTGTGAGAGATATAGACATATAGAGATATATACCATCCTCTACAGTGTAGAGGATGTAGGAAAGGGGAAATTTGCAGCACCAAACGTTCTTTACCAACCACCCATGTTGATACTAACGTGGGCTTGTGCTGCTTAACTTCAGTGATCTCATGAGAACTGATGTGCCCAATGCAACTTGGCGAAGCATATTGGCGCAACTCGGGGAAGCATATTGAGACTGTAGCAGGTCACTTTTACCTGCCATCTTGAATTGGCGTCATCACCTGCTGATGCGTTTGGAATTTCAGCATCAGCCAGTGTGACATAATCTATTTCTATTTTTATTTGAATTTAAATATACAAATAGAATTACTTTTAGAAATTCCAGTAGAGATCGACATAGGACAAAATGACAGTCTGATTTTCCGTTTTTGAGTGAGTGTTATTCGTTTGGTTATTCGTTTTGTGTGGCTAGTCAATTAAAGAAGACAGTTTAGCTTTGACGTTTAAAAGGAGTCAGATGATTTTATTTTGACAAATTTGAGTGGACACCACAAATTGGTGACCCAGACGTGATGGACATGATTCCAGAGGGCATGCAATTTTTTTGGAAACTCTGAAGAATCAGCAGTAAGGACATTATACATATTATCTTGCATTGTTAAGTGTTTTATTTTTGAAAATAAACTTCACACACTCTTCTCCAACTTTTTACCATACTGAGAGGAAGTTGCATACTAAAGGAGAGGAATTGATAATGGATTGCTTCCCCCAGATCCTAAATTGCAAGGAGTGGCTGATGAGCTATTTCTTAATGCAAATCAGCAGGGTCTTAAATCATTCAAATTGCCTCCCTTCTGGAGTCAACATGCAGAGATGTGGTTTGCCACAGTTGAACACCATTTCTGGGTGAATGATATTAGATGTGATACCCAGAAATTTGACTACATCATAATCATTACCACAGGACACAATACCCGACATCAGGGACCTTATTTTGCATCCCCCTGCCACAAATTTATACAATTCCATCAAGGAAACCATCCTTCATTGCAGTTCACTTTCCCAGCGGCAGAAGATCCAGCAACTCGAAACAGATCAGCAGTTAGGAGACAAGAAGCGGTCACAACTGTTGCAACAAATGTAGCAATTAGCCTGAGACAGTTAGGCTTCTGTAGGGGACGTCTCCATCATTTGGGAGCTGTTCCTGTCCCACCTTCCCCATCAGGTGCAGGTCATCTTAACAACTGTGGATGATACTATAACTATGGAAAAACTCATGGAGATGGCAGACAAAATGATGGAGGTCTTGAAGAAAGAAGGGTTTTCATCCTGCATAGAACTGCAACAAGACCTAAACAAGATATTACCATTGAACCTACACAAATGTGGCTTCCTTAGAATAAGCAGGTCTAACAAGCAGGTTTATTTTACTTATAATATAGGTGGTGTGAGGGTTAAAAGGTTGAAGCCCACAAACACCTTTGAATTATTCTAAACACTTGGGGCACCTGGAAGGAGCACACTGACAAATTTATTGGGAAGGCTGGGTTTGCCCTCTGATTGGTCAGAAGGGTGCTGGGGGCAGCACAAACAAAGTAAAAGAAATAGCCTACTTTTCACTGGTATGACCAATTGTGGAGTACTTTAGTCAAATTTTCATTTCTTTTAGGCAGGACTTATCTTGGGAAATTGAAATGATCCAAAGGAGGGCAATAAGACTTGTGCTGCATCACTTTTCTCATAGATTGTTTCAGGAATGATCACAGCTTTAGGGTGGTACTCACTACATCAGAGGCATGTATCTGACAGCACTAAGCTTTTTCACAGACTGTTGAAAATAGGGTATGAGGGTACTCCAGGTGGAAGCTAATCCCTTGCAGACTATAGTGGGAGAAATGATCATCCATTCAAATTGAATGAGATCAGGGCACGAACAGACTCATATTACTGGTCTTTTCTTTCAAGGGTCATTCGACAATGGAATTCTCTTAGTGAGGATAATATGAGGAAGTTTCTGCAAGAAGTTGCCATTATTGCAGGTATGAAATATATGGCAGATTAGATATTATGTGGGAGCGGCGAGTTGCGTTGGACACACCAGTTCTCGTCTGATCACTGAAGTTAAGCAACACAAGCCCAGTCGCTCGGGAAAGCTGGGTACTGCTAATACCCAATAATCGTCTCATTAGTGTAGTGTCTGTGCAGTATATGCATTAGAACTATACAGTGGACGGGTCTCTAATGACCTCGTAATTGACGGGACCTTAAACTCCAACAAACAACAACAAAAATTAGATATTATGCTTCAGGTTCCTTGGGGGTTCAATGATTTAGTAATTAGGAATGAGAGTCATTCTCTCCACTGCCAATTTGTCCTATCAGTGTTGCTTGCTGAGTATTTAATTAGAATTAGAATCCACCATTAATTTTATGGGTTACAACTGAGTCTGCATCCCCATTGCTCTGGATCACTGATCCTAACTACCTTACCTCTTGCACCATTGTCACCAACTCACCCCTTGAAAGTAGTTCACAAACAAGAAAGTAGTTCCAAAAATGCTGCATGTTACTAATTGGCCTCCCTGGTTGAGGGCTTTATTTCTAAGCTTCATTTTTGGAGGGAAGGAGAAGTGAAAGCATTTATGTACTTTATGTGGGACTCCCCATCCAGACTACTAACTGAAACACTTACTGCCTCCCCCATGCACTAGGCTGGGAACTGTTTAATGCATTACTTTGGGCTAAACCTTTTGTTATGCCCTTACGACTTGACTGGCTATTAGCATGATTCTGAATCCTTTCTCAGTTCAGTGCCCTATAAGAGGATGTGGCACAATTGTAGTTTAGCCAAAGAAATAAGAATTTTCAGGAGAAAAAAACTGCTATCGTTAACATAGCTTTGAATACACTAACCATTAACATTATCGCAGTTTTTTATGGGATAGTCATTTTTAACCAATTTCAATATTAATATATTGTAGGAAGAACCAACTTAGCAAAAACGTATTCTTAACTGAAATTTTTTTGTGACTAAACTCATTTTGTTTGCAACCACCTGATATGTAGAAAACTGAGGGCTAAACATAACCATGAAAAAGACAGAGTATTTAGCTTTGAATTGGGAAGAACAGGAAAATAATAGTTGCAAACTCGTGGAGAAGGTGCAAAGGGTAAAGAACAACGTTCCGAAGCAATGGGGAGATACTGTAGGTCTCTTTCACATGCAGCAATTAACACTGTGTTTAGCACCATGTTACAACCTTTCACATATAAGCACTTGATGTGGACCCCTCACGTTGTGTATCTCTGTAACGCTATTCCCTCTTTCAAAACGTGAAAGTGCTACAGTGAAAATGCCACATCAGTGAGATCATCCTTGATTATTCCCTCAGAGTGATGGTGAAGTGAACTGTGTAAACAGGAAATCATCCAGGATGAGGGATGAACAAAGTTGAATCATGTTCAACTTTTGATCACTTTGGAAGATTGACAAGAGTGTGAATTTTCACACATAAATGTGAATTCTGTGAACTAATTGCATGGCAGTTATCTTTGAATGATTCATGTAGACACAAAGTGATTTTGCTTTTTGTTTCACTTTGAGTGAAATCATCCAAAGTGAACCATGTAAACCTGGCTTAAGAAAAGATCATTTCAGTTCCTTATATTTTAAACCATGTGCTACTCAAACTGCATTAGCATTGCACATTTGCCAAAATCATGCATTTCAATGTGAAAGCACTGATTGACCTCTGTGCCCTTCCTTAACGTGCATTAGCTAATACTGCATGTGAAAGGGGCCATAGACTCAGACCAAGAGGCTCACAATCAAGTTGAAAGGGAAGCTATATGGGGCAGTGAAAAAGAGCCATGTAATATGAAAAGGGGAGGAGGATCTATTTCAGGAGTGCAGATGGTTGGAAGCAGGTGGGGCAGGGGAAGACTGAAGCAGGCATGGGAGCAGGTTGTCCATAAGGATAGGGTAGATTGCAGGGTGGACAAGGGGACCTGGTGGGAGATAGGCGGAAGTGGAAGCTAGAACCTGCAGACCCAACCCTGCCACAGGTGGGATTCAGGTATGATGAAGCTGACTGCCTGATATGTGGTACAATACTTAATGCCAGAACTCCATGCTCCTCAGCATGGCATCCATGATAGTCTCAAGGACCAGGAGGTTGATTATTCCAGTTTTCATCCTTCCAAATCATCCTAAGCCATACAGTCGCCCTTGTGCTTCTGGTTTTTTTACACTAACGGGTTGGGGAGTAAGTCAAGCAGCCATAACGGGCTAAACCTTTAGGAGGCTGCTCACAGGAGAGTAGGAAGTAGGTGTAGGGGATGTAGGAGAGGGAAAATTTGCAGCACCAAATGTTCTCTATCATCCACCCATGTTGGAACTAACGTGGGTTTGCGTTGCTTAACTTTTTTGAAAGGTGCAGCGGGGGCATTTCTGCAGCGCCCTAGAGGATGTTGCACTTGCCAGAAAGTTGGCAAGCTGGTTGCATGGCTCCCGTATAAATCTCGCCCTGAAGTTTTAATTAAAGCACGCGTATCTCATGAGTGTATCATGCATGAGCTATTATGCAGATAAACAGCTACCAGTTTTAACCACTCCATTTTCGTCAATTTTTGAGGGCTTTGAGGAAAGTCGTTTTTTTTTTGTTGTAGAGAGCGAGTTGTAAATGCGTGAGTAATTGTCATTTTCATTAACGACTTGTTTCTTTTTTGCTACATATTTTAGTGGCATAACCGCTACCTAATGTTTAGGGAATTCTTTCGTTCATTTTAAGTAGATCTTCAACGAGGACGATCAATTTCTTTCTGTCATTTATTCCCAACTAGTGACAAACGTAAATTCTGAAATGCGCTAAATTCCATTCATACAACAGTTTTAAGTCCGTTATAAATTACGAGTAAACTCATTATTTCGTCAATTAAAATTCCACGGCAGTCCATACATTGATGTATTCGAATTCGTTTAAGGTGATGCTTTCGCCAGCGTTCTAAACGCCTGTTGTTTTAGGGATTAGTAGTAATATGGAGCCTGTATAGATGCCCCACTATTACGGCGATTGGGTGGTAGCATTCCTCAGTTTTCCCAAGTGGTCGCCCATCCTAGTACTACATGGGCTTTCGTTGTTTCACCTTCAGTGATATGGGGAGCGGCTTATTGCGTTGGTTACACCAGTTCTCGTCCGATTACCAAAGTTAAGCAATGCAACCTCAGCTATTACTAACATGGGTTGCCGCTTGTGAAAATTGGGTACCCCCTAATACTCAAATGTCGTTGGATTAGTGTAGGGGAGACGTGGCTAATATCGCACCCATTTTGAAAATTCGTTCTCAACCTGCTAGATTGCAAAATGCTGGTATATGTTCCCAGACAAGTATATAAATGTGTTTTTCACTGATAATGTTATTTGAAAGCAGGAACATCATTTTTTTGGGAGAAAAATTAATAGAACTCCATATTGCTAGATGGGTAAAAGTGTTCCAATATCGCACAGGGATTGGGATATTGAGAACAGGTGTAAGATATTGGGAATGCACAATTTAGTATCAGATGCAAAGTCATAATAAGTCAGGCCAACTTTAGGTAAGGAGGTTTTAATAGAATACAAACGTTTCTCTACAGTTATAAACAAAATTCACAAACAAAATATTTGAAATTGTTTGTGCCAGAGCCAGGGATGGATCCCGAGGTGGATCAAGGGGGGAGCACTTCAAAAAAGTGCACCCTTAATATTTTTAAATATTCAGAATCCCTTAGTATAAATCTAGCTAACAATTGCAATAGGTCCTCTACTGCCAATTAGACAATGTCCTTCCTATCTTCAGTGGTTTAGCCAACTGCAGACTGGGCTGGCAGTATAGCAATGGGAATTGTGCATTAGTTGAAATATGTGCCCCATGGAGGTACTGAGGGGGAGCAATTGCTGCATTGCTCCCCTTCTGGATCTGCCCCTTGCCATAGCATTCCTCATGGCACCAAACTCTGCACATAGTACAAGTGATCCACTTCTCACCAGCTTTACCAGTTGAATATTTCTCAATGCAATATGGACAGTCAGTCAGGAATGCCAGGAAAGGCATAAAATAAGGCAGAAGTGATCCAAATATCACACCATGTAATATTAGGACTACTCACCATGTGTGATATTAGGCACATTTCAACAAAAGCATTGATGGCTTCATACAGGCTTACAAAAACAAAATGTCCATTTGAACTAAGCCTAAATAAAACTTGGGAACAAGAGCAATATTTTCATTAACTTTCAGAGTTTTCATTACCTGCCTTTCTGTTTTAATGTGCAGTTGAAGTTCACATTGAAAAATATTTCACTAGTCTAAAAAAATATAAAGCATGACCATTAGGTTGCAGCTTGTGCATCACTTGGAAACCAAGGGGTGCGATTTTAGGAATGGTGTGATATTAGGCACGTTTCCCCTAGTGTCTGTGCAGTCTGCATTAGAACTATGCACTGGACGGGGCTCTAATGGCTTTGCAGTTGAAGGGCCCTAAAAGACCAATGAAACAAGTCCAAAACAAGAGAACTGGTGTGTCCAAAGCAATATGGCCCCCTCTGTTCTAACTGCAGCAGTGGTATTCAGATAGAAGTCGTCTCCTCTCTCCAATAAATTGATATGCAGTGGTTCCTAGCCCTTTTCACCCATGATCGCCTGCCTATGATAGGGTCGAGGTGTGTTGTTCCTGTGGTAACGGGAACACACGGTCAGATAATAGAGCTTGAGTGATCTGTTTGTGTACAACGTATGTTACACAAAGCAGACGAATTACGTACTGCAAAGGTGCACATGTCCTTATTAGGAACATTACACATGCGCAGGACGTAATTCGTCTGCAATGCGTCTGCTGACGGGAGAGGAGGTGAACAGATTTGTTAACAGAAGTATGAGGCCCTATATGATCAGTTAGAGACCAAGGAAGGGGAGAGAGAAGTTTTTAAACTGGCCAAGGCTAGAGGTAGGGCAGCCAAAGACATACCCCGAGCCATAACAGTGAAGCATAGCAAAGGTGGGGTCCTAATTGAGGACAAAAAGTATTCACAGAGCCATGACACTCAATTGAGTTTTTAATTAGCTGTCCTCCACGCTTGCTTCTGTAATGCCACATGCCACCTACTGCCCCTTATACCGCATTTACACATTCGCGAATACGACGAGGCGAGTGGCGAGGCGAGCATGTTCGACGAATGTGTCAACACTACATTCGTCATTCACCTCGTGGTTCGCCTCGCCATTCGTGGCGCTCGTGTTGGAAGCGGTTTTTTTCACACGAGTCAAAGGGCGCGAGTGACCTGAGGCGATTTGAGAATGACTAGCTGTCGAGACAATACGAGTCAAAGGGCGCTAGCGACGAGGTGATTGGAGAATGACCATCTGACGAGATATTCGGCGAATGTGCGAACAGTCATTCCTTATCCAAAGAATGAATGCGAACATTTCGACGAACGTCTCGCCTCGTCATTCGACTCGTCTTATTCGCGAATGTGTAAATGCGGTATTACACAATGCGCTATCTTCCAGTGCCATAACGGGAGTATGAAGCGCCTGTGGCAAGTGTCTAACTTTTGCTTGCCCTTAACCCAATAATGACAAAAAACTTAAACATTTTGTGCCCTAAACCCACTTGCGCCCGTGGCGGCTGCCTTCTTCGCCATGCCCTCGTTATGGCCCTGCTATCTTCACTGGTTTAGCCAACTATGGATTGCAATGCAACTGTTGGACTGGCAGTATCGAAATGGGGATAGCAATGCAAAAATGCCTCCTAAGTTGCGTCCCAATGAGGCTGTCTTGGGGAGAAATTGCTGCATTGCTCCCACTGGATCCACCCCTGCAACGCAATCCCAAATAGTAGGAGAGACTGTTGTACCCAGAACATGGTGTACCTAGAACCACTTTGAATATCTGACACATGTTGCCATTTAAGCAGCTGTTATGGAGATATGTCGTTCTTAGGGACATACTGGTTTGTACTTGTGAGTTTTGGCGTGCTTGCAAACCAACACGTGTGCTATGTCAAAAAGAAATTTCTGGACACAAAAAGTAGACATTTTTGCTTCCATTTGAGTGTGATTTTTCATTAAGCTAATCTACACAGATTACATTCAATGTTTCTATTGAATATCCTATTATTTGGTGAGTAGAATGAGCATAAACACTAACAATTATCTTTTATAATCGTACCCTTGTACCTAGGGCCAGAATTGCATCTTGCATTGCCTTACCATGAGCCAGTTGGTCATGGCACAAATTAAGAGGGACAACATTTATTTTGTGTCTTTCAGATTTTGGAATTAAAACAAAAATGACCGCAGTGGAGAAAAATTGGTGCCAGGGTCCCCTCTAGCGCTTACATCGCCCCAGACAAAAAGACAAATTGCTGTCCCTTAAGAATATAATGCAAGTTCAAGCAGCATTTTTTCTCACACTTACAGCCAAAATGGCGCTCCTAAATTTTGGCGCCCTAGACTAATGCCCGGGTTGCACCCCCTACAGTGGGCCCTGATGGTGCATGTGCATAAAATGTGGCTTTTGGGTTCACTATCTGTGTGTTGGGGTAGAAGGCAATAGAGAGCTTGAATCATGCATTAGAAAACAACATATGTTATGCAAAGCAGACATTGTTTTATAACGGATCACTCAAGCTCTCTGATGAGTGGGAAACGTATGTTTATGATTTTTACTTGTAAAATTAGACAAAAATTGTCATTTTTGTTGTCAATGTTCGGCTGTATACAGGTGAAACATAATTTTGATATTGAAAGTCAAGTTAACTATGGGGCCCTTCAACCACAAGGTCATTAGAGCCCCGTCCACAGTGTAGTTTTGATGCAGAGACTGTATAGACACTACACTAATGCGACGATTTTTGGATACTAGCGGTACCCAGTTTTCCCAAGCGGCCACCCATGTCAGTATTAGCTGGGGTTGCGTTGCTTAACTTCAGTGATCAGACGAGAACTGGTGTGTCCAACGCAATTCCCCGCTCTAAGTTAATTATGACTAACTATGGTTTTAGCAGCATATTTGTAAGCATGGCCCAAGGTACAAGGTGGCTGTTTCAAGGTACATGAGCATATTGTACCATGATCCACTTTGCACCCTCTCACTTTTTTCCTTGAATCTTTTTCAGGTGAGTTGGTAGGTTACATATATATGGTAATTATGTCTATAAGATATGAAAGCATCAACTGAGACAGGTGACCCCACGAAAATGTTATTAGGGCTAAAGGTGGCCCAAAAAAGTGGCCCTAGGTATAACAGTCTCCCCTACCAACATAGGTGGCCGCTTTGGAACACACAGGGTACTGCTAATACCCAAACGTTGTCGCGCCAGCGTAGTGTCTGTGCAGGCTCTCCATTACAACTATGCAGTGGATGGGGCTGCAAAGACCATTGCGGTTGAAGGGCCGTAAAACTCCAACAAATCAATTACGTCAGCTTTTGCATATTATTCTAACCCAGGGTGAAGCAAATCATTTTAATTGGAGTACAGAATAGCTCTGTAATGTCGTAATTTCCGAATGTGCAACATTTACTCCTTGTCCTCGGTGATTGGCCTTAAACAGCAATAGAAGAAGTGCTTCAAATAACCCAACTAGTTTTTAACTGTGTTAAAAGCTAGTTGTGTTATCCACGTCATCTTTGCTCGTCATCTTCACGGTGCTTAAACGTGTTACCAAATCACTTGAGTTTCTCCTATGAGTTTTGTGTTTGCCTTCTTTTATGACCTTAACTTAAATTTACTTGTTAAATGTTGCGTGATAAACTGTTTGAAAAAGTTTTTCTGAAAGAAAGTTCTAGATTTCAGGTTTATGATTATGACTGTTTTTCTCCCCTTGGAGGTATTCCTCTTTCTTATAACACAGTAAGGGTTTTTTGTGGTTTATTTTCTGATTAATTCACTCTATTCGTTGCCAGACCTGATAAATATGGGTCAAGTCTTTCGTGTTATTTTAAAGTCGACATACTTCTAATACACAGTGAGAGAAAGAAGGAGAGCAAGAATTAGATGACTTGTTGCATGCAACACCCTATTTGTTCCAAATGAGTATTTAGTGATTCTCCACACTTATTTTATTATACATAAGGAGGCTACAGAAGTGGAAAAAATAGTTTTATGTGCCACAGCAATTTCAATAGAGAAAGGGTTCTTTTATTTTTCACGTGTAATTCTAAATTTTTGGTGGAGTTTTAATGCACGATTGTTATATCACTTTTCAATTGAAAAGCGTCATAAGTAATCGATGACTTCCATGCTGTCCAGGTTGGTTAATTTATATACCGTATATACTGTACGATATCTGGCCGTGGTGCAAGAGTATTTGCACTATATATGCACGGTGCTCATGAGCATAAGTAAAAAGATCTGTAGGCCATGTTCATAGCAAAAAGGCATCTGAGCAACGGTTTTTTAAAAGCGGCAGAACAACTTAGCCTACGGGTAGCAAAACCTTAAGGTGCAAAGGTGCAGTAATTACGATCAACGTCCCAAAGTAGTGGGGTGATAGATTCGGATGTGACGCCTGGAATCAATGGGGATAGTGAGTGGAGACAGGCAAGCAGAGTCCTGTGTGATAGGAGGGCCCCAATAAGATTGAAAGGGAAGTTTTACAGAGCAGTGGTTAGGCCCACTATGCTATATGGATCAGTGTTGGGCAGTGAGGAAGGGCCACAGAAATAGAATGCAAGTAGCCCAGATGCGAATGCTGTGGTATATGAGCAGGGTGTCAAGGGCTGTCTAAATTGTACTGCCTCTTAAATCATACCACTACAAATTTTCTAGGAAACAATCATAGTTGGGGGCTCTGGTGACCACTATAGCAACCTTCAATAAAGTTTGGTTGAATCTTAACTAACGGTCATTATTGAATTATTAAGCGGCATGTACACTGTAGATTTTTTTGCTAGATTTGCTCTAGCTAGAGCGCTCTCCATGAAATCCACAAGTGTAAACACTTCTAGAGAGTGGTCTACCTAGAAACCACTCTACTCTACCATAGAGCACTTACTGTCCAGGGAGAGCATAGTGTAAACAGCACTGAGAGACAGAAAAAATTTACTTTAGGTCTATTTGTCTAACCAAATAGACTGCCATTCTCTTCATAGAGCTCCATGGTATTCATTTAGTGTTGTATGAAGAAAATGTCAAGTGATAAAAATATCTAGATCAAAGAGAAGACATCATTATTAACATTTAACGTTTTGGGACTTTTGCTATAAATAACTATATTTATTACTTCATTACGTTTGAAATTTTATATTATTTTTCAAAAATGCTGCCCCCCCAAATGGTCCTCCCCTCCTTTGCTACACCACTTATTATTGGATGTATGTACTTTACCCTAGGAGCATAGCTAGGGCTTATGCCACTCAGGGTAGTTCTCAAATTTCCCCCCCCCCCCCCCAACCCCCCTCCCCCCCCCCCTTGCTATGCCACTTATTAATGGAGGTATGTGATATACCCCAGGAATCTAGCTAGGGCTTATGACATTGGGCAGTTCTCAAATTTGCCACCCCAACCAAGACCCTTGCTATGCCAATTTCTTTTATTTCTAGTCTGTCTCTTATTTTTTCTTTTCATTAAAAGTATCACTGCAGCTACATAATGAATTCTAGACATTTAAAAAAAATTAGAAAAAACTCACACTGCATGCCATTTTTACTATCTCTATAATCTAATCTATGTAGCTTCCACATGTCAGGTGTAAAAACACTGTAGAGAAGTCTTTCTAGAGATTCTCTACAAGTATTCTAAATTGCCCTATGTAGAGAGAAAGTCTGTGGTAGTGTAAACACCTACAGTAGACTTCTTGCTGTAGAGCAGCGACCTCTAGCTTGGTTTTCCTCTACAGTGTACACACACCTTTAGAGTTTTGTGTTACCATTGCAGGAGTAGGAAAAACGGTAATGTATAGGGAAAGAGTGGAAAGTGGGAGATAAGTTAAAAGTAGATGTAGTTTTGTGTTTTGCATAGTGGGGTATGCACAGTGGTGGCATGTAGTGGTGAAGGTCCCCAAATCCATTACCGCTATTTTTTGACACAAGTATGCAGCATGCACATGCACAAGAAATTCCCATATCTTGTTCACATATGACGGGAACATAGCTCTGTTCACGGCAATACGGTAATAAAAAAACGTTAACTTTTTGCAACGCATGTGCAAATCGATTTTTGTCTGCTTGCATTGGTTACTGTAACCAGTTGATAGGACCACTTCATTTTTTTAATGAAGATTTTAAGTTTCAGTGCATGTGTGTGTAATTTCTGTATGGTACAGCTAAGGATTTTCTAACTAGATAGGTATGTTTCAGTACTGTATTTGAATTTATTATTGTAGCATAAGCAATTCTGCATCCTATGGGTAGATAAAGTGGTGGGTACCATTGTGTTGAGGTTAGTTACAAAAGCAACATAGATTTTTGAGCTGGTTGCCTAAATTCTTGCCATTCCAATTGTCATTTGTTTAAAACTCTGACACTTCTCCTGAATATCATGACAGAATGGCTAAGCACAACTACTGATTTTGGGGCAACGAAGATATGGAAGAAGCACCTACTTACAAAATAGACACATTGGTTTCAACGAATGCTGGCCAGTACAATATCTCTAAACCAACTTTTCGAATGTCATTTCATCATTATCATACCCTTATAGGCAGGGTCGGGTCTGCGGGTCCACTAAGCATGCCCTTACTGAGGGTCACCCTGGCCAGGCATCCCAAACCCACAGGAACTTTGGCTAAGTTGTCTGTGGGGGGGGGAGAATGCTGGCCTACCACGAATTGAGACAGAAGAATTTTCAAACGTCATTTACATTTCAAAAATGTACGAGCTACTGGAGATGTTAAAGCTTTATGCCACATAAGATAATCACACTTCCAGTTTAAATTGAGGAACAGCTTGTTCAGGAGATTTTCATGTTAGAGGAACTTCATGTTGGGCTCACAATTACTGATGTCCACAAGTTGGCCTTCCAAATAGCAGAGCAGAAGTGGTACAAATTAGGCTGCTGGTGGTACAATATAAGCAACCTGTTTCCTATATTGTACCACTAGCTGTGCCCAGCCACGTGTTGTTGTGGCTCAGTAAAGAAAAAGTGCACGTTTCTCCATAATCATCATTATCACCACACCCTTCTCCAGCCCATGGCTAGGTCGGATCTGTAGGTTCCAATCCTCCACCCCACCTATTTCCAACCAGGCCCCCATCCACCCTGCACACAACCATGTCCTTTTGTACCACCTGTTCCCACGTCTGCTTTGGTCTTCTCCTCCTCCTGCTGCTCCCAACCACCTGCAGCCGTCCTCCCTCTACTTATCACATGCCCATACCACCTCAACCTATTCTCCCTCATCTTTTCCATGACGTGTCTAACCCCCAAACTACCTCCAATGTGATCATTTTGGACTTTATTGACTCACAACACCCCACTTGTTAAGTGCAGCATTTGCATCTTGGCTACTTGCATTCAAGTAATGTATCTTGTGCAACCAGGGAACGAAAGTAATAATGTACAACTCACCTGTAAGTCAATAAATAAATAATAATAATTTATGTGGCTCTTCCTCATGGTCCAACACTCTGAGCCATATAGCATAGCTGGCTATTAAATCATCAAAATGAAAAGAAATTGAAGTCTATCAATATTCAACTTAAAGCAATCAGAAACATTGAAATGGAATATTAAAAAAGTAAATGGAATATTAAAATATTTAGATTAGCATGTGTTGCTTTGACGTCCAATAGATGGCTTTTTTTTTGAATTAGCATGTTTTTACCTTTTTTACCTGTCACAGGTTCAGTGGCGTCACTAGGGGGTGCGGGGAGTGCGGGCCGCACCGGGTGACACCACTTGCACCATGAGAAAAGGGGGTGACCCCAAAGCAGAAGAAGCGGCTATTTTTCGGGAGAGAGAGTGACACCATGGTGTCACCGCACCGGGTGACACCAACCCTAGTGACGCCACTGCACAGGTTTGACATCTATATAATCGGTATATAAAACCCTGCCTGTATTGGAATGAAGCGTTGTGTCACGATTTCAAAGCAATCGGTGAAGAACTTTCGGAGATTTGCGATTTTGAAGAAACGTGCATTTACATTTTTATTTACTGTATATATAGTGCACAAACAGCACATACATTTGCTTCCGGTTACTACAAGATCATTTGTCGGTTGATGTTGCCAATACAGGCGTGAGAGTATGGAAATGTTAAAATGTTTTCCTGACTAGCATTTTGAGAGCATAAGTCATGAGGAAATACGCGGATTTTTATTTATTTATTCAACATCACCCTTTATGCTGCAGAATGTAATTTCCAATGTGGATCTGGGGCTGTGTCGCAAAGTTTCGGTGCTTAGGATAAACAATATTAATGACTGCCGCATATGGAGCACCATTAGACAAATTCGTTCCCTCCAAGAAAGGTAGAAGACGAACAAGGTAGACAACCCCTAGTAGCATTGTTAGCCTGACAAAGTATCCCATTGTGGAAGGTAGAGGGTTGCATATCTCAATCACTTTTCGATTGCAAACTAGCAACTCCTAACCCTTTTCGAGCCTATTGCAAGGTCGGGTACCAATGTTGTCCTCCTGAATGGACACAAGGATGATATGCTGGTCAGTGATTTCCGCAGCTGGTTGCCTGCAACTGCAACCCCTATGGCTATTTAACGTCGATCTACTATTCGTTGGAGCAATCCACCGACACTAGTGGGCGAGATCCTACACTTGGAAATTTTGCCGCATCTACCCTTTGCATAGTTGAGAAGACACTTTTACGTTCAAATACCATGGTACGCCACACGGGACCTCGGCTTTACTTCTCACACGAAGGAATTCGCACTCTAAGCATCTCTCCCGCCCGAAAGAATGCAACCACTGACACAGTTACCGAGCATTCTACCCAATGTGCCACCGAGGCGGGATAATCATTTTTCGACTATGATTATTGAAATTTTTCATGTGATGTCCAGTTAGGAGTGGCTGCTGTTTCCCACTCTGTATGACACCCATGCCACTACAAAGTGCCAAATTCAAGCTTCTATGACGACGTTTAAAGAGTATTATGCATGACAAGTACCAGTACCGGGCTAAAATTTCTATGAGACCTAGGCCATAGTTAAGAGATAGACCTAGAAGCTGAGGCTAAACCAGGGGCGTCGCACACGCCATACAATTCACGTCCAACCGCTACCAACTGTGGGAGAAGCTTATTGCATTCCACACATCAGTTCTCGTCTGATCACTGAAGGTAAGCAACGCAACCCTAGGTAGTACTAACACGGGTGGCCGCTTGGGAAAGCTGAATATCGCCTATACCCATAAATCGTCGCATTAGCGAAGAGTCTGTGCAGTCTCTGAATTAGAACTATTCAGTGGACTGGGCTCTAATGACCTTGTAGTTGACGGGCCCTAAAACACTAACGGAACAGACAAAAGCTACCAACTGGGTTACATACTGTAGGTGGGCCTAGTCTGACAGGAGTCTAGTCTGAAAATAGCGATCCCTGCATTCACAAACGGCAATTTGGGTTTCTATAGAATACAGAAGTTGGATATTTCCGGTATTGAATGCGCTACATTCGATTGTTAATCATTGATGATGACGAACCAGAATGACTGGAATGAATATGATTAAGGGTTGATAGGTGCGTTGTAACAAAAGGAACCCTTATTGATTTTTTGAATGGAAATGAGATGAATGTAGATTTCTTTAGAAATTATTTGAAATATGTTGAAAGTCTTTTGCTGCTTTATAATCATTAATATTTATGTTTTTTCCAATATGCAGTGATTGCGGTGAGGATGATATCATTCCCCTGAACGCAGGGTTTTCGAAAGACAATTACCGGCACAAGATTTTTATTCCATTTTTTTGTTTTGTTGATGCTTTAGGGCCCTTCAACGATAAAGGTTCGTCCACTTCATAGTTCTAATGCAGACCGCATAATCTTTTAGGCTACGTAGCGAAGAATACGAAAATTGCCGTTCAAAAAAGCTACGTAGCAACTTCGTAGCGTAGGGATCGAATTCTTTTAAAACTGTAGCCAAATCTTCGTAGTGCAGTTGTAGTGCTACAAACGCTACGCCTTTTCGAGCAGGATTCGTTGCGTAGTGCAACATGGCGGCCCCCACAAAAGATATTGCAATTGAACATGGTGGACTCCAATAGGGTAGTTATTGACAGTACCCAAAAATGAAGCAGAACAAATAAAAAATTGTATAATTTTCAATTAAAGAAATAATTTCATTTTAAAAACATTAAGAACATCATCATCATATCCTTATCCCGCCTGTGGCAGACTCGGGTCTGAGGGTCCACTGAACATACTCTGACTGGGGTCATCCCAGCCAGGCGTCTGGAACCCGTAGGAGTATTGGCAACGTTTGTCTGTAGGGGTGCCAACATTAAGAACACATAATTTAATTAAAGAAATTGAAATAGTTTAGTCATCTAAGTAACATACAGTATATGGCAACATGGAGGCCTCCATCTTTGTAGCACTACACATGTTGTTCAAATAGCTGCTACTGGTAGTGCTCTACATGAATTTTCATGACGTCACCGTATGCACTACGTATGCGATGCTACAAGTATTTCCATAGCTTAAAAGATTATGCAGAGAGATTGCACAGACACTACGCTGATGTGACGACATTTGGGTATTAGCAGTACCCAGTTTTTTTCCTGATATTTGGGGGGAGAGAAGCGGCTGTATTGTGTTAGACACACCAGTTCTCATCCGATCCCTAAAGATAAGCAATGCAACTCCAGCTAGTACTAGCACACGTGGCCGCATGGAACACTGGGAACTGCTAATACCCACAATCGTCTTGACAGCATAGTGTCTGGGCAGACTCTGCATTAGAACTATGTAGTGGATGACCATTGTAGTTAAAGGGCCCTAAAGCACCAATGAAACCCACGAGCAGCTTATAGCATTGGACACAGCAGTTCTCGTCTGATCACTGAAGTTAAGCAAAGCCTCCTAGATAACAAGGCCTTTGCAGTGTGACGTCACTAGCCAGTGACGTCACACAAAGTAGTGCTAGCATGCTTGTAATCGACCATATAGCGTGTATTGCAAGCAGTTTTTTTAAATTCATATTTTATTTGCATTTTTTAAGTTAAATCGCTTTTAAATGTAATTCACACTCTATTTGGATTTGCTTAAACAAAATGCCAGAAAATTGTGTTGTGGTTGGATGCAAGGGAAACTGTAGAAGTGGACCTAAAGTTCATGTCTTCAGTTTTCCAAAACGTCCCAAAATGGCGACAAAATGGATTATACTGTAGCTATGTATAGCTACAGTACCATACAGTACCAAACATAACAAGGTAAGCAGATTTAAAATTTAATGAGTACTATTAGGCTTATATATTTAGATTTAATGTATATCATTCCAATGTATAGAATTCCAATTAAGACTAAGACAGTTGAGATGTTGTATACTATTGAAGAAAAAAATAATCATAGGGTTTGAAAAGCTAGGTATACATGTTATTTGCATAATTAATTACAAAAGCAGTAAAGCAACTCCTAACCCTTTCCTGCCTATGGTAGGGTCGGGTACCCATCTTGTCCCTCTGATTGCACACAATGGTGCTATATTGGATATGGTTTTCCACAAAGGTTATGTATCATTGGTCTACTGTTCATTGGGGCACACCACTGATGCCAGTGGGTGAACCAGGGGCAGATCCAGAGGGGGGAACAATGCACCAATTGCTCCCCCTTCAGTGCCTCAATGGGTGCATATTTCAACTGGTGCATGATTCAACTTTGCAACTGATGAGGCATTTTTGCATTTGCTATTCCCATTTCTATACTGCCAGTCCCATCTGCAGATGGCTAAACCACTGAAGCTAGGATATTGTCTAAGGGGCAGTAGAGGACATATTTAATTGCTAGCTAGATTTATACAAAGAGATTCTGAATTTTTAAAAATAATTTGGGTGCACTTTGTTTGAAGTGCTCCCCCCTGATCTGTGTCTGGATCAACAGGAAACATTCTTTATGCTCACAGTAGTAGATTAAAGGAATTTCATGCCCTGAAAATTGACAGCTGCCTAAAGTGCACTCATATCACTAAAAGCTTTATCTCCAACTAGTGTAAAATGTCAAAATGTGAAATTAGTTTTAAACATTTTTAATAAATAGGCAAATTGAGCACTACTATCCATTAGTGCAGATAAAAATCTTTCATATAGTTTAGACACTTCCATGGATATTGAACAAAATGAGGCAGAAATAAAAAAATCAAGCATTAATCTGTAGTGTATA
>JAAFCE010008833.1:7527977-7540592 GCA_013389805.1 Trigoniulus corallinus
AGGAATGGACGACGACGACCATCATACATTCTTCACGTGAGGCAGATGGACCACCTGGCGCACAGCAGTGGAGGCGGACCTGTGTCACATAATCTTTGACATCATGAATCCCAAACTTGACGGAAAGGGAAGCCTGGGAAATAGCCTCCCAATATGTCGAGGGTATACTACGTTAAAAGAAGAGAGAATTGGACCAAGAATCGTCCCAGGCTCATTCGAAAAACCAGTGAAGCTCCATGGGAACAACAAAAGGCCTAGCCTGGAGTAATATGTTAAACGGTTCTAGTTAGTGCCCAGAAGACAATGGCGATATTTTTGTCTGGAGTCAGCCACTCATTACGCAAATGCATTTCACCTACCTCTATGGGTCATACCGACTTCTTTCCAGCGAGAGGCCCACTCAGTGCGGCTTTCGTCGGGTGGGCGGCGTGCACGATGTCACACGTAAAAGGACCCTTTTTACATGAAATGTGCTGTTCGGCAAAATTCCCATGTGTAGGTTCTCGCTCCCTAGCGCTGTTGGAGAGCCCCAATGGAGAAAAATGGGTCGACTATAAGTTAGCATGGCGGAAGCAGCAGTAGATTGACAACCGGTTAGGTAAAATACAGTCTAAAAAATTACTCGTTGTTACAGTTTGGCAATAATGGGCGCCCGAACTCACCCTGTTACACTGACTCAAATAAGGTTGCAGTCTGTAACGTAAACTGATCATCATCATCATCGCACCCTTCTCCCGCCTGAGGCAGGGTCGAGTCTGTGGGTTCTAATCCTCAACTCCCGCCTTGCCCCCACCAAGTCCCCCTCCACCACGCACGTCTCCATGTCCCTCTGCACCACCTGCTCCCACGTCCGTTTTGATCTTCCTCTACCTGTGGTGCCCCCGATTACCTGCAGTTTCACAATTGACCTAATAAGCTCTTCCTCTCCCCTCCTCATCACATGCCCGTACCACCTCAACCGTTTCTCTCTCATCTTTTCCGTGATGTCCCCCACCCCCAAGCTACCTCTAATGTAATCGTTTCTAATTCTGTCGGCTCGTGACACTCCACACGTGCATCGCAGCATTCGCATCTCGGCCACTTGCATTTGCCTTTCATGGTTCTTCCTAACTGTCCAACACTGTGAGCCATACAGCATAGCGAACTTAACGACGGTTCTGTAAACTTTGCCCTTCAAAGTCTGTAACGTAAGCTGATGTCGTTAGGAATTGAAAGCGGCTTTAAAGATTGCCTGTGGGCCAAGGCTTATGTGACGTCCCTTTTAAGATGGCCTTGATCTGAACTACATTAAATGGCTATTTTGCTTCTCTCACAAAAATTACTGACACTGTTTTATAGCCCCATTACGAAATTGTTAAGGTCTCCCGGCAAGTGAGGCCTTGTTCTAGGCTTCTAGCATAAGTTTTGCCGCAGACCGGAAGTGCATTATATAAATATCGCTTTTCTATTAACGGAATGAACCAAATGTTTAATACGAACGCTTTTAACTTAAACTGTGTCACGTTAACAAATCCTTATGGTTTGCCCATCGCGTGACCCTGACTTTACTCTGAATTAAAGGACATCCTGAAGGGTTGGCTGCCCCCACGCAAAATTACTTCCGGATGGAAAAGTTTCTTAATTCCATCTTTGATTTATTTGACAAAACTGATTTCCCCTTTAACCTCCAGCTAGCTATCTTGTTGTCCTACAGCAGTGGTGGCGAACCTACGCGGTGTTGCCCGTTCTTCGCCCTCCCCGGGGTCCAGTGTTATGCCTATTTTCTTTGTTATTCTGTTTACCCTCTTCTCCCAGTTGGTCGATACCCTCATGTTGTTTACCCATGCATTGACCTCCCATACTGGATTTTTCTTCCGCAGTCCCCATATCCTGCAGACCCGGAAGGTTCTAAGGAGCTCATCCTCCCCTCTTCTCACTGTGTCAATACCGCCTCAATCTACTCTTCCTCATTTTTTTCCGCGATGTCCCCTAACCCCAGGCTACCTTTCCTATTTCTATCTGTTCTTGACACCCCACTCATGTACCGCAGCATTCCGCATTCCAAGTACGTGGCTCTTCCTCACTGAGCAACACTCTGATCCATATAGCATAGCTGGTGTAACTACTGCCCTGTAAAACTTCCCTTTCAACTTTATTGGGGCCCTTCTGTCACACAGGATTCCGCTAGTCAGTCCCCACTTCAACCATCCCCCACTGATTCTATGGGTTACATCCGGGTCTATATCCCCATTGCTTTGGAACGCTGATCCTAAGTACTTTACCTCTTGCACCTCCTTCACCAGTTCGCCTCTAGAGAGTACGTCATCATTATTCTTATCTTGCATTAGATTGTACATCATCATCCTCATACCCTTATCCCGCCTGTGGCATGGTCGGGTCTGCGAGTCCAATGAACATGCTCTGACTGGGAGCACCTCAGCCGGGCGTCTGGAGCCCGCCGGAAATATTGGCTGAATTGTGTTCCCCAATGTTCCAACACCGCATTACACAACCACAATAGAAATTTTTGACAGGTAAATTAATGCTTTGTTGGTTATAATATTGCATGGTGTCTGACCTTTTGCACAATAACTACAATGCAACAGGAGTTAGGCTCATCCCTTTGCATCACATTGGGCATACGGCAAATTATAAACAGTTCCTGCCTAAGAAGAGCTGCCTCTAAAACAACTGCAGTAACAACTGCTACAAAACTTGCAATTTTTACTCAGATAAGTTTGATGATGATCAAAAACAGGCATAGAAACTGATGCCAAGTGTTAGCTGAGTTTAAAAATCCTTGAAACTCCATGACGAGTGAAACAATCTGAAATACCTGGAAACTTCACGGTGATTAAAGGCCTTATAACCAAACCATACCTAGCCCATTCAATGAGAAACAGCAAAGACAGTGAACATCATGACAAACGAAAATTTCATATTTTTATGAATTACCCTCATCAGTTGAATTGAAATCCCGCGCAGTACTGTGGTTGGACTAGTTCCTTAACGTAACTAATACCCAAAAAATCGTCGTAACACCGTACTGTCAGTGTAGGCGTTGCATTCCAACTGCGCAGTGGACGGGGCGCTAAAGACCTTTGTAGTTGAAGGGCCCTAAAACACCAACGGGGGAAAAGCCGCAACCCATGGACAAGATAGCTCTTCTACCCATAGTATACATGGCTCTCAACCACTGGCGTCAATCTTGAGAAATTCTGGTGGTCCCCATGAGCATAATTCTGGGGGACGCGTACTAGATTTATGCAATTGGAGCCTGTTGCACAGTGACCCTTTGTTGTTTCTTTTACGCACGCCACAGGCGCATGCAACAGGGATCCAAGTCCCTTGTCTCAATAGCCAATGCTGCATTGTCCAACACTACTGAACTCACCCACTGAGCCCATAAACATGCCTGTTACCCTGTGAGTGTGACGTCACTATACACAATACTATACAGTACAGTAGGACTTGAGAAAAAATCCATCCTTTGCAATTGCTAAGGTCAAATGAGTTTCATTCCGTTTCCAATTGCTCCCCTCTCTGAAATGATGCTAAGTATTCTATTATTTATAAGTATACTTGATATTTTTTTTTACCAAATACCGTGCACATGCTAATAAGATATACTGTACAACACTCTCTGGATTATCAGGCTTAATGTGGCGGAAGGGCAGGCCAGATAGGCCAGAGTACTATAAATACTCACCTTCTGCCCCACTTATACTATTAAAAGCACCACATTTTATACCAAACCCTGCTCTTATTCATATTTTCTGACCATGTAGGTCAAAAACATTACCATATTATAACAAAACAACAGGTCAACACAGTAGGACCCAACCGCCCTGATTCATCTTCTTCAGCCCTAAATCCTAACCAACCCTAACCATCTTCTCCCAGCTACACAAAACCAGTTTAAGCAAATGTACTAGCTGGACTGTGTCCCTGCAGTGCCCTTAGCATTAGTTATCATTTCAACATGGGAAATATTATTGTTCTTAGCAAGGCTGGACAGTATGGAGGGCGGCCGGATAGGCTGTATTTAAGGTATTCTCAAGGAGTACCAATTCTGCCCCTTTCCCATTGACTTTTTTGTCAGTTTTAGACGATGGCGCCCCAAGTAGATTGTTTGCTACAACAGAGTTGCTAGATATATTTCAAGCATCTTAAACATGCAATTATTCCCTTTATTTTGATTTTCTTAGTTATAATTTACAAGGCCCCACTTCATTATTTTGCACGGGGCCCTACAAAATATAGCGCAGATCCTGCTGCTTGCTGCCAATTTAATCATTAACATATTTTTAATGAAAAAAATGAAGAATAAACAATAATTTTTAAATTGCGGAATGTTGATGTTTCAAACTACATGTGCTACAATTTAAGTAATTTTCAATTTTTTTTTCTTTTCCTCCAATAATTCCATACTCATAAATTTAATTCCACTGTAGGTTCACATCTGAACAAAGAAATCTATAATGCCATGACTCACTGCTTGTTTGTTTGTTGGTGTTTTAGGGCCCTTCAACTACAAGGTCATTAGAGCCCCGTCCACTGTGTAGTTCTGATGCAGAGACTGCACAGACACTACACTAATGCAACGATTTTTGGATATTAGCGGTACCCAGTTTTTCCAAACTGCCACCTATGCCAGTACTAGCTGGGATTGTGGACTCATTGCTTGCATGCTTCCTGTAGACATGTGTGATACAATAAGAGTCTTAAGGTGTTCTAAGTGCATTTTTTTCTGTTAAGCATACACTCATGGAAAACCTTGCTATGTACTTTCAATCTCCCCAAATCAGCTTCATTTTTTAAATTGAATGCGTTATAAGTTGCAAATATTTCACTTCTGGATGAAACCAGTCTTTCAGAACAGGAATGGTCATGGTCACACTTGATTAGGAAGTAACTAATATTGTAGGATAATGTGATGGCAGCGGGGATCATTGTTTGGCTCATTGAACTACTCAGTCTGATTTGGAATACACTGTGCATCAAACTCAGGTACTGGTTCGATTTTAAATTCTTGTGCTTTAATAGCATTTGATAAATGTTCCAAAGTTATGCCTGGTTCCGTATACCCACGCACTAACGCTATTACCGTTGTAACAGACGACACAGCACAAAAAATGGTGACGTCACACTGCTACTTGGGGCGCCGCAGAGCAGTTATGCGTGACGGTAGTCGAGTTGACAGGTGGTCAACTCACATAGCGTCCCGCAAGTCACGCTGGCGGTTGAGCTGTCTGCTTGAAAAATGGCGGAGGATATACTGAGATATGACGACGGCGTGCGGTGACTCCAAATAAAGCGCTGCACTTAAGGAATTGCGCTGGCGGTCCTTCATTACGCACTAGCACAAAACGTCATCAAGCTGTCATCAGTGGCGACGTGATTAGCATTGAAGTGTGGTGATAGGGAACTAGGCATAAGACATATCTTGCCAGTGTCAAATTTGTAGTTAACAGAAAGTGACGTCCTAAATAGAAAGTTAGACAATTGTACTTTAAAACTTCCGCATAATTGATAGGGCTTTGGACTGTCGCAGTGGCCTCCTTATTAAAAGCATAGTTGTAGTTTGATACAATTAGGCCTATATAAGTTTAGAAGTTAATGGTAAGTACTGGCAATTAAGGTACCTCTCATTTCTCCAGGAAATTTGTGAAAAGAGAAATCTGACTTGGATTTGGTTGAGTTTGAGCAATTGACAGCAGCAACACTTGATAATTACTTTAGAAAGAATAATTGGAATTATTTAAAGTCATAAATATATACAAGATAAATCATGATGGCAAGTAGTCTGCGCAAACTATCCACTTTGTCTTGGTATGCAGCTGGAAGATTTTTGAAAACTTGAAAAGTCGCTTTGCAAACTGCAGTTTACATGGCTGGCCTTGGGACAGGCAGTATGGGTAGCCGTCCAGGGTCTCCCACTGAAAACGGGCAATTTTAACTTCTGTAGAATACAATTTTTAATAAGACACTAACTGCCATACGAGGGACGGTGGACGACTGGGCCTCCCGATTTGTACTTGCTCAGGGCGTCCCACTTTCTAAGGCTGGCACTGATTAGGGATGTTATTCTAAGTGAATTCCCAGTTTCATTAGCGACTTCTGAATAATTATAGCATCAGTCTACGAAACTAGAACAATCGATCAGGTTAAAAGAGAAGTTTACAACCCAGATTCAACCATCATATCATGTCGCTACAACTTGACTTTTAATAGTCAAATCCACTGCCACATTTCTAATTTTTGATTCGTAAACGAAATAGGCATTCATCACAAAGAATCGATATGATGTATAAATATTTGAAACCACGAATAGAAAGGAGTGGTACTCTACTATCCAGCCATCATCGGTAAAGGAATTGCAACTTTTGATTGAAGTAGATATCATGAATCAGCAATGGCCTCGTTTGAAATCGAGAAAAAAAATTCATGTAAATTTTGATTTTATTTCAGCCATAGTGAAACTTTTATCTAATCTCTTTCTTGAATCTTCTTCAAGGAAAGGGGGCTTTGCCTTCCCCCTTTCTTTGCCCGAAATGTTTAGTTATGACAAGAATTAACTTTATTTTAGGAAAAGGGTGGATGGGAGGATGATCTAAACCATTGTAGCCTGCCATATAAAGCCTGTGGAACAAAATAGAGACGTGATCTAGTCGCGAATCTTAAAAAAAAATAGAGAACTGTTAACTTAGTCTTCAGGGTTTTTTTCGCTGCCGAGTTGAAGCAGCCAAGGAAAGAGTTGACAAAATGTTGTTGCATTACAACGGCGACTTCCTCTTCCTGTCATTCTTATCCTCCTCTCCCTCTTCTCTTCCACGTCACGACAACGCCATGTTTAATATTATAACAGATGATGGCAATGCGTGTGTCCCATGGGATAAACAGTTGCTATCTAACCATACTGAAATGGTAATTCATATTCCAGACATTAATTGGATATCAAGTTTGTGCATCAAATACCACAGCAGTTGTTTGACCTCGATTATATTTGTAAATATGCCACTGTAGAGGGACTGGTGTTAACGGCGCTCTGATATGGAAAGACAGTGAAAAGTGTTTCAAAGATGATCCTACCTACTTCCATTTTGTGGCATGCGATCTAGGTCGGTGCAGAACTGACTCATTTTTATACTGTAATCTAAGATGCTTTCCCGTGTTAGACTTCTCGATTGAATATTTTCAGCAATGTCTTAATAGTTTTTTTTATTATATGCACTGCATTGTACTCATAGAGAATACAGACAAACCTCTCATCTACAGACCCCCATCAACGGACTTCCGATGCAACGGACTAGGAGGAAGAGGTGGTAGTGAAACCAACAATATCTCATGTACGCGATTCCATTGACACTTTCTTACAATTCATTGATCCAACAGATAATCCTTCCATTCAAGCTTATTATCAATACCTCGCACATTAAGAGAATTAATAATTTGCGAACAGCACAAGTGTGGAAAGCAATTAAAGTTGTATTCATTTTTAAACCCAAACCTACCCCAACCGTCTCTCCAACGCTTGGCCAGAGCATCCCAACCGCTGAACAAATAGCTGTAGTACAGTACCAACACTAGTGCATAACTACTAGTACAAACTACTGATAGTTACTATAGTGGTTTTATAACTCAAAAAAAAAAAAACCCATCTGCGGACAATCGGCTTTAACGGACTACCCGTCCCCTTATTAGTCCGTAGATGAGAGGTTTGTCTGTGCAATGAAGCACATGTAAGGTGAGGCCGAATCCCATTACAGTATTTCGGTTTCTTCTTCATAGGGGCAGATCTATCACACCAAATTTTATTTCTTCTGGCATTTCGATGATATCGCCATGTTTTTAGATTTTCAAACGTTTTGTAGTGCTCATATTGACATTTTGAATACTGGAATTACTTGTGAAATTTTAAACAATGTCATAGAAGAGTTATTTTTATTGTTGCTGCACAGGAGATATTTTCACTTTCGATATGGGGAGGACGATCACGTGAATATACATATTGAATGGACCAATCCGTTTGTATAGGAAAACAAACATTTTATGATGTTAATAATTAGCATTTTGAAAGCTGAAATTACTGCATGAGACATTGAGAAATTGAAAAAGTGCATTGGGAGATAAATGTAGTGTCAGAGGTTACATACCTGGGGGTTAAACTCACAAATGATAGAGGATGCCTAAAAGCAATGGAGGAAAACATCATTTATAAGCTAAAAGCCAGAGAAGAATTAATAAGGAAACTGGCATTGTGAAAAGGCTAGGAGCTTATCTATGGAAAGCAGTAGCAGTTCCAGGAGTAAGATATGGAAACGAGGTTCTGTGCATTAGTAAAAACGTAATTGACTGTATGGAAGTAGCCCATTGCCCAAAGAAGGTTAGCTGGGATGGCCTTAGGGGGAAATAGGTTTACAGCAGTTAAAGCAATACAGGGGGACATGGGGTGGTCTACATTTGAACAGATAAATGATTAGCAGGATATGGGGACTAGAGAAGGAAAATCCAGTATGGCAGGTAAATGCATGGGTAAACCCACAAGAGGTTCTGGGTGGAGCGACTGGAATGGGTGTGAAAGGCAAAGGTGCTGCTAGGGTGCTGGTGGAGATCTAGGCATATGGGTCTAGTGTGAAAAAATCTCGCTAGCAAGGTATCCGTCACAAATGATTACATATTCATATTAATATAATGTTCTTTCAATTTCACCCCCCCCTCCAACATTGCTAAGCGTTCCCTTGAATATATAATAACTGCGACAGTGCTACCCCATTGAGTGAAATTCAAACTTTGGTTGTAAGCATGTCACACATAGCATTTATTTTATCAAATTTACAACTAAAGGCCGCCATACGCTGTCAGTTTTTGCGCAGTTTTAACTGGGCAATTCAGTATTGTACAGTTCGTTCCTGTATGAGGAAGTCTCATCGATTGTACAGTTGTAAATATTGTACCATAGATCTTGTGGAGCAACAAAAGATCTAATTGTGAAGTTCAACTTTGTCTTCACTTGTGTATCTAAAGACCAAAGCTCAGCTCACCATTCATCAACAGTAGCAATTCATTAAATTTTGTTCATTGCCAATAAAAACAGAGGTCATGGTTGTGTGTGTGTGTGGCAAAATATCTGTTTCAACTGAATACATTTTTTTACAATTTTAACTGCACAGTTAAACTGAAGATGAGGATGGAGGATAGAGTCATATTCTGTTGTTTCAATTGTTTTTCTAGTTAGGGGCTGGGAGATCTTTCCAAAATAAGCAGTGATTTCAGTATGGACCATCTAATTCTTTTGAGGAGAGTCCGCTGTCAGTCTCCCCAAAAGAATTTAGCAAGCAAATGAGAAGTCCTTTATAAATAAGAAAATAACTACTGTAATTTGAAGTTTTAAATCAGGCTACAAACCAAATTCCGGGATCTTTTGTGCTTGACACTATTATGTGGTGCATTCCACTCTCAAACATTTTGTGATGTTGAGAATCAGCATTGCGAAAAACAAAAATTTACTTATCAGATACTCATTATTGAAAATGACGTACTAAAGATCTTTTTTGAATTACTTTAACCCGTTTTAAAATCGCGACATGGTCGTCGAGAAGTACGATAGAAAATACAGTGAAGTCTGGTTGTAACGAACAAGGAAAATGTACTAAAAACGGTTCGTTATATCCGAGTTCGTTATAATGGATGAAAGATTTCACTGGGAAACTTTCGCTGTTGAAATACAGTACGTTATAACCGAGAGTCCGTTATTAATGACAGCGACTTTTCTGCCTGAAGATAACGTTATATTAAGTGCACAGATGTAACGAGCTGTGCACAGGTCGTTGTGGCATATGTGTTCGCGTGCATAGTTCCTGCAAAGTGGGGTTGAGGTTCATTTAATCCTGGTTTTTATTGCTTGAGTGTTCCCTCACTTTGTACGCTATTTTATGTCTTTGTTAACCTACGTGTTTATTCCGGGTAACGATGTTGTTCCTGTGAATGGACACAAGGGTGATGTATTGGACAGTGTTTTTCCGCAGCCGGTTGCTGACCAAAATTGCAACCCCTATAGCTATTTATCGTCAGTCTACTTTTCGTTGGGGTATTCCACCGATGTCAGGGGCCAAGGTACTACACCTGGAAATTTTGCCTTATCTACGTAGCCTGGAAGCCTGAAGTTAATTAAAATGGGGTGCTTTCTTATTTCTCAAAACTAATTTATGTTCACTTTTTGCTTACTCAACCTTTTAAACAAATGGAAAAAAGGAAAAAAAACGAGAAAAGTCAGAAATTCGCAGCTACCACATTAAAAACTGAGTGACTCAACCAGTTCAAAAGTGACTGGGCAGCTCAGTCGCCTGGAAACGATTACTGACTCGTTACTAGCAAGTAGCACCGTCTGTGGTGTCCCATTCGATTACAAAGATACTGACTCATTGCAGACTCGATAGTGATTGGCGTCAGCAGTAATTCTTTTGAGTAGCTCCATGTTTATATGGGTCTAACTGTACACGAATAATTTTCAACCATACTTACTGTAACTGAGCATTAGGCATGAGCCTGACTTCTTGTTGCATTATAGTTATTGTGCGATAGGTCAGTCACCATGCAATATTATAACCAACAAAGCATTAACTTACCTGCCAAACATTTCTATTTTGGTTGATTAATGCAGTGTTGGAACAGTGGGGTAGATCGGCATCCCCCACAGACAACTTAGCCAATATTTCCTGCGGGTTCCAGACGGCTGGGGTGCCCAGTGTCAGAGCATGTTATTGGGCCTGCAGACCCAACCCTGCCACAGGCGGGATAAGGGTCTGATGATGATGATGATGATGATGGCTTATGTAACTGCGCACGTAGTACACCTACATCACAACGACCTGTGTCCTTATTGAGTGAAAATCGATCTTTGGAGGGGATTCAGCATGCTATTTATACAATTTCATTCACTTTGTTCAGTGCTGCTATCCCATCAGGTTAATTACATTGTAAGACTTATACCCGAAGATTTAAGCCAAAACACAAACTCACAGGAGAATGTAACTGCATTTTCAAATGTCAAACCTTGTCAGCAAAAAAGAAACCGTTTACAAAAACAGAAAGAAAAAATTAGGACAAAAAACGAAAAAAGTATAACAACGACCTCCCACGCAGCTGTGACTTTTTTAGAATTATGAAATTTTACCAACAGGAAGGGCTTTTTAATCTTATGGTTGTGTTGTTGAACTCAGCCGCTGTTAACTAGTCGATTATTAACAAATTACAGTATACCGAAAAAAGCTTCCGCTAGTAGTTTCACAGCCACAATTTTTGTGCTAAAATTGTACATCTTCAATGTGTAAACTATGCTCAGCAAGCTATAAAACGACTTGTGTTTTAGTGCATGCTAATTGCTCCTTCTGTTTTCGTTTGTTTTCTCATATACAGTATATGTAACTGCTTTTATAGAGCCGAATTAAAATGAGGAGGAGGAGAACCTGTAATTATTTAAAGAGGAGGAGGAACATAAATATTTATATGTATATTTTGATGGAGATCTAATGTAAGTAGTGTTCACGTTGAATGTTTGATTTCCAATTAACCGTTGCTGAATATCTTTGTCGGTTGACGACTTTTACTTTCATGACATTCAATTGTCGTCCCATGAAACACATGTGAACTTTAGAAATCACCAATTTTTTCGGTAAATTTACACTTGAATGCAAATTTTGACAGGTGAACATTTTAGAAGTTCAATTTCTACTCCAGGTAGTCATTTTTTTAATGTTGACTAGTGTTGACAGAATCACATTCCCCGCAATCGATTACTAAACATGAGAGATATTTTCAGAAATGTAGTGCAGAGGAAGACACGTTTGTAACACTGATTTGAAATCAGGATAAAATATTACAATTACAGTAAACCTACTGATACTCTTTAACCTTATCTAAATATACCCAAAGGCAAGTGAAATCTCTAAATTTGAACTACTGCAACTAGAATATCTTGGACACCCCTGCACACACACACACACACACACACACACACACACACACACACACCACACTTATTTTTACACCTCTATTACAGTGCCACCGAAATTGGTAATTTCCCCTACCATTTCATCCTCTCAAAATATGTCCAAGAGGTGCCATTAAATTCGAAGTTCACTATATTGTGAGGATGAGGATAGATCTGCAAGTATCACAAATAGAGCAATAAAAGCATCCTTCGCAGTATGCATTTTATACTCTTCTCTTATATGATGAACACCTACTTTAATTTGGATGTATGAGCGTCGACAGAGGAGGGGCAAACGGAGAACTTCATCATCTCTTCAGGGATCGGAGAAAATAGACCCGAAATTATAATGCAGATGGGAAATGTGGGCCTTTTCATACACAAGTTGTCGGATTCCTGGCACATTGGTCCTGTCCTGGAGCATTGCCTCCTTCAATACTGTCCCCTGGAACATTGTTTTCAAGCTTTGCCCCTCCCTCTTGGAAAATTTTCTGCGGACGCACATGTCTGAATATCTTCTTATGGAATCACAGGTGTGTATGTGTTTGGAAATTATGGTTATTTGATATATATCCTACCGGAATATATTCTCTTACAGAAAAGTGAAGAGACAGTCTTTCTGAAAAGTGAAGAGACAGTCTTTC
>JAAFCE010008833.1:7540602-7577443 GCA_013389805.1 Trigoniulus corallinus
GAAAAGTGAAGAGACAGTCTTTCTGAAAAGTGAAGAGACAGTCTTTCTGAAAAGTGAATAGCTAACTGTTAAAATGAATAAATCTTCCTAGAGATGAAGCTTGAAATCCCTTAGTTCCAGCACAGAAATAGGGTGGGAACTATTTCCAAAAATGTCATGTATTCTCCTAATCCACAATACACAAACTTACAGTTATGAACCTACTGCGATTTCGAAAAGAAAGGTCATTCATTTCGGGACGATTAAAGTAGTTAAATCACTGTTTCTTACCTGTACAGCTAACATCTTATCAAGTCCAATATTTTCAGAAAGTAATGATTTAAAATTGTTCACCAAATTTAAAATGTTTTCTCAATGATACGTGATGATATACGAAGAAAGGCACTTTCACATTTAAAAGTCAAACATTCCTCCTGCTACACCACAAAGAAATCACTAAGCTTCAAAAGTTGGGGTGGTAGTGGTGGTGTGACACTTGAAAAATTGCTTCTCACGACTGATGACTTCAACTTCAATCCACAAAGAATTTTCTTAACAAGAGCAGACAGAGAAGCCTTAGATTGCTGCTTCCAGGGGCCAACTAATGAAATGTTGTTAAGCTTATACCTTGGGCCTAATGTTGCCTTCTGCTGCTTGTATAGTTACTTCATCGTCATCTCTTAATATCAGTTTCCGAATGCTTGCTTCCGTTTCTCTGCCAATCATCCGTTGGAGCTCCTCTCAGTGTACTCACGCACCAACATGCAGACACAAAAAAACTGACAGATATTTTCTTCCCCAAGTCTCTTCTCGAATGCATCTGGTGGTGGCCTACTTCCATTGCCGCTACTATCGCGAGCAGATATATGTGAAGAGACTAGATTTGCCAAGGCAACTCTGTCTCTTTCCGCTCTAAATAATCAATGCTCTTCAGCTTGTATTTCGTGTAGTCTAAGGGGGTTGTCAACCAACAAAACAGCTGGATATGAAAGATTTGCCTCTCCACTTTTCATTATTCGCTGCCACATTTCGTTCCCCTTCCTACTCACTAATCTGTTTATAGTTAATTCATTATCTCCATATTGCATATATAACTGCTCTTTTTCTCTCCATTTTCACTCTCAGCTTTATTCCGTATTATTGTAAGAAGGATGTTAATCTGGCGTATTAAGAAACCATTTACAAGTGTGGCACTATAAACACGCACACCAAAATTAAGATAAAGACATAATGTAGGATTTTTCTCTCCCTCTCCTACTCTACTACCTACTTTCCTCCACAGTGGCGCAGTGCGTAGCGTGTTCGGTATCTCCGTCAGTGGTTCTGGGTTCCATACTGGACTGAGGTGGATTGGGAGCGGCAAACTGCGTTGAACACACCAGCTGTCGTCTGATCACTGAAGTTAAGCAACGCAACCCTAGCTAGTACTGCAGTGGACGGGTCTCCAATGACCATGTAGCTGACGGGCCCTAACAACACCAACAAACGAAAAATGAGGTGGGTTGGCTTCTTTCGGGTTAAAGAGAGGCCCCGAGTGCGCCTTCATTCTTATGAGATGCAAAACCGAGGTCCGGTATGGTGTACGATTGCATTTGCAAGTAAAAGCACCCTAACCTAACCTCTAAGCCACCGAGACAGGTTGTTGTGGCCCAAAAAATGTGTGCGCCAAAATGCGTTTGTGTATTTCTGTTTGGGGACTTTTGATGTTCGTAAACGCGGATTCCATAAAAACATTTACTATCCAGGAAGTGCTGAAGAAGAGAGAATTCTAACTTTGACGCCAGATAAAGAAGTGGCAGCAACATGGCGTTCCAGATAATTTGAACATTTAGTGAATACTAGTCGTCCAGTTACTAGACCAGGAAGAAGTTATGTTTATCCAAGCGGAAGTTTTCGAATAAAAGCCGTTTAGCGTGCATATCGTTAAGAGTCCATGCAGTGCCTAATACCCACCCGCCTTTCTTGTTAACAATTTTCCATTCCAACTATATAGAGTAAACCATATGGTCGACTAAGTAGAAAAAGTAGTATAATTTGTTATTGAGACAGGGGCAAGCCCTTTTTATAGATTCTGTTTCCAGCAGCCAGGGGGAGAGGCTTATTACGTTGAACACACCAGTTCTCCTCTGATCACTGAAGTTAAGTAGCGCAACCCCATCTAGTACTAACATGGGTGGCTGTTTGGGAAAACTGGATACTGCTAATACCCAAAAATCGTCGCATTGTTTGTGGAGTCTCAGCAGTAGAATTACGCAGTGGACGGGGCTCAAATGACCTTGCATTCGAAGGGTCCTAAAACACCAACAAAACAAAAACAAAATCCAGCAGCCAGTTTATAGTACATCCAGGGGTGGACTAACGATTTTGTCTCTACGAGGCTAAATTGTTCTGGCGTCCCTAAAAGCGTGGTTTAAACTCCTCTTGCTATGAAAGCCCTAAAGAGCGTTTCCATAATTTGTTCAGCAATTTTGCTGTGTAGCGCAGCGGTTCTGAACTGGGGCTCCTTAGCAGGATTTTCGGGGCGTCGCGGCACGAAACGCTTCGGATCTCTGGGGTACCACAAACGCCAGCCGTCGATCTATAGCTCTAGGTGAATTTTCCTTAAAAAAAATACAATTGTTTCATTTTGAACTTGCGCGTCTTATGCTGGGTCCACACCGGCCGCGCCGCGCTGAGCCAAACAAGAAATCGCCGTGCGGCGCTGCGCTGAGCGATCGGTTTTGACGGCAAACAGCGCAACAGTGTGTGAAGTTGCGCACTGGTGAACACGATTCGCTTGATGTCGGTACATCAAACGAATCTGCTCGTTCATGCTGCAATTCTCGTTCTGCTCGTTCGTACTGCGTGCTCGTTGTGCTCCATTTTGAACAGAGCGCTGTTGCAGAGCGCAGCGCGGCACAGTTTGGACCCAGCATTACATTTCCGTAGTTGTGTTCTCTCGCTACACTGGACCCTTCTAACGTTTTTTCTGTTTGAGGTTTCTCTTCTGCAGTAGCAGTGTGTTGATCGTTGTCAAGCGATGGACAAATAGTTAAAATTTGGGAGGGTTTCCGGAACAAGAACTTGTCCAGAAACATTAGATATCATATATTTGCTTATAGTCATTTCTGCGCATTTTTTATTTTTTAATATTGCTTGATTCAAATAGGGGCTCCGCGAACGAACTGGATGCCAGGTAAGGGCTCCGCAACTCCGAAATGCTTTGAAACTGCTGGTGTAGTAGTGATCCATCCATCGAACAATTTTTCCAACAACATTCCAAACTATTCAAGATTCATAAACCCCTATTTTGTTCCATTGTGTGCACCGAAGCAGGTGCTGTAGAAAAATATTTGCAGAAATTTTATATCCATTAATTAATGCTGAAACATGAAAAAATTCGATGGGGATAATCAGGGCGTCATGGTGGCGAGACAATAGTTTTATTACTATTTTATAAGAATTAAAAGAGTAATAGTATTCATAGTTGATTTTTATTAAAATTTACAATTCAAAATTTCTCCGCCCTAGGATATAGCCTTCTTAGCCTATTCAGAAATCTACCCCTGAGTGCATTGGCATCATTACCATTTCAAACCTCTTTCCCGTCTAAGGCTTGGTCGAGTACCCATTTCTCTCTCACTGGAAACGGGTACACAGGATGCACTTAAGCAACCACTGTCAATCTAATACTGCAACTCCTTGCTTATTTCATGTTGAGCATCTTTCCTCCACCTGGAAAGGTGCCGCACCCGCCTGTGGCGCATTATGTAGTACTCTCCGTAACTGCACCAGTAGTTCTAGGTTCGATTAGGACCGAAGTGGATTAGCTTCTTTCAGGCGAGAGATAAGTCCTGAGTGCCGCCTTTATTCGGATGAGAAGTAAAACGCAAGATCCCGTGTGATGTACGATGTCATTTGCGCGTAAAAGAGCCCTCTCTACTATGCAACGGGTAGATGAGACCAAATTTCCGGGTGTAGGAACTCGCCCCCTGGCGTCAGTGGAATGCCCCAACGAACAGTAGACTGATGCTAAATAAGCGTAGGGGTTGCAGCTTAGGTCGACAACCGGCTGCAGAAAAACACTGTCCAATATATCGCCTTGTGCCCATTCAGATGAAGAAGATGGGTACCCGACCCTACCATAGGCGGGAGAAGGGTTAGGAATTCCGTTTTTTGCTGAAAAGGTTTTGTTACCCGCCACGGTGGCGTTAGTAGGTAGCGTGCTTGGTAACTGCATCATTTCTTCTAGGTTCGACACTGGACTGAGGTGTGTTAGTTTCTTTCGGGAAAAGCAGATCTCTCGAGTGTGTCTTTCTTTGGATGAGAAGTAAAACTGAGATCCCATGTGGTGTACGTTGCCATCTACACTTAAAAGACCGCTCTCTACTATGCTGCGGGTAGATGAGGCAAAATTCCCAGGTGTAGCACCTAGCCCCCTGGCGTCGCTCGGTGGAATGCCCCTTCCAACAGTAGACCGACGATAAATAAGCATAGGGGTTTCAGCTTTGGTCAGCAAGCGGCTGCCGAAAAATATCACCCGTGTGTACATTGAGAGGGACAAGATGGGTACCCCAGCCTGCCATAGGCGGGAAAAGGGTTAGGAGTTGCTAGTTACTCGTTGTTGAAAAGGTTTTGCTACACGCAGGTGACATCAAACACACCAGACGCCCCCACTTTACTTTCCATTAGTCTTGTAGAAATTATAATGGACTTCCGTCTTATTTGAAGGAAACCCTCTGTCATAACCTGGAGTGAGCCTGCAATCTGGCCGCGCCTTATTCCAGTCCTGCATATTCGAGGTAGTTTAGTTTTGGGAGACACTGCTGAAAAAAATGAAAGTACATTTAAGTGCAATGAGAATGATATAAGAGAAAAAGAGGTCTGACGAGTTCCATCGCACGGATCGGGAGGGGGGCACTTCAAAAAAGTACGCCCCAAATATTTTCAAATATTCAGGATCCTTTAGGATAAATCTAGCTAGAAATTACAATAGGTCCTTTACTGCCCCTTAGACAAAGTCCGATCTTCGGGATCCGGACCGTTCGGCCCCGACATTTCGCCCCTCGGACGTTTCGCGCCCCAATCATTTCGCCCCTGTGAGGGCAACTGGCCGTTTTTTTTGTTATTCTGTTTTTATTTAGAAAAATCAGCATTGCTCGTTCGGACTTTTTTCTGAGTGTTTCAATGAATTTTAGTTTATGTTTGCGTATAAGAAATATGCGGCAATTTCGGCAAGAATTCTACACATTGTGGAGGACAAAAACAATAGAAATTTAATGGACTCTCTGAAATGGCAGAGCATACAATTTTGAATTTTAGTTTATGTGTGTTTTTATGTGAGCTTTGCTTTATGTTTTTTATTTTATTGAAATTATTTGTATATTAATCAGAGGAAAAAAGAAATAAATGTCCATTTAGCCCTCCCAGGGGCTAAACGTCCGAGGGGCGAAAAGCACTCAGGGGCGAAATGTTGGGGACGAAACTTCCGTAAACCCGATCTTCAGTGGTTTAGTCAACTGCAGATTGCACTGATCAATTTTGCTGTCCTTCTGCCCAGCCCCAACGTCACCACACTCAAGTTGTAATTCTGTCATTACAAAAATAATGTTTATTCATAAAAATACTTGTTTTCATCAATAATTTTGCCCTAAAGCACCAACGAACCGAAGAAAACCTAACCGGGTAAAAGGGAATGTGTAGCCAAACTCTCTATTCTGCACATTGGAAAGCCTGAATAACTCTGCTCTGTAAGCAAAGCCCCTATTTGCCCAGAAAATCGAACTCTTTATTGATTTTGAACAGAAGTTGGAGGCAGATAGGTACGTCAGATATATTTTTGATTCTCATGTTTCGAAGATCTCTTATACTGGCGCTAATTTTGTACACCAACAGAAGCTGAATACTCGGGAACTGGAAATGAAATGCTTTCGGTATCACCTTAAATATCAGACTGTACTCCACAGCAGTATTGCTTTTTAAGTCTGAGTTTGGATCGATTGGATGTGCCCGCAAATCAGAACGAAAAACAAACGTATTGTATATAAGTCTAGACAGGGTCAAAACGCATCTGCATTTCGCTTGATACATCCTTTTCATCAACGGACACATTTCCTGTCAATAACTCTTGGTTGAACTGTTGATGGTTATCTTATACGGCTGGCTGCTGGCGCGAGATTCTTCAGAGTTTATAGTAAACTAGCTGCCCCCGGCTACGCTTTGCTGTGGCTCAGAAAAGAGAAAGTGCACGTTTCTCCATCATAATCATCTTGCCCTTCTCCAGCCCATGGCTGGGTAGGGTCTGTGGGGAGTGGTGAATTGTTTTGGACACACCACTTCTCGTCCGATCACTGAAGTTAAGCAGCGCAACCCCAGCTTGCACTGACATATGTGGCCACTTGGGAAAACTGGGTACTACTAATATCCAAAAATCGTCGCATCAATGTAGTGTCTGTGTCGTCTCTGCATAAGAACTATGCTGTGGACGGGGCTCTAATGAACTTGTAGTTGAAGGGCCCTAAAACACCAACAAACAGTAGAGTCTGTGGGTTCCAATCCTCCACCCCCGCCTATCTCCAACCAGACCCCCATCCACCCTGCACGCAGCAATATCTTTTTGTTCCACATGTTCCCAAGTCTGTTTTGGTCTTCTCCTCCTGGAGCTCCCAATCACCTGCAGTCCCAAAGATGGACCACATTAGTTCCTCCCCCTTACTCATCACATGCCCATACCACCTCAACCTATTCTCCCTCATTATTTCTGCAATGCATCCAGCTCCCAGATTACCTCTAACTTGATCATTTTGGATCCCAGCTACTTGCATTCAATTTACATGGCCATGTTCTCTTCCTCATGGCCCAACACTGTGAGCCATATAGCATAGCTGGCCTAACCATAGTTCTGTAAACTTTGCCTTTTAGCTTTATTGGAAACTGGCAGTTGCACAGGACTCCACTTGTCTGTCTCCACTTTAGCCATCCTGCTTTGATCCTATGGATCACATTGAGTATTTCAGTTTCCCTGGAACACTGATCCTAAATATCTGAACTCCTGCATTGCTGATATCACCTCACTTCAATAGTGAACCTCACCCTCTGGACCCTGACCACTCCTATTTGAAAGCTAGGTATTCTGTCTTTTCATATTCATCTTCAGGGCCCCCCCTTTTCCATTGCCATGGAAAGAAAATTATAAATAAATAAATATAAATACAAATATGTACTTTGTATGCGAATAAAAAAATAATAGTAACACAGTAAAACCTGTCTAAAACGGAACCTGATCGTTCCTATATTTTTTCCGTTTTCACAGGTTTCCGTTTTACAAAGGTTTGTGTTTTAATTAAACAAAGTACAAAATATATGATCAACTTTTATAATGATGAAATTTAAAATAAAAGTCCATAATCTGAAAAATTACTCTGCCCCCACACAGGGGATCCAGAGGCGGATCAGGGGGGAGCACTTCAAAAAATTGCACCCCGAATATTTTTAAATATTCAGAATCTCTTAGTATAAATCTAGCTAGCAATTACAATAGGTCCTCCACTGCCCCTTAGACAATGCCCTATGTTCAGCAGTTTAGCCAACTGCAGATTAAACTGGCAGAATAGAAACGGGCATTTGCAAATGCAAAAATGCCTCATGAGATGCAGAGTTGAATCATGCATCAGATGACGGATGCACATTGGGGCACTGAGAGGGGAGCAATGGCTACATTGCCCCCCCGGATCCGCCCCTACTGCCACATGTCTTTTTAAGTACATTGTCGTTGCTTCACTATTGGGTAGCTCTGTGTGTATTTGGCCATAATGGTCCCTAGAACTTTGGTGCATGTACAGTCACACTGAAAATTAATGCCTGCATTGTAGTGTTATGTATAACATAATCCATCTTAGTCAGGTTACTTATGCAAACGGTTCCCAAAACTTATTCTGTTTCTGCATTAGGTAGTTTTCTGGTTTAGGGTAGTATTTTAAATGGGAAATCATTCCGTTCCAAAATTTATTTTCTGTTTGGCCAGGTTTCTGGTTTATGCAAGGTCCAGTTTAGGCAGGTTTTACTGTATAAAATTGCAAAACATTAAAAAAGGAAAAAAAAAACATGAACTAAAAGACAACAAAGTAAATGGAATATTAAATTGCATATGTGTAAATTAGAATAGCATATGTTGCTTTGACGTCCAATAGATGGCGTTTTACAAATAAGCATGTTTTTACCTTTTTTTACCTGTCACAGGTGTGACATCTGTATAATCATTATATAAAAACCTGGCGCTATTGGAATGAAACGTTGTGTCAAAATTTCAAAGCAATCGGTCAAGAACATTCAGAGATTTGTGGTTTTGAACAAACATATTTACATTTTTATTTATATAGATGTACCAAAACCTTAGGGAAAATTGGTCAACAGCTTAGGACGAAAGGTATCTAGAGTGGTGGTTCCCAAAATGGGGCACACACCGAGTGGCTTATTGGATTGAACACACCAGTTTTCATTTGTTTGTGTTTTAGGGCCCTTCAACAACAAGGTCATTAGAGCCCCATCCACAGTGTAGTTCTTATGCGGAGACTGCACAGACACAGATTTTTTGAGTATTAGCAGTACCCAGTTTTCCCAAGTGGCCACCCATGTCAGTACTAGCTGGGGCTGTGATGCTTAACTTCCATGATCAGACGAGAACTGGGGTGTCCAACACAATTCGCCACTCCCACCAGTTTTCATCTGCTCAATGAAGTTAACCAACACAATACCAAAAAATCGTTCTATAGTGAAACCTCTCTAATTCATACACCTGCAGGGACCCAGCCAAAGCGTACTCATCAGAGGGGTCTACAACAGGCACAATTATATAAGGTGCATTCAAAAAGTAATGAGCTGGAGGCTGGAATGCACAAACTGGTGACAGGATGGTAATATCGTGGCATATGTAACGAGGTGTGGTTCCGACCAGAGCATGTATGGCCACAGCCCATCACTAGAGGGCACACGTGCATGTCACATGACGATACAAAGTAAGCAGCAGCATGCATCCATTGTCCAATGCTGCCAGTCACATTGCAAATAGTGATATGGAGGCATCAAACGAAGATAAAAGAGGTGTTGCTCAGTTTCTGACAGCAGAAGGAGTAGCAGGAATGGACATTCATTGCCAAATGTCACAAGTGTATGGCGAATACTGCATGTCCCTTGCATGGGTCAAGGAGTGGCACAAGTGCTTCTGGGAAGGACAGGTGTAGTCAGCCAATGATGCATGGTTTGGGGCACCCCACTGCATTACCGATGACATCGTCCAGCTGGTTGATGCACTCATTACCCAGGACCACCGAGTGACAGTGAATGTCATAGCCACCATTTTCGGATTGAGCATCGGAAGTGTTCACACCATCATGAAGGAACGACTTCACATGCACAATGGGCACCCCACAGTCTTCAACCACACCAGGAAGCATGTCGAATGGCCCACTGTCTTGGTCATCTGCAGCCCTATGCAAGGGAAGGGAATGGATTCCTGGCACGAGTGGTGGCTGGAGATGAGTCATGGTGTCATCACTACAAACCAGAATCCAAACGACAAAGCCTCCAGTGGAAGCATCCAGGGTCACCACCACCAGAAAAGGCAAGGCCATCCACACGAGTGCAGGAAAGGTTATGCTGACATTCTTATTAGACCAAGATGGCCCCCTTCTGACACACTTCATGCCACATGGGACAACAGTGAATGCCCAGCATTACTCACAAATCTTGACAACCCTTTGCCAAGCAATCAAAACAAAATGACCAGGCAATCTCACCTGTGGGGTCATTCTGCTCCATGACAATGCAAGACTTCATACAGCCAACACAGTCATGGCACTCCTGCAGAAATTAAAATGGGAGGTTCTCAGCCACCCTCCATACAGTCCAGACCTCTCTCCCTGTGATTATGCCATGTTTGGTCCCCTGAAAAGGGCTCTGAGGGGCCACTGATTCACCTTGGACGCCAATGTCAAGGTGTACATGCAGAACTGGTTCACATCGCAGCCCAGGGAATTTTATGAGACAGCCATTCACTGCCATGTGTCATAGTGGGACAAGTGCCTCAACAGCCAGGGCCAATACTTCTAACATACAGGTACTGGTTTCCATCATTATGCCTCCAGCTCTTTACATTTTGAATGCACCTTATAAATTTAAAACATCACTCTGATGTCTTGTGCAGCTCACTCCCTCTGAATCTTAAGCAGCTCATTGTGTAGCTCACTTCGATTGCAGTAAGCTTTACAGTTTCAAAATCGACCAATAAATATGCAAATTAGATGTTTTTCTCCTTTCTTGTAAAATTTATGAAATGTCACAATGTTTTACTGGGAAGGTGTTGATACACTGCCCTACTGTGTCCTGAACAAGTTATCATTTTGTCTTCATTCAATGAAGAAAAGTCCACTTTTTGAATAATAAGAAATATCTACATGCCTCTATGGGAGCTTCAGGATTTTGTAGTAGCTGAGGTGGTGTAAAATGGATGAAATGGACAAACTCCAGGAAAACGTGGATTATCGTGGGTTTCATTATTCTGATCATGAACATAATCCTGCAACTAATGATCAACACAAAAGTTCTTTTGGTCAATCTGGTCCATATGACCTTGAATACATAAAGTGAGTGAATGAAAATCTAAACTGAAATATATAAGGAGCATCAGATGGCGTTGCACAAACGTTGGAACTAGGGAATCTGATGTCTTGGATATTTTCAAGGTGTATTTTTAATTTTAGGTATAGGAACATGATATATCAAAATTTCACATTTTTTAGAGCTATGCGATGCGATAGTTAAAACAACCGCTATCTATTGAAAAAAATGTAATTTTGCATTGTCCTGAAAAAAAAACTACTGCCAAAAGTTCTGAACTGTTTCTATAACTTTTTCCTAACCATTTTACCCCATATCTGAGATTTTTTTTTAAAAAAGCATTGGTTACTTTAAAAAATACACTCTGTATATATAAGTAGGTATAAATGTATTGAAACAAATGGAAAATAATTCATGAGCTATTTATTTAATGAATATATACAGGGTGTCCGTGAACTCGGCAAGAAAAAAATCGTATTCTAGAGGGTGCCAAACTAAGCATTTTTAGCATAGGAATGTAGGGTCCAAAGTCAAGCCTTAACAAGTGGCAAGCAAAATAAGGTGTTGGTACACATAGTCAATTTTCATGTAAAGTTTTCACAGTTAATTAACCCTTGTGTTACTACCCTGGTACACATTTACCCATAGTCGACTTTGCATTGATGCCAAAAAAATTCTTTGAGAAGAATCATTTTGTCCAACCAGATCCCCATTATTTGGGAAGTTTCAGTGTGAAATTGTGTATTAATGTTTGTTTTTAACAAAAGAATATTAATTGATATGACATTTAACTGATATACCCCTCTTGTTACTACCTGGGTACACGTGTACCCATAGGAATATTACAGATGGTACAAATTAATTAAATCGTTGAAACAAGATAATGCTATGTTTTAATTGTAGCAGTTTATTGTATCCTTAAAAATATGTCAAAGGATGTCATGTTACTTAAGATTATGGACAATTTTTACAAACTGAGAATGTCAAAGAATGTTCATTGCAAAAATAGGTTTCTGACATTTTACACCTGATTTTCAAGTCTTTCTTCTCTATTTATTAGTTGCTGCATGATGAACCAACAACGATTTTATGTCCATGTATATCACGTTTATAGGGCTGGATCCAGAGGCGGATCAGGGGAAGCACTTCAAAAAAGTGTGCCCCAACTATTTTAAAATATTTAAGATCCCTTAGTATAAATCCATCTAGCAATTATAATAGGTCTTCTACTGCCCCTTTGACAAGGCTCCAGGGGCAGACCCACAGGGGGAGCAATGCAGCAATTGCTCAACCTCAGTGCCTCAATCGGGCACAACTGTTGGTGCATTTTTGCATTGTTATCGCCATTTCTATACTGTCAGCCCAACAGTTGCAGTCCTATCTGTAGTTGGCTAAACCATTGAAGATAGGACATTATGTAATGGGCAGGAGAGGGACTATTGGAATTGCTAGCTAGATTTATAATAAAAGGATTCTGAATATTTAAAAATATTTTGGGTGCACCTTTTTTGGTATGCTCCCTCTCCCCTGATCCGCCACTGCTGAATGTCCTATCTTCAGTGGTTTAGCCAACTGCAGATTGGACTGGCAGTATTCTGTAGATGTGGGAATAGCAAACGCTATAATACCTCATCAGTTGCAAAGTTGAATCGGTTGAAATATGCGTCCCATTGAGGCACTGAGGGGAGGGGGGAGCAATTGCTGCATGATCCCCTATGGATCCACTTCTGCACGTTGAGCAGTAGTAATAGTAGTTGTTGGTGTAGTCATTGCAGAAATGGATGCAGTTTGTAAGCAAGAGGTTGACTGCATTAGCATGCTCTCAATTGGCAATTTTGCCAAATTACCAATGCGGCCTTCACAGAAGAAAAGTTACCCCTGAGGGTACCTGTAGGTCATCCTGATATTGCTGCTGGCTCCTCCCCACCCCCACTTCAATAAATAAAGCAATAGATGTCACCACTAATGCATCTTCAGGGTCAGAGTAATGCCATTTTGCAATGGGGTACACATGTACCCGGGTAGTAACTTGTATGGAAAATGTTGGGTAGTAACAACAAGGGATAATGTTCAAAATGGCTACCATTTGTAGTTATGCATGCTGCACAACGTCTATGCAGTGATTGTCTAACTCCTCCAAAGATCCCTGCCATGTCCTGTACCTCTCCAGCAGCAACTGCAATTCTGGTCACAAGATCCTCAGCAGAGTCGACAGGGGTTGCATAAACTTGGCTTTTAATGTGTGATCAGTGATCATGGTGGCCAAGGAACAGGTCCTCCTCTACCAATCCAGCAGTCCTCAAATGTGGCATTAAGATGAGCTCGCACATTCAGGGTAAAATGTGCTGGGGCTCCATCGTGCTGAAAAGCGAATTTGAGGTGGAATGGTTACCATAAGTTCTGGCAACTGTTCTTGTAGAAAAACGTGATTCATGTGGCCTGTTAATTAATATGGCAGCAAGTATGGCCTAATCAAATACAACACCTTATTTTGCTTGCTATTTGTTAAGGCTTGACTTTGGACCCTACATTCCTATGCTAAAAATGCTTAGTTTGGCACCCTCTAAAATACGTTTTTTTATGAGGTCACGGACACCCTGTATAAAATACATTTTTAAAAGAAATGCTTACATCTACTGTGCTTTACTTTTTGCATGGCCAAATAAGATTTTAAAATTTCCAATGCATTTAAGGATGAGCCAGATAGCCTATTTCTTATCCCGCCTGTGGCATGGTCGGGCCTGCGGGTTCTAAACCTCCACTCCCGCCTATCTCCTACAAGGGCCCAGACCACCCCACCCACCAACATATCCTTACGAACACCCTGCTCCCATGTCTGTTATAGTCTCCCACTACGCTGGGGGCTTCCAAACGTCTGCATTTCTGTAATGGAACTAACGAATTCATCCTCTCCTATTCTCATTACATATCGATAACACCTCAATCTACTTTCTCTCATTTTTTCCGCGATGTCCACCACCCCAAGTTACCCCTACTATACTACTTCCTAATTCTATTAAGAACATAATTCTATGATCCCTATGGTACGCCACACTTCGATTTTTTGTTTGTTTTGTTGGTTTTATAGGGCCCTTCACCTACAAGGTCATTAGAGCCACACAGACACTACGCGAATGCGACGATTATTGGGTATTAGCGGTGGCCAGTTTTCTCAAGCGGCCACTTATGTTAGTACTAGCTGGGGTTGCATTGCTTAACGTCAGGGATCAAACGAGATCTGGTGTGTCCTACGCAATAAGCCGCTCCCCCGCACTTTAATGGGAACTACAAATATCTGGGCCTACAGCATTTTGACCTTTCATACCCTTAAGAGCCCTGACTACTTCCACATCCGTTACCCCTTTCTCACCACAGCATTCAAGAGGCTGTGAAAATACTCTTTCACCACTTCTTTACCTCAGCAGGGAGAAACAGGACCCTAGGAAATGATTAGAATTCAAAATCAGGCCAAAAAGTGGGTAGGAAGCAAAGACGGGGCAGAAATAGGTGGGAAACAAAGACGGGGGATAGAAATGGATAGGAAGCAAAGACAGGACAGAAATGGATAGAAAACAAAGACTGGAGAGAAATGAACAGCAGGAGGAAAGAAAGACACTATAGAAGTGGTCAAGAAAGAAAGGTAGTACGGAACCCATCAACAAAGGGCGGTACGGAACCCGTCAACAGTAACGGACATGAAAGAAAGAAACGTCAGAATTGGGTAGCAAAGAAAGACGTCGCAGAAACGGACAGTGTCAAAGTAGAAACGGACAGGATCAAGGCGGAAACGGAAAAAGGCAAAAGGCGGACACCAAATAAAGGAACGAAGCATAAACGAAAGATATATAAAGGTGGAACAATAGGTAACGTGCTCGATTTAATGCGGCAGTAGTTCCAGATTCGATACTGGATCGAGGTGGGTTGGTTTCTTTTGGGTGAGAGAAAAGACCCTCTCTACTATCAACGGGTAGAGGAGGTGATGGAGTGCCGCATTGAACCAATAGACCGACAATAAATAAGCATAGGGGTTGCAACTTTGGTCAGCAGCCGACTGTGGACTATATCACCCTTAATCACCCCTGTGTCCATTCAGAGGAGTGTCATACCATAGGCCGACAATGCCGTAGATTGGAAAAGAGCAGCGTCTGCTCTAGCACTTATGCCGCCTCGGACAAAAGGACAAATTGCCGCCCCTTGAAGCAGCGCTCTGTTCTCACACTTACAGCCAAAATGGCGCCCCGGACAAATGTCGGGGATCCCTACCCTTAGAGCGGGCCCTGGAAAAGGGTTAGGAGTTGCTTTGTTGCATACTGGGTAGAAAATGCAAGAGAAGATAGAAACAGACGGCCAAAACGAAAAAGGCAGACTGAAAGCGGAATCGAAAGGAAAGGAGAGAAGTGGGCAGGAAAATTAAGGACAGAAGCAAGGGAGAATGGACAAGGGAATCGGCTAGGGAGAGTGTCAGCACAGAAGCAAATATAATAGGAAGACTGAAAGGGGCAAAAAATGAAGAAAATACATAGTGAAAGAACACAGGGATGGAAGGATAAGGAAAACCCGGAAGGAGAAAAAGACGATACGCAAAAACATAAGATAAGTAGACAAGCAAGAAACAATCAGAATAGATTGACAAGACAGAGGACAGATTCAGACAGAATCGACAGCTAAAGAAAGGGGATAGAAAGAAGCACACGACTGAACGAGTTTTTCCTGCATGATTAACTGCTGACCAGAGGCCAGTCGTCCGTGCTTGGGCATGTGGAGGTATCAGCACATTCACAACATACAAAATAGGCAGTAACAGAAGGATTTATCGCCCTTGATTGAGTCTAAAATACACTATAAGCAGGCGAACAGTGGCGTTTCTCTAGTGCTGGCGCCTGTGTGCAAAACTTTATTTGGCGCCCCTATCCCAGCCTCTCACCTAATACAAAATTGCTGTATAAAACAGAAGTAATGCTAATAATTTGATGAACTGTACTTACTTAATTCATGTACTGCACCATCATCATCATACCGTTATCCCGCCTGTGGCAGGGACAGGTCTGCGGGTTCTAGCCCTCCACTCCCGTCTATCTCCCACCTCCTCCCATGTCTGCTTCAGTCTCCCTCCCCTTGCCCCAGGTGCTTCTGACCACCTGCATTCCTCGAATGGACTTAATGAGCTCCTTTTCTCATTTCATGATCATACCACTGCAACCTATTTTTCCTCATTTTTTGGCGATGTCCACCACCCTAATCTCCGCTACCTCTAATAACTGTATTTTGGTTAACCCCATAATCGATTCACCCCTCTGATGTTTCCACTTTTGCATATCCCAAGGGGTGGACTGATTAGAGAAGTTGCACTGTAGTTGTGCCACGTATTTCTGGTCTCCTTTGACTCTTAATCAGTCTGTTCTTAATCAAACATTTAATACCCATCAAAAGAATTGCAATTGATACACTTTTCACTAGTGATGAACAGTGAAACCTCTCTCTATATCAGTCCACCTCTGTAATTGATCCAACCCTCACAAAGGTCCACTTTTATAAAGAACCAAAAATTCCATGGTACATGTACTGTATTTTGGTTAACCACCCTAGTTGGTCCACCCCTCTGATGGGTCAACTTTTGTATATCCACAGGGGTGGACAAATTAGGGAAGTTTCACTGGACAGCACAGAATGTAGAATGAAGTGGAAAACTTGCAGAGTTTCTAGAGCTAATGAAAATAATTTCTTCTCCGCTGACATCTTTGGTGCCTTTAATATCTGTGTGTTATGCACACATTGCACACTAGGTCAGCATGCTAGTGCAAGCAAAGACCATAGCTTGGAGGGCCATTGCCTTGGCAAAACACCACAAGTATGCAGCCCTCTATGATAAGTTAGGCTGCAGGTATGGCAGAGGGGAGAGGAGAGAGGAGATGGAAAAGTAGCAATATACAATGATGGAAGCAGAGAAATGGCGCCACCTATTGAAGAGGTGCAACTACAAATTGGGTATAGAACAATGGTCACTGCACTATGAAAACAAAGTTTTTTGTTTCCACCTCTCCGATTTTGTTCACCTCTTTCCTATCTTCTTTCCTCCCCTTTTCACTATGGCCACTTCCATTGAATTTGAAATATGAACTTTTGTTTTGATAGCAGTCCTCACTGTTATCCTGACCTCTCTCCTCTCTGGTCCACCATGGCTGCAGCCTTAGAGACCAAGGAAGGGAGAGAGAAGTTTTTAAAATGCACAAGGCTAGAGAACAGGTGAAGAACAGGTGGGAAGAGTATTTCCACAGCCTCTTGAATGCTTTGGTGGGAAAGGACGACATTGATACCCGTCCTACTTCTCCTCGGTGGTGATCAGGGTATTGGAGGAGGAAGTAGTCAGAGCCCTTAATAAAATGAAAGGTTGAAAAGTAGTAGGTCCTGAGAGACTTCCCATTGAAGTGTTGTGTCATAGAAATAAGGTAGCTAAGGAAACTATTCAACAGGGTAGCTGTTGGAGATAGAATGCCTTCTGCATGGGGTGAGTTGGATAGTACCACTCTTCAAAGGCAAAGGTGATGTCCAAGTCTGTGGTAACTATAGGCCTACAGGTTTCAAGCTTATGAAACATTCTATGAAGCTCGGGAAAGAGTAATGGAATATTGTAAGGGGAAATCAATTTCACTTCATACCAAGGAGGTCCACAATGGTCCAATGGAACCAATCTTCATTCCCAAGCAGATTATAGAAAAGCAAAGAGAAGCAAAAAAAGATCCCCATGTAGTCTTCAACACGTAGTTTGTGAGATATTACACAAAAAAGGGGTAGATGAAGGGTTTATTAGGATAGTTCAGGATATGTATGATTGTTTGGTAGCAGGGTAAGGACTTCTTGGGGAAAAACTGGAGGCTTCACTGTAAAGGTTGAAGTACACCATACCTCTTCATCTTGATTATGGACGAGCTATTGACGGGAGTAGGAGAATCTGTCCCTGTGGTCCATTGCAGGAATGCAAGTAGTTGGATGCATCCAGAGCAAGGGGAACCAAATCAGACCTAGGAGCAGGTTGTCCATAAGGATATGGTAGTGTGTGGGGTGGATGGGGACCTGGTGGGAGATAGGCGAGAGTGGAGGGCTAGAACCAGCAGACCCGACCCTGCCACAGGTGAGATATGAGTATGATAATGATGCTCGTTTCTGCTCTTCCTTTGTCTTCTACCAATTTATATCCTCTCATTCATATTCATTTGTCCCCCATTTCCTTATTAACGGGCCCTTTACCGCCCTTCTTTGTTGATGGGTTCCGTACTACCTTTTTTTGACCACTTTTATGGTGTCTTTCTTTCCTGCAAGTTTCTACTGCCTCACCGTTTACTTTCCTGTTCATTTTTCACTAACTATCCTTTCCATTTCTGCCCTGTCTTTGATTCCTACCCATTTCCTCTCGTCTTTGTTTCCTAAGTTTTTTGTTTCTTGCCGCGTTGTTGCTTCGTATCTATATTCGTCCTGCCTTTGAATCCTATGCATTTCCTACGGTCCTGTTTCTCCCTGCTAAGACGTAGAAGCAGTGGCATAGCGTGGCTTTCTAGCGCCCGGGGCAAGGCAAAAATTGGCGTCCCCTAACTTATGGACAGACCAGTGGTCAGCAAACTCATCGGTCAAAAGGGCCAAATATCAAAAATACATGATTGGGATTTCTTTTGAGTGCCAAATTTCTCAAACTATCCAGGTAGTAAAACGATTTATTAACTTATTAATGATCTTATCAAGCAAAAGAAGAGTTAGGGGACCAGGAGTCTAACATACAATATAGGCAGGTCTAGTTCTAGTTCTAGTGGAATACACTGATAGGCCAAATTGGCAGTGGAGAGAATATCTCTCATTCCAAAAAATTCATTCATTTTAAAACCCCAAGGAACCTGAATCATAGCATCTATTCTGTCATACATCGCCTGCCCTCTATAATGACGCCCTCTTCCAGAAAGTTCTTTACCTTATCCTCATCACGAGCATTCCATTGCCAAATGACCCTTGGAAAAAACCACCAAGTTCAAGACCACCACTTGGAGGATCATTGCCCTGACCAAGCACCAGAAGTATGAGGCCCTTTATGAGCAGTTCGAGATAAAGAAAGGAGAGATCGAGAGGTCTTCAAGCTTGCCAAGGCTAGAGATAGAGCAACTATAGACATACCCCAAGCCACAACAGTAAGGATAGCAAAATTAGGGTCCTGTTTTCCCCATCAGAGGTAAAGAGGAGGTGGGAGGAGTATTTCCAAAACCTCTTGAATACTGCAAGGGAAGAGGAGGACTTTGCCACCTATCTTGCATTGACAGGGGTGGTGGGCTGCGTAACAGAGGAAGAAGTAGCCAGGGCACTTAGGAAGATGAAAGGCTGAAAAGTTGTGGGTGTTGATAGAATCCAGGAAGGACAGGCACCAGGTGTCTAGGGAAACATTTCAGTAGGTTAGCTGGGGGAGATAGAATGCCATCTGCATGACTCGAGAATTGGATAGCACTGCTCTTCAAGGGCAAAGGGAATGTCCAAGATTGTGGTAACTATAGGGGTATAAAGCTAATGAGCCACTCCATGAAGCTGTGGGAGAGAGTAATGGAACCCTGCCTCTGAGATAGAACTAGTGTCCATGGAAATCAGTTCAGGTTTAGGCCAGGTAGGTCCACAATGGAGCCAATCTTCATTCTGAGGCAGATGACAGAAACGTTTAGGGCAGCAAAGAAAGATCTCCATGCCATCTTTATCGACCTAGAGAAGGCCTACCACAGTGTCCAAAGACAGAGACTTTGGGAGGTATTACAAAAAAGGGGAGTAGAAGAAGTGTTTATTCGAATATGTATTCGAATATGTCAGGATATGTATGACGGCTCCAAAGCGAGAGTAAGGAAACCTTGGGGGAATACCATGGGCTTTCAAGTGAAAGTTAGGGTGTACGAAGGTTTGGCACTAAGTCCATACCTTTTCATCCTGGTTTTGGATGAACTGCTTATGGGGGTAGGATATTGGGCCCCTCAGTGCTTGGCAGTTGCTGACAGCTGAGAACAGATAGAGAAAGAACTAAACGATATTAGAGGAGTGATCGAAAAGAGAGGGCTAAAGATGAACGAGACGAAGGCAGAGCATTTAGATTTCAATTGGGAAGGACAGGAAAATAACAGTAACGTACGTTCGAGGGGCAAACTGTTGAAAAAGGTGCAAGAGGTAAGTACTTTGGATCAACGTTCCAAAGCAATGGGGACATAGAATTGGATGTGACCCATAGAATCAATGGGGTGGCTGAAGTGGAGACAGGCAAGCAGAGTCCTGTGTGATAGAAGGGTCCCAATCAGGCTGACAGTGAAGTTCTACAGGGCAGTGGTTAGGCCAGCTATGCTGTATGGATTGGAGTGTTGGGCAGGAAGCAAGAGCCACGTCAATAGAATGCAAGTGACCAAGATGCAAATGATGCAGTACATGAGTGGCGTGTTGAGAGCTGATAGAATTAGGAATGCCTATACCAGTATCAGAGGTAGCCTGGGGTGGTGTACATTGCAGAAAAAATGAGGGAGAATAGGCTGAGGTGGTATGGACATGTTATGAGAAGAGGAGAGGAGGAGCTCGATTGGTCCTTGCCAGGAATGCAGGTGGTAGGCAGCACCCAGGGCAGGGGGAGACTGAAGGAGACATGGGAACAGGTGGAGACCAAAGGAGACGTGGGAACAGGTGGTCCCTAAGGACATGGCAGTGTGTGGGGTGGATGGTGACCTGGTGGGAGATAGGCAGGAGTGGAGGGCTAGAACCTGCAGACCCGACCCTGCCACACGTTGGATAAGGGTATGATGATGATGGCTAGTTAGGGTCAGTGCTATATTTTGCAGGACCTCATGAAGTGAGGTCCTTCTATAAATCGGTTCATTAATCCGAATGTGCAGTGCCCTGTGCTGTCATTCATTTTGCACACCCATCACGCTGGTTCTGTCCAAGCTGGTTAAAAAATGCAGGGAATTTAATGTTTGAAGAAGATACTTTTGTCACCCACGTGTGGTTTGTGGACCCAACAACTATGAATAGGAAATCACAAAATGTGAAAGATATGGCTTGCTAATTTTATATTTCTTATTTTTTCGTTTTAAAATGTTTGCAACCCTCAAAATTTTGCGCCCGGGGCGGCCGCCCCCTTGGCCCCCCCACACTATGCCACTGTATAGAAGAGGTGGGAAGAGCGTTTTGAATGCTGCAAGGGGAGAGGGCAACATTGACACCCATCCTACATCTTCTGGGGTAGTGGGTAGGGTGCTGGAGGAGTAAGTGGTCAGGGCTCTTAAGAAGATGAAAGGTCAAAAAGCTGTAGGCCCAGACAGAGTTCTCATTGAAGTGTGGTATGCCCTAGGAATCATAGTAATCGGGAAGCTAGGTAAAATTTTCAATAGGATAGATAGCGAAGATAGAATGCGTTCTTCACATAGAACGCTGGATAGGCAAGTATCCAAGACTGTGGCACCTACAATGGTATCAATGCTGATCAAATTCTTCCTCTGGTTTCAGATTTGAACGTTAAATCAGAATACCAGATCGTGCATTTAATAATGAAGAATTAAAGATTCTGCTAAAATTCGTCCTTTTCTCAGTTAAAACAAGAAGACAAGACTAAACTTTAGTTTACAAAATTTACACATATATATAACATAGTAGAAACAATAAAAACCTAAAAGGACCTCTTCCTCTGCTTTGTTTCAGTTGAGGCTACATCTGGCCCTTTGTGGTGTAGATAAGGGTCCTTCGTCTTGTAGGTCACCTTGACAAATAGTATTCTTAGAAGAGAGTGTCAATGGTGATTGACCTTAAATTTCAACCCTCACCCCTTTCAGAGTTCTTTTAATTTATTTTATTTAACAAATACTATCCATTTCGGATCCTGTTTTCCTTTCAATTCTGCATAGATGTTAAGCGTTTCTCTCTCGTCGATCACTTCAATCTACAGTATAAGTAACAATAGAACTCCAATTTTCCAAACTCCGACAATCCAAATGGCTTTCAGAATTTCAGAAAAAAATTAAGAGGGAACGTACTGCTATTTCCAAAACAATGTGCGACTCAGCTGCCTGAAAACGGATACTAACAGTCAAACAGCTAACTTTGACTGAGATGTTCAGCTAGCAATGACTTTCATTTACAGTATACATGGTACACGTTCAGCCCTTTTAAGTATGCTTAATATGTAAAAGCGTTGTCTTTTCATTTAATTAATTAAAAGCTGTTTTTATTTAAAAATAGTTTTTACTCCCATTTTCAACATACAAACAGTAATAAATTAAATTAGACCCATTTTTCGGAAAAAATCCAATTATCCGAATTTTTGATTATTCGAATGGGGTTCAGTCCCAATTGATTCGGATAATTGGAGTTCTAATGTATGCTTCATTTTTCTACTGTATGATTTTAATAATGTAAACCTTTGAAGGTATTTGCCATTGCAGTTGGCATCAGAGTCGAGTTACGGATATCAATTTAAGTGCATCATAAAGTAGAAGAAAACTGCATAATGTCTAATGTAGCATCCACTGTATTTCATGTACCCAGTGGCGCACCAAAAGGTGGGCTGAAGGGGACAGATGTCCCCGGGCGCAGCAGACAGGGGGCGCAAAATATTAATTCACAATAATTTCAGCGGGTACCAGAGGGCGCAGATTTCGGTCTTTGTCCCCGGGCACAGAATACCCTCGGTACCCCATTGCATGTACCCACGGCAACCGAGCTATTTGAAATAGGAAGTGAAGTGTTTTCCTGCTCGTCAAAATACCTTTATAACACGCAATTCCAGTGAGTATGACGTCTTCTTTTAGGTTTCTCTAGTTTTAAATTATAATCCATTCTGATTGTGATACACCCTAGTCAGAAGTAGGATACTCTTAATAGAACCTGGGCGTAACTCAAAGGGCTTGCAAGAGGTCCACTGCATCAGTATGTTTTATTTAAACTTTTTTCTGCATATTTGTCCTATTCTTAATCATGGCTTAGTAAGCTAACTGCATAGGGCAGTCAACAGTTAACGGCTCACTTCTTTCGGGCGAGAGAGGCCCCCAAGGTGCCATCAGTCTGGAAGGCAAGTAAAACCAACACCTCCTAAAATACAAGGCCTCACAACCACGTGACGCATACCTTGTGACGTCATCACAATAGGGTCATTGCTTTACCAAGTGATATACATACAGTAGCTTTTTAGAGTAATCTGACGATCGATAAGCATAGGACTAATATAATTTCAACATATTTGTGTTAATTCTTAGTTGATTAATACACTTGCATTAATTATATAGTAATAAGATAAGAAGGACTAAATATAGAAGTAATTTTAAAGAAATGTTTTTAAAGTGTTGTGTGCCAAAATATAAAGGGGATTATAACAAAGCAACTACAGCAAAGCCCACGTGTTTAAATTTCCAAGTGATTATGAATTAAGAAAAAAGTGGATTAAGGCAATTCCTAGAAGGAATTTTTGTACCATCAAAAAATTCTGTGGTAAGTGTAAATAATATTATGTATATATTCAACCTACAGTTATCATCATCTCACCCTTAACCCACCTGAGGCAGGGTCTGGTCTGCAAGTTCTAATTCTTTACTTCAGCCTATCTCCCACCATGTCCCCCTCCACCCTGCATGCATCCATTTTCCTAGCTGTCCAACACTGAGCCATACTGCATAGAGGGCCTAATGACAGTTCTGTAAACTTTGACCTGTAACTTCATTGGGGTCTGGCGGTAGCACAGGCACCCACTTCCCTGTCTTCACTTCAGCCATCCTGTTGCTGTTTGTTGGTGTTTTAGGGCCCTTCAACTATAAGGTCATTAGAGCCCCATCCACTGCATAGTTTTAATGCAGAGATCACAGACACTACACTATGTGGCGATTTTTGGGTATTAGCTGTAACAAGTTTTCCCAAGCAGACACCCATGTTAGTACTAGTTGGGGTTGCATTGCTTAACTTCAGTGATCAGACGAGAATTGGTGTGTCCAATGCAATTTGGATGGGTCATGTCAGAGTCTAGCTCCCCATTGCTCTGGAAAACAGATCCTAAATAATGAAACTCTTGCACCAATTGTAGTACTTCACCCCCCACAACGAATCTCGCCCTCATGCCGCTAGCCACTCCAAGGAGGGTGAAGTTAGTTACTCTGTCTTCTTCATGTCCACCTCTAGGCCCTCTCTTTTCATTGCTGCTTTAACGTCTTGTAGGCCTTTTTGTGCATCCTCCTTGGACTCCTCAAGCCTTCCCACATCATCAGCAACTGCCATGCACTGAGGGGCCCATTCCCCTATTCCCGTTAGCAGCTCATCCATTGCCAGAGTGAATGCATATGGGCTAAGTGCTGACCCTTCATTATTGGAAAGTAATCACAATGTTATTGCATTTTGTAGGCCCCAAATCCAATTATGTTTTGAAAAGAAACACAGCCATGGCTGCAATCCTGATTTTAAGATTGTAGCCTAGCATCACTGCTTTTTTTCATTTCTGTACATGCTTATGCATTTGTTACCTCATCCCAATACTATAAAAATATGAGCTGAAATGTATGAAAAATAAGGAAGAAAAATCAGAATATTTTTGAAAGATATGCAATTTTAAACATGCTGTAATAGGTAGCTAATAACTCATGCTTAGGCATGCTGTAATAGCTCAACCTTATGCCTGCCTATTGCCTCTTCATGATGACGTCACGAAGAGGTTGTGAGGCCTTGTATTTTAGGAGGTGTTGGTAAAACCGTAGCCTCACGTGGTGTGTAGTGTCATCTACAGGTAAAAGTACACTTACTACATGGAGTAAATGATGCGTGTAGTCTGGCAATATTTCCAGCTGAAGGAGCTCGCTCCTAGCGTCGGTGGAAGAAAAATGCTCCAAAGAAGGAAAAAGGCGGACGATACGCATGCAGAGGTTGCAGCATGTGTCCGAATGGGCACCCGAGGCAGGACAAGGGTTTGGCAATGATCATTTTTGTTGCGCTTATGAGTCTGCCGCCCTAGGTAGTGCCTGAGGTTTCTGATACCTGATGACGGACCTAATTCTGTCCATGGTAAAATGTTTGAAGATGAATGACTCCTACCGGGGAAAAACGTCTGGATTCAACAATACCGGTTGTCACAATTAATGCGCATTGAGACCATCACTATTCTGGATTCGGTTTGTGCCAAATTCATGTCTCGGGAATCACCTTTTGGTTAACCACACACCAGGTGTATTTTATTACCGCTTATTAGATGGCGCTAATTGGTAAGGCGTTTGAAATCGTAATCGCGATTCCGATTCCCGTGCCAATGCAAATGGATTCTTGCAGGCGACAGGGAAACCCTACAGTGCATCTTTCTTCTGATGGGAAGCAAAGCATCCCCAATGAGCTATGGGAGCGGCTGTATTGTGTTGGATACGTTCTTGTCTGATCACTGAAGTTAAGCAACGCAACGCCAGCTAGTACTGGCATGGGTTACCGCTTGGGAACACTGGGTACTGCCCAAATCGTCGGAACAGTGTAGTGTCTGCATTAGAAATACGCAGTGGACGGGGCTGTAATGACCGGTTTAGTGGAAGGGCCCTAAAGCACCAACGAAACAAAACAAACCCATGAACTGTACGATGCCACTTGCTCCTATAAGAGTCCTTAAAAATTCAACGCGTAGATCGGGAGAATTCGCAGGGGTAGGACCTCGATCCCTAGCGTCGGTGGAGAAGATGTACCCTAATGAAGAAGAAATTGCCAAAGTTTAAATAAGCATGGAGTTGTAACATTATGTCGACAGCCGATTTCATCAGAAATACCGTATTCAACGCCTCATTCGCGTGTCCAATGATACACGACTGTACAGAAGGTGATTTGGAGTGAAGAAAGATAATGAGAGACATACAGGTGCAGCCACCACTGTTCTTTTCCTTTCTTTACCGTTATTGGCATCCTGAAGCAAGGAAAGCAACTACTAACCCCTTTCTAGCTCAAGGCAGGATTGGATACCCGTCATTGTACCTAATCCTGTATGAGGGTACTCTAGGGGGCAGCTTATCCCTGGCTGACTATAGGACTATAGGGGGAGAAAGGATCATCTTTTCAAACTTAAGGAGGTCAGGGCACGAACAGACTTGTAACTGGTCCTTTCTTCCAAGGGTCATTCAGCAATGGAATTCTCTTAGTGAGGATAATGAGAGGAAGTTTCTGCAAGAAGGTGCCATTACAGCAGGTATGCAATATTTGGCAGAATAGATGTTATGCTTCAGGTCCCTTGGGGGTTCAATGGGTTATAAATTAGGAAGAGAGTCATTCTCTCCACTGCCTATTTGGCCTATCAGGGCTGCTTGCAGTGTATTCAATTAGAATTAGAAAATTAGAATTGTCCCTCTGAAAGGACACATGGGCGATCTGTTGGACGGAATTTTTACACAGGCGGCTGCCGACCAAAATCACAACCACTACGGTTGTAGGGGCGCTCCACCGATGCAAGGGAGCAAGCACTTACACCCTGGGAATGTTGCCTCATCTACGCGTTGCATAGCAGGGAGAGTTCTAATACGTGCAAATGACATCGTACACCACACGGGGTCATGGCTTTACTTCCCATCTATGGGAAGCGCACTCGAGATCGCTTTCTCTCCCAAAGGATGTCACTCCACCTCGACCCAGTGTCGATCCTGGTACCATTTCTTCAAAATTGTAATGAACTGAAATATTACAACGGTGGAACTACCATGTCAGTGGTTCCAGTTTTGATACTGGATCGAGGTGGGTTGGCTTTTTCAGACCAAAGAGAGACAGAGAGATAGAGGCAGAGAGAGAGAGAGAGATATAGAGAGACAGAGACAGAGAGAGAGAGAGAGAGAGGGGGGCAGAGCAGCAAAGGCCCCGAAAGCCCCTCTGCAAAGAGTAGATCGGTAAATCGCTTCGGTGGGGTGCATCAATGAACAGTAGGCGGAGGATTAAGATAAACACGCAAAAGGTCTGTAGCATTCGGACGGCAAACGACTGTGTAAAACATAAAGGTCAGCAGATTTCCCATGTCTCGAAATGGGATAAAATGGGTACTCCTACCCTTTACAGGCGGGAAAAGGGTTTTGGTAGTTGCTAGTTGTATTTTATGAATTACTAATGTGTTGCGACCAGTAATTCCCAGTAGTATAAGTCGGGTTTTTATACAAAATCGATACAAATAACCCACTTTTACTGTTATTTTAATCATCGCGAAAATTAGGAAACCGGAAGTTCATAACTCCTAGACTGTGAGACCCGGTAAATGTCCGGATTTGATCGACTGATGGGAATAATTAGCAGTGTAATTAAGTTATATACGTCATATAAAAAATCTATCGCATTTGCTTAGCAGAATTCCACTAAGTTGCATCAAATTACAGTATCAATATCGACATTTTTGAATAACCTATATAGTGTATTATTGATCAGCGTTCAGGTGAATGAACTCTTTAAGTACAGACATGCGTTTTAGAGACCATTTCTTGTGTTACGCTTTAATGGTAGTCTCAAATATCATCCTGTGCTCCCTTTTAATACCTTAGTAGTCCACGCTCTACTATTCGTCATTGAAATCCTACACAGTACCTCGTAGGTAGATAATGTCCATAGTCAACAGACAGCTCATTTGTCATCACCACCATCGTAACACCTTTGTAAAGCCTATGGCGGAACTAGATCTGAGAGTTCTAACCCTTCCATTCATTTTCTTTCCATTCCTAGGCAACGCAACGGAGCGGCTTATTGCATTGGACACACCAGTTCTCGTCTGATCACTGAAGTTAAGCAACGCAACCCCAGCCAGTTCTGCATGGGTTGCCACTTGGGAAAACTGGGTATTGCTAATAAACAAAAATCGTCGCATTAGTGTAGTGCAGTCTCTCCATTAGAACTACGCAGTGGACGGGACTCTAACGATCTTGTAGTAAAAGGGTCCCAGCTAATACTAGCCTGGGTGACCGCTTGAGAATACCATAGCTCCTGTGCAGACTATGCATTAGAACTACGCCCAAAGAAAGAAATCAGGTAAACGTTATATAACGGGGGTGGAAACCTATTTCTTCTGGCGTGCCAAAAATTTTAAAAGTTATATTTATTGATGTACTAACGTGCCAGATAGTTTGTTAAAGGAATATATAGTAGGGTACCCTTACTTCTGGTTTGTTACAGGAAATAGAAAATCGGTCAATCGGTAGCCAATCGGTTGGTTTGGCTTTATGATCCGCCTTGGTGGCGCAGTTGGTATCAGGCTCGTCAACTGCGTCAATAGTACTAGGTTCGATCCTGGACCGATGTGAGTTGGCGCCTTATGGGGGGGTGGCAAAAGCCCTGAGTGCGTCTCCTTTCAGATTAGAAGTAAACCGGAGTTCTTGTGTGATGTACGATGGCATTAGGGAGATTTTTGTTGCCATCAGCTGCTTACCATAATGCATGTTAACAGACGAAAATGCATCTGTGCATGCGTCGCAAAATGTTAAGTGTTGTTTTTCTTCCTGCATCTACGTGAACAGGTCTTCGTTCATGTTATACACAAACCAAATACGGGAATTTCTCGTGCATGCACATACCTCATTCTTGTATTAAAATTGCAGCAATGAATTTGGGGACCTTCACCCGTAGGAGCCGCCACTGTGCATACCCCCACTATTCGTAACGCAAAACTATAACTCTTTTTAAGTTTTCTACCGTATTCCACTTTTCCTGTATTCAATACCATATTTTGTATTCCCATAATGGAAAAACAAAGCTCGCTATTGGCACGTAAAAGAACCCTCTTTACTATGCAATGGGTAGTAGAGGCAAACATTTCCAGGTGAATGAGCTCGCCTTTTGGCATTCGTAGACACCAGATACCGATGATAAATAAACGTAGGGGTTGCAGCTTTGGTCGGCAACCGGCAGGTCAATATATTGCCCTTGTGTCCATTCAGAGGGACAAGCTGGGTACCCGACCCTGCCATAGGTGGGAAACGGGTTAGGAGTTGCAATTGGTTTGGCTCTACATATACAGGGTGTCCATGAACTCGGCAAAAAAACAAAGACGTATTTTAGAGGGTGCCAAACTAAGCATTTTTAGCATAGGAATGTAGGGACCAAAGTCAAACCTTAACAAATGGCAAGCAAAATAAGGTGTTGTATTTGATGTGGCCATACTTGCTTCCACATCAATTAACAGGCCACATGAATCACGTTTTTCTACAAGAACAGTTGCTAGAACTTATGGCAAACATTCCACCTCAAATTCACCAACAGATGTGGTTTCAGCACAATGGAGCCCCCAGCACAATTTTATCTTGAATGTGTGAGTGCATCTTAATGCCACTTTTGGGGACCGCATGATTGGTAAAGGAGGACCTGTTCCTTGACCACCATGATCGCCTGATTTTGCACCAATTGATTATTTTCTTTGGGGCACATTAAAAGCCAAGTTTATGCTACCCCTGTTGACTCTGCTGAGGATTTTATGGCCTGAATTACAGTTGCTGATGGAGATGTACAGGCAATGGCAGGGGTATTTAAAAGAGTTAGATAATCACTGCATAGACGTTGTGCAGCATGCATAACTGCAAATGGTAACCACTTTGAACATTTATGGTGAAAACTTGACATGAAAATTGACTGTCTACCAACACCTTATTTTGCTTGCCATTTTTTAAGGCTTCACTTTGGACCCTACATTCACATGCTAAAAATGGTTAGCTTGGCACCCTCTACAATATGTCTTTGTTTCCTTGCTTAGTTCATGGACACCCTGTATACAGTAACATAAGTTGCCATAGACCCGCCATGGTGGCATAGTGGTTAGCTCACTCGGCAACTACGCCAGTAGTTCTAGGTTTGATACTGGACCATGGTGGGTCGGCTTCTTTCGGGTGAGAGAGAAGCCGTGAGTGTGCCTTTTTTTGGGATGAGAAGTAAAACTGAGGTCTCGTGTGGGTGTACGATGGCGCTTGCACGTAAAAGAACCCTCTCTAAGGAGCTCGCCCCCCTGGCGTCGGTAGCATTCCCCAATGAACACTAGACTGATGATAAATAAGCGTAGGGGTGCAGCTTTGGCTGGCAACCGGCTGCGGAAAAAAACTATGTCCAATATATCACCCTGTGTCCATTCAGAGGGACAATTGGGTACCCGACCCTGCCTAAGGCGGGAAAAGGGTTAGGAGTTGCTTTTTTTAACATAAGTTGCCATAGGTTCGCCACCCCTGTTATATAAGAAGGGTTGCAGCAGTAGGTCGACATTTAGCTGCGTAAAATACCGCCCAACTGTTTGCGTGGGTGTTCCTGGTTTCACCAGGAGACATCATCAGAAACAGTACACCTGTTAGTGCTTATTTGGGGTTTTTATGGTCGGCGCGACTCCAGCGAACCCATTGATTACCTAAGCTCTTCATTGTGCATGAAGGAACTTCAATAAATGTTTTATTAGGTTGGCAGTCAGTCTCATAAAAGCATTTGTTTACCTTAACGTTCATTAATTATTGATGTCTCGCTCAGTTTGTAATTGAACAACCTACATGCGTCATTTGTCTGAAGCCATATCCAGATTTCATTGGGATCGGGCGCTGTTATAGAAATAAAAGCGATTAATAGAAATGTGGTATCAAGTTGAATTTGTTTTGATGGTTGTTTGTCTACAGCACTCATTGATTGTTGGTAGGAACTGAGACGCTTTTGAAGTCACACCTGCGGTATTTCAGTTTCGTTTCTGTTCACTGTCAGTGACGCCCGTTCGTTCATACAGCACTGCATATTCAATTTTCAACCAGTGTTGTTTTAAGGAGATGATAGATGCAAAATAGGCAATGATTAGCATATTGTTATCATCATCATACCCTTATGGTCGGGTCCGCGGGTTCTAGCCCTCCACTTCCACCAGGTCCCCGTCCACCCTACACACTTCCATATCCTAACGGATAACCTGCTACCACGTCTGCTTCGGCCTCCCCCTGCCCCAGGGCCAGCCATCCAAGGGGTGCAGAGGGTGCATTGCACCCGGGCCCCACGATTGAGGGGGGGGCCCTATCAGGGCCCAGATCATTGCTAATATTAAAAGTTTAATGCGTCATTGTAGAACAACGTCCCTCATTCGACCCTGCCAATGTAACATAATCTAAACGTAACCTAACAACCCTGCCATTGAACTAAACCAGGGTTGTACAACCTTTCTGGTGTTGTGGGTCACTCGGCTGTTCCATGACGTGATTGCCAGCCACAGGCTGACAAAACCAAAACGGGTGAAGATAACGTAGAGACCATTTTACCAGTTTACCAATTTCATGATCCCTTGTTTAAATAAAGAAACAACCTGATATTTGCAAGCTGCACCAAATTCTGCTGTTTTGTGACCCATTACACCACTACGGGTGGTGGAAAGCTAGGGGGTGCAGGGGAAGCAGGCATTCCCCTGAGCAAATTTTCTGAAAAGTGGTGCCTTTTTGAAAATTTAATCATTAAAGAAGTAAAGCAAACTATCAATCCTGAATGAAAACCTTTTCCATTCTCATGCCATGGATTCAGGATGATTCATTAGTGCATATGGCACATGATTGAATGTTTTTGGATTGACATTTGCACTGATTTGTGTTAAATGTAATGTGTACATGTTAGGCCTATTAACCCTTCAACACACACGTGGCTAAAAGTAATAGCCACACATGTCGGACCAATTTGCCCCACTGTATTTCAAGTTCAGTTTAGGTTAATTTTTATTTATTTATAAAGTATTACACATATATTAATAATATTAAGTGTTTTAATGAATTTATAGTTAAATTTAATGATTACTTTTCTATTTCAAGAGAGTTGCAATGGAGGTTAGGTTGTGCATGATGCTCTGCATGACGTGACTCCTAAAAAATTGCTACATATAAGGAATTGTGCTGAGGCTCCTTTCTAATGTCTAGTTCCATATCACCACAGTTAAGCATTAATCACGTCGATGCTGTCAACATTTTGATGATGTTTTGTGCAAGTGCTTTAGAAAGGAGCGTCAGCACAATTCCTTATATGTAGCACTTTTTTGGTGTCACATCATGCACAGCATCATGTACAACCTACCCAAAGCAGACAGCTCAACTGCCAGCCAATCAGATTGCAACTTGACTTGTGGGATGCTATTTCAGTTGACCACTGGTCAACTCATATACCGTCATGCATAGCTACTCTGCAGCACCACAAGTAGCGTTGTGATGACACCACTTTTTGTTCTGTGTCGTCTGACTTAATGCTAATAGTGTTAGCATGTGGGTATACAGAACCAGGCATAAAGTGCTTGCAGAAAACGTCATCAAAATGCCTACAGCATCAACGTCATTAACACTTAAATGCTGGTTCAGTGGCAAGCACTACCAGTGAAAAGAGTGCAGACACAACCAACAAAATGGTGATGTAAAGCACCGTCACCAAGACGAACTGTGTGTGTACTCGTTCAGCAGTAAGCAGCAGATAGAACACATGCCGGTTGATTTTGACAACGTCTGCGAGGTGGCATAATGAGCGAACAATGGTGTAATGACATAATGGGCCGTCTACAGTACAACCAGCCAATCGTAAGCACATGGGAGCACTGAGCTCTGAAAGCAATTGACTACTAGGCTGAGTTTCTAAATTACCCGAGTCAAACTCGAGTTACTCCGGAGTGACTCCAAAGCGTTTCTAAATGGCTTACTCCAAAAGCCCCGCGTTCCTAACTGCGTTTTTTCACGTTTTAGAGTCACACTAGAGTCACTCCGGAGTGACTCTTTTTGACTCCACTCAAAAAGGAGAAGTAAACGGAGTGAAAGCAGTTGACAGTTAACGAACGCAATCTAAGCAGACGAACAATTAGGCATATGGAGTAGGGTTGCCATAATTGTCAGACCAAAAACGTTCCTTAAAAGTATTTTTTCAACAAAATAAGAGTTTTATTGCAACTTTATGATAAAAAAAATAGCATAATAGATAAATGGTGGTCGAACAGTCAGTTTCACTGGCAAAATGTGATGTTTTCGTGGACGCGTCAGTACCAACTCTTGGCATGTATATGTGCAGTACTGAATGCAATGATATTATCGGAAAATAATTGTCCTGCATGCAAAAATTTTAAATCGATCTGGACAAATGACTGTCTGACATGGACGCAGACCTACGGGACAGCGGGACATATACATATACAGTAACCCATATATACATTTTGCTATGAGGGTTTTATATATATATTGTGTGTATAGGCATATATATACTGTTTAATTCAATCAGACTGACATTATAATGTCAGTCTGTATGAATTAAACAGTGTTCTGGGTGGACAAATGAAGATCTGGGGGAATAACGAGAAAATTATTGCCTGCCATCATCAAATTATCATCTGCCATTGCCAAAACGTCTGCCATCTTTTTAAATTCAGCTCTTGTGTCGTCCCTAAATGCATGACACCGGAGTAACTCCAGTGTTACTCCTGTTACGTCCTAAATTACTCCTGTAACTGGAGTAATTTAGGAACTCAGCCACAAGTCAACTGCACTTTTACTCCCATTCCTCAACTCCCTCCCTACATAATTATGCATCAACGTCATCCGTTTCTGTGTTGCTTCGTCTGCTCATGTGGTATCTGCCGCTCTTGCACGTGCCACTGAAAAAGCCTTTAATGCCTAGTTCTGTATCACCACACTTCAATGCTAATCACGTCACCACTGATGACATCTTGATGACGTTTTGTGCTAGTGCGTTCTGAAGGACCGCCAGCACAATTTCTTAAGTGCAGCACTTTATTTGGAGTCACTGCATGCTGCTGTCATATCTCAGTACATCCTCTGCCATTTTTCAAGCAGACAGCTCAACCGCCAGCCAATCAAACCACAGCATGACTTGCAGGACGCTATGTGAGTTGACCATCTGTCAACTCAACTACGTCATGCATAGCTGCTCTGTGGCGCCCCAAGTAGCAGTGTGACGTCACCATTTTTTGTGCTGTGTCATCTGTTACAATGGTAATAGTGTTAGCGCGTGGGTATACAGAACCAGGCATAAGTGTGGTGAAATTGAACTAGGCATTAGACTGTCATCCATTGTTGTGATATTTTGTTGGTAAATCACAATTTCATGACCACTATGCTGAAATATTTGTATACCACTGCAAACCTGTTCCGGTACCCCTGTTCCTGCAACAGAAGTCATACAACTATCATTTTTACATAGTGGATAGCCATTATTCCCATTAATGATTACATAGCCCCTAAGCTGAAGGCTTTCAAGTTGTTCGTATTCATTTCTCAGAATTAAGTAAATGCATACCTGTATTTCACAATCTTATTCCACGAATATCCGTTTGCAGGAACGATCCTGGTTAAGGGTAGAGCGAGAGAAAATCTCCAGATAGGCTTCCCTTCTCATGGGCAGCATGAGAATGATGCGTGTGATGCGTCCAGCATGTCAGATACTGTAATGTGTACCTGTAGGTCTACAAAATGTTCAAGTATATGAGCTCGCCCTTTCCTGGCATCACTGGAGGAAAAGCGCCTCAATGAAAAAGGCAGGTGGACAATAAAACCGTAGGATACTTTAGCATTATTTCGGTAGCCCTACCATATTCTGAGAGCACTTTCCATGTTTTTTTAGCTCACCTTAGTGTGACACAGAGTAGGTCGTAGTTGTAATCTCGATCCTTGTTCAAAGCACGCAGGTTTCCCACCGATTTAGGTTTGTGGGGTTCAATCTCTGATGAGGATCTGCCTTACAGGAAGTAAACAAAATCAACACTTTGTGTAGTGGGTGTCTAGTGGCACCTAACCTTCCACAAATCGTGAACGCCATCGGATTAGCATAAAAGATTTGAGAGAAATGCCTCAAGTATGCCGCCCATTCTAGATAGGATGTCATCACCCTGTGTGGTGCGTAATGTCAGCTGCATCAGTGGAATGAAATGCAATAACGCCTCCTCTGTAATTCAGACATTGTCGGTACATAGGGTGTCCAGATTTTACAGGTCCTATTGCCCAAAATACAGCGTTTACTATAGTGAGGTCAATGAGGTGGTCGGAGCCAAATTCGGAGTTGTAGGAGCTCGTCCCCTCCTGTTTGTGTCTATATAGGGAATTGCACCTACGAAGAAAATAAACTGACTTTAAAATACGAGGTTACAGGAGCGGGTAATTGCCGTTTGTTTCAAATTCTATCAAGACAGTTGAATACCTGATCCTGCCATAGGCGAAAAGTGCCAAGACTAATGGTGATGAACAATTCTTCTGCAACTCCTGTGGGAGAGGCTTATAGCGTTGGACACTACAGTTCTCGTCTGATCACTGAAGTTAAGCAACACAATCCTAACTAATGCTAACATGGGTGGCTGCTTGGGAAAGCTGGTCTCTAGTGTCTGTGCAGTATGTGCACTAGAACTATGCGGTGGATAGGACTCTAATGACCTTGTAGTTGAAGGGCCCTAAAACACCAACAAAGAAAAAAAATTTGCTGCAATTTAAAGCGCACCTGAGTAGTAGGGTTAGATAGAAGTCGTCCTTGGGCTCTTAATTCTTGAGAAAACACATCAAGAGAAAGTATTCTATATTGACGTCACAGCCTTTAGACAAATTTTAAAAAAGATCTTCACTTCTTTACGCCTACTCGAATAAAAATTCTACTTATAGCGTCTGAACGTTTTCCTATTTTCCAGACCAAGAGGTTCTTGGCGTTGCAATCAACAACCTAAGTCCATTCCTGCTAAAGAGTGCATGAAACTTGTTTTTGCCATATTTAGATCCAGTGGCGGATCCAGCATTTTCGTCAGGGGATTGAGCTAATACGGGGGGGGGGGGTTATGGTCATGTTATATGTTCTGTGTTATGTTATATGTGCATGGGGGGATTGCAACCCCAAAAACCCCACCCGGGATCCGCGCGTGTTTAGATCATACGTTCATATTTCACAATTCGTGGGCAAAACAGAGCCTGTAGCTGTGAAAGAGTCGGTCTTCATCATCGCTTCGGTTTAGTAATGGCGTCATCCTTGTAGATATTTACAAATCTTAGGAAGGACTCAAAATATCTCAATTCTTAAGCGACAAATGAATGCAAATATATTGAGATTATTTACTAAATATGTCAATGACTGTTTCTAGTAACTAAATATATTGACGCGCTGTGTTGATCGATCATTCGAAGGCTTTTTTGGAGGATAAAAATAACGCTTTTACGCACTTCGTGCGCGACTCCCGATTCCAGACTACGACTAAATTACCAACCATTGTCTCTTTTGTTGGTGTTTTAGCGCCCTTAAACTACAAGTCATTAGAGCCCCGTCCACTGCATACTTCCAATGCAGAGTCTGCATAGACACTAAGTTCTTAAGACGATTTGGGTATTAGCAGTATTCAGTGTTCCCAATCGGTCACCTATGTTAATACAAGCTGGGTTTGCCTTGCTTAACTTCAGTGATCAGACGCGATCCGGTGTGTCCCACGCAATTCAGATGCTCCCTACCATTGTCCACCGGACAGTTTAATACTTTTCTTCAGGCTAGATCTTTCGGTGTGTCCTTAGGGTTTCACTTATTAGGGTGAGCCTGGATCTAGCTCACTCTACCACTATGCCCTCAATGTGGTGCGTCTCTGCTTTCATGGAGTCCAAACTTCTCAGCACGGTGTCCAAAATAGTCTTGGAGCCGCCTATCGATGCATATCTTCTTCTACGGCTCCTTGAGGGGCTGGGCATCTGCTACAGGTAAAACATGCGTGGTAGGCGTCGTCATCCATCACTGGGCAGAAACGAACTCTAGGGAGTCCGCTCGTGAACGACTCCTTCAGGCCATTTCCTTCTGCACTCCTGCAGTCCGGTCGCCTGCCAGATGTGGAGTTTGTGGCTGCTCTCTTCTACAGTCGCACTCTTACCAACATCTTCCAACAACCTCATTCCACGATAGGCAGACATGGTGGTGGAATGACGAGGTGGAGGCCGCCAACAAACAAAAAGAAAGGCAGCATTCCACAGATTGATTAGCATAGGCATAGTAGTCTAAAATACACTATAAGCAGGAGGACCATTACCTTGGTCAAATACCAGAAGTATAAGGTCCTCTATGATCAGTTAGAGACCAAGGAAGGGAAGAGAGATATACCTCATGCAATGGCAGTGAAGGATAGCGAAGATAGGTATCTGTTCCTCCCTGCTGAGGTAAAGAAGAGGCATTTCTACCGTCTTTCGATTGCTGTGGTGGGAAAGGGTGATGAAAGGGTAACGAGGGGTCTACGTAAATTTGGCGCATGACAATTTGGCGTATGGCAATTTGGCATAGTCAATTTGGCGTACGACAATTTGGCCTACTTCAATTTGGC